>CM060835.1:103967754-104405254 GCA_030762175.1 Metallyticus violacea | reverse complement strand
TAAGCGAATCCCTCATCTAATGGAGTAACTTTAAAAAAGAATATAAAATACAAAAGTATTGCCTTATTAATTAATGAAATGAAATTAGTTACGGCATTGCTGGTGGTATTAGGGGAACAAAGACTTATTGCAATCTATAAATATCACAAAGGAGACACAACTTTTTTAAAAATATTATTATTCAGATTAAAAGGCAAAAACTATTAGTATTCTATTAATTATATGAAATATATTACCATTGACAGACAAAGCTGTTTGGGTATTTTTAAACATTTTTAAATGTAATCATGTTTTGAACTGAGCCTTTGAATCATATTATTGTTATTTATTAAAATAGAGAAAAATGAGAAACAATTTTGAATTAAAGTGTGTATTTAAGAATGATTCAATAAAAATATTTTACTACTTAAAAATAATTACAATGTACTAAGCAAATTTACAATATCAACAATAAACAATCGAAAGTTTCATTGATTTTCATTGGCTTTGAAATTTAATTTGAACATTGTTGTAATTAAAAAGTAACGCAAACATTTACATTTGTCTTACAGACAAATATAGTGCTCAAACACAAATTAGATTAATATTTCACATTTGCTATCTTCAGGACGATACTTTTATTAAATATAAAACACATGATTCGTTATAAATGCAGTTTATATGCGGAATTAATTTTGCCTTTTATTTTAAAACAATATAGAGAAAATTAAATGAAAGACCTTTTTTTAAATTCCGTTTTTCAAGTTCACCCCTACTTCTATTTGTTCTTATTTATGTAAATGTAAATACGGAATTTTGTGCGAAGAAACTCATTCATTTGTGCCGGTAGAGCGAATTCTAAATTTTTGGTTTCAGATAGACCCTTACTCCTAATGAGCCGATTTTCATTATTTTCAGGAATTATTTTTATTTAAAAAGGTGGCATAGACCCTAACTTGTTGTGAAGAAACAAATATTGGTGCCGCTAAAGCGATTTTTTCAATTTTGGGTGTCAGGTAAACCCCCACTCCTAATGCTCCGGTTACATTGATTTTCAGAAACTATTTTTCTTATTTTATTTAAATTGTATATATTGAGTTTCGTTGCGAAAAATGAAATATTGGTGCGCAAGAGCAGTTTGAAATTTTGGGTTTCAAGTAAAAACCCACTCTTTATAATCGGATTTTATGATTTTCATAACTGGTAAAGCAATGTTTAAATTTTTGGGTTTCAGGTTAACCCCATTCCTAATGCTCCAATCTCCCTGATTTTCAGAAACTTTTTTTAATGGCATATACTGTGTATCCTTATTTTTTTTTTATTAATTGCGCTCTTTAGAGCTATTTTTAAATTTCGCTTTAACCCCCACTTGTTTTTCAGGTATATCCACACTCCTAGTGGCCCGATTGCCCTGATATTTGCAAACTACTTTATAAATTTATTTTAAAGAAATTTACTACTTTTCGTGGAAAATAAACAAAAGTTAGGTGCCAGAGCCATTTTTAACATTTTTTTTTTTTTTTTTTTTTTTTTAATTTTCGCTTTAGGATAACTGTACTCCTAATGAATCAAATTTTCTGGTTAACGAACTAGACGAATTGGATGTTAATAAATGGTTATATGCCAACTTTTGTTGAGAAAAAACAAAAATTGCGACCGCTAGAGCTTTAAATATGAATGTGTATACTTATTTTTCATTGTAGGTTGCTAGTAGATTATGATCGGTGGAGATTTGGAGAATTTATTCACAAATCCCTTCATGGATACAACTGCAATAGTTTACAATCCTTCGCTAATATTGCTGATATAGCATATACCACTAAGTAACTGATCTTAGGACAATTGTGCTATGGGATGAACACAATACATATTAAACGGAATTGAATGGCGCCAAAGAAGATAATGCAGGTTAGATAATTGGTAGCATTTACAGAAGGAATATGTTTAATAGCTTGATAAATATCAGATAATTCAGCAATAAATATAGAGACAAAGGACTGGAATTTATACATTAAGGAATTTTTTATAACAATAAAAGCACAACAATCCATTAGAGTCTTGGAGTGAACATTACATACAATATTATATCCTCTGTATTATTTAGAAAGTCATAAAAATACCGTACGATGGGCAGAAAGCAAAGCAGTAGTTATTCTGGGTGATACTGAGGAATACATTATACATAGGGTGACCTAGTGTGGCCGATAGACTAATAGAATATCCACAGAAGAGAGCATCATGTCTAACAGAGAGAAGTGCTTCATGAGATTCAGCATATATATTGAGAACAGCCCTCAGAGATAAACGTATGCCCTTTCGGTGAATGGTATTCAACTTATTAACTGTAGAGGAATATTCCTGCTTACTACATTATTAAAACTCTATGTTAACATTTTAACTAGCACCAATAATAGAAGTTATTTACGGACAGTCTTTAATATCTGTGGTCATCAGCCTCTCATTCTATTCAGGGCGTGAAAAGGCCGACAAATTTTACTCAGAAGCCTCTTCTTTCAGGCTTGAGGTTCTTTTTCGTGCCGTAAATGTACGACCCGGGACCCACAGCTTTATTTCCCTTCCGAAGGAAGCCATACTTAGGATTTTTACGCCCGAAAAATCCATCGATCCTGGTCGGGTTTGAACCCGCGATCTTGGGTTTAGAAGGGAATATGGAAAGGGTCACAGCTGGACAGATACAATATTTGTGATTAAGCAATTTAGCAAAGTTAGAATGTAACCAGCCATCTCTTTGTTGATTCGGCTAAAGCCTATGATAGAGATAGAGGGAAACTGTGGGCTATTTTATTTCACTTACGTAACGTCATCTTTAAATCGACCAACGAAATATTGAGTTTTGATCAATTACAGCCGGATATCGCAGTGAAATTATCGAAAAAAATATCAAATCCATTTTATCACGCGACGTGTATTTGTTTTGTAGTCAGAGTAGCCAATTCTATACATCCACTATATAATTCCTGAGCACGCATTACTGACGACTTTTGCTAGCAGGCTGTGTTGATAGTAACAAAAGTATGGACAATAGTCAATCATGACGCAAAATGGAGGGTTCTTCAAATAGATATTTATAAGTATAACATTTTATAGAAGTGTTAATATTTTGTGCGCGGATTTCAAAAACGTATTACTTTTACTCTTATTTTATTCATGAAATAGTCCTAAAATGTATTTTGCTTTTATCTATTGGCATTACTGACAATCGCCAGTCTCCTGTCGTAAGATGGCTTGAAAAAGTTAATTGCAAATATATAACTATTTCAATTTTGTAAGCCAAGTTTAGAGGTATTATATTTGAATTCTTATTTTATTCGTAATAAATATCACTCGAGAGTCTGAGCTTTGCAGATAAATTCACTCACGTGATAGTTCATCTCTAATAAAGACAATCAAAGGGTTTTATAATAAAATAATGATACAGACTAAAATAGCACAGGATGAATTTTCACAGCCGTTGCAAGTTTAGTTATTATTACATTAGGGCCGAAGCTTATCCTCTTTATTGTTCATCACTGTATATTTGCATACAATTATAAACCAGTCCTAGAGGAATAAAAATGATAACAGACAATATATAAGATACTATCCTACGGGGATGATCTTGCGTTAATGGCCATCTATAAGAATGACATGCAAATGGCAGACACAAGTCTTAATAAAAGAAAGTACATAATATAAAAATATCTGCTGATAAAACGAAATCTATAGGATAGCAAGGTGAAAATAGAAGAAAAGTAAAATCTGTTATAAACGACAACAGATCAAAACCAACTTTTGTGTATTATGGTGTAACATATGAATATTACGGCAATACCAGTATTAAAGTTTGGCAGCGATAGTTGGACGCTAAGAAATGAGATACGAGGAGTCTCGAAGTGGCGCAGATGATATTTGCCCGCCACGTGGCAGAAGTGACAATAAGGGATAAACAAAGGAGTAACACAATTAGAGAAACATAATTAATAAAGAATATGTGTCTTTACTGTCTATCCCTAGTCACTGAATACATCGCTACTCAACCTCATTCAGCATGTCAGTTCCCAGAATCTGGAACTCCCTTCCTTGTGTGATCGGATATTAAGAAATTTAAGAAATTTAAGAAATTTAAATGTAGATTAAATTGCCATCTTAACTCTAAGAATCACAACAGGTAGTCTCTCTCTACTACTTGTTCTTCCTCTTTTTCTTCTCATCCTCCTCCTTCCTCGAATTCGAGAAATATTTATGAAGAGCAAGTGTAATTCTAACACTATCAACTTTCAAACTATATTACGTTTTGTATGGATGCGTACAGGCCGATAACCTCTTCAAGGGAAGAAGTTAGCATCTTGAGTTGATATATACATTTAAAAAGTCACGTAGGTCATGTTTATTTAGTCTTGTAATTTGGTGGCCCGCAGGCAGTTTTGCAAGAGTATTCAGCGGGGCATTATCATTGGTAGGGCTTTCTCAGTTCAATTCAGTTAGTGGAAAGCTGTAGTTGGTTTTGGAAGAGTATTCAGTGTGGGGCACTGTCAGTGTAGAAGATAGGCACGGTCAGTTCAGTTCCGTTCAGAGGAAGAGCTTTAGTAGTTAAGTTCAGTTGTGTCTCAGGATAGTTGATCTTAGAATCAGTCTTTATCAAATTAAGAAACGTTACAGTGATCGCCATAGTGAAAAAGTAGTACATGTTATCCAGAAAATAACGGCAGGACATTTTATGTGCAATAGTTTATGAGCAATAAATTGTGTTTCGTCTCCCATGCGAAAAATCTCATATACTTCTTCCCCTATGATCACAGGATCATAAAAGTATCGAGCAGTAGAGTCTCAACAGCTGTGGACAACAATCGTCGGAGAGGAAGAAATTATCATTTACCCCTAAGATTCCATATAACCTATCAAATTAAATTTCCTTTTCCCACATACTTCCCTTCACATATTTCACATATTACAATTAACACGTCCTCTTTCCTTATTTAAAGCAGCTGCAAACTAAGAACTAAGTAGCGGTGATATTTGGGAAGCACGATTGACTTTTTGAGACCGTATCTCATCTCTAAAGGGACGAGATTTTTATCTCCATAATATATAATTTCAAAATGAACAAGTATTATGATGAGTGAAGCTTTAACACAAATGAAGAACAGAACAGACTACATAAGTTGATCCACATTTAATCAGGATTGAGTTAAACTTGTGCATTATTATTATTATTATTATTATTATTATTATTATTATTAAAAATAAAAAAACATTAAAACAGGAAAGCTGGGGTAGTCTCAGGAGTTAAATATTATATTTTAAGCACAGTCTAAGCAAGTAAGTTGTTATCTAAAGTAAGAGATTTTGGAATGCAGAGGAAATTATACATTACTTGAAAAAACTCATAAAAAGAGATGAGAAGATGTGTTTATTCTAAAGAATATGTTTGAGAGTATCAGCTTAGATTATGCAGTTCATGGAGACTGTTTCAGATACGCAGGTGAGAGAGCTTCTCTGTCAATTACTTTTGTGCCAATATTCGTGATTCCCACTAACGGCAATGAAGTTTACATAGTGGCATCATTAATCCGTTAACTTGTCTATAAAACTTTATATTATGATAAAGTCGAAATTACTGCCGGTAAATTTTAAATTATAGTTGTATAATAAATGTATAAGCTAATGTTTCCTGATCCTGAATAAATATCATTTTTGTCAAAATTATTTGTTACTTCATTTAATTTTTATCGTTATATTTATGTTTATTTTACTGAAAAAAACTATGAAAAACATAATACCTAATACAAAAACAAATTCTCCTAAGCTGTAAAAATTTGAAATTAAAATATATTAAAATTTCTTCTTACGGCTGAATTGTCTTTCAATATTTATTTAGCGTCATTTTCCTTTTTGTTCACTAAAATTGATGCGCATGTCTACAAAATGTGTTCATGGTAAACAAAAAAATTATCCAAATGTTACACATAATTTTCAGAGAACTTAAATAAAGTAATAATCCTCTCAAACTCTTTACTAGGACTATTTACTTTCGGTCAATGCACTATTTTCAACTAAAATCAATGCAATCACTATCCTCTTAGCCATCTTGAGGAAAAACATAGCGAATAAAAAAAAAGTATATAATAGCGTGTAGCTAGTTAATGGTTTTATGTTACAGATGGCTATAGTTACCCAAAATAAATATAAACAGTGTAAAAGTATAGACATTGCTATGCCCGGTCTGCGTCAGCGTGATGCTATTCTATGCATGCAGTTTAACATGTAGTTCAACAAGAAAGCGGTAAACAGTCTTTACTAGTTTTGTTTTACTATACATTAAATAAATTTATCTTCTGCAAAAAAAAAAAAAAAAAAAAAAAAAAAAAAAAAAAAAAAAAGAGTCTTGAATAAAGTGTATGTGTTTACCTAACAACTCACACAAATCTAATTTTTATGCTTAATATTTTGCCCTCAAATTGCCATCTAATACTAATTTATTTAAGACTTCGGATGATGCTTGGCTACATATCTTATACGCTCACTGTTAACAGTTTGTCAAGCATTTAACTGGTAAACTACTTTTCATTTTGTATCTATGTATAGGGCTATCAAGAGAAAACATTATTTTGTTTAGTTACAAAATACATTCCAATGGCTTTAAAAGGTACGTAAGTTCTAAAAATATAAGTGAACTTATTTAATGCAGGAAGCTCTTTTGTATAAATAAAACTGCAAAATATTCAACGAATCTATTATAAGTCTTAAGCGAATTGTAAAGCAGTAATTTAAAAATATTATTTTTTGAAAAAATAATTAAAATTCTCCTTTTGTTGAATTGGATCCAGAACGCTAAGGGCACATTACAAACATACCAATCAAAAGTTCATTGTTATTGTAGTTTAAAGCATTATAGTAACATGTTTGTATTAATGTTACAGATTTTGTATTGGGTTTTGTCATTCTTTGTCTCCTTACATTTCATTTACAAATGCGGCGGGCGATAGTAGCAGCAGTATTTTGCAATCTATATACCCACCAAGACTATTTTTTTAATTGCTGTTCGTTCATAAACTTCTTACTAATTTCCTCATATAATCTGACTCAAAGAACATGATTACCTGTACAGTTTTAATTAATTAGCGAGGTCGTTCCATCTGGCGAAATCCATGTATTCTGTTGGTGTTTAAGCCTAGAGCTTAAAAGGTGTTCCCGCAAGTTAAAAGTACACAGAATACCGAGTGAATGTGGTATGTATTGTTTACAAACTATAAAGTTTCGACATAAATAGATTATAATGCTATTTTGTCAGATCATGATAAAACCTTGCTGATGGATGCCGGAAATGTCGAGATATACACCTTGTGGAGTTCATTACATAGCCGCAAACGAGCCTGTCAATAAGCTGTGCACATGTTTTGGGTTTCGTCGGTTTTGTTTCTGTAAACACCAGTAAAGCCCAAACGTAGTAGATTAATACTCCGCATCGTGACATGAACATGTGTTTGTTTATCAAGCAATGACAGCTGTTTTATCATCTCTGCTGTCACGAGGCTTTGTGTGGCTTGTTATGACTTCGTTATTTTTTGCAGACACTGTTCTGGTTGTATGAATGAAATATCTCTCTGCTCGGAATGCGCACATTTTCAAAGTTTACTCTTTGTAATCACCTAATTGGTCTTCATTGTAGTGCGAACATAAGTTGGCTTCATTAATTAGCTTTAGTGCTCAAAATATGTATATGCATAATGCATAATGAGTTGCAATCATCAAACAAATTCGATAAAAATGTTAAAACAAATATTTATCTGCTTTAAGATACTTTTACAATTAATGCAGTTAAAGATGGTGAATTATATATAAGCGGTGTAATGTGTAGGCTATTTTCTTAGTGTACGCTATTAAATATTTTGCTATGTTATTATTTTTGCAATGTTTTCAAAATTATTTTTATAAGTTAGGGAGGTCTGGAACGGAGTAAACTCAGCCTCATGAGGACTTCTGGGAAGCTTCTTAACAAAAAGATAGCGATCTCTGATCAAACAAACACTGACCACATGCCCTCCAGTAATAACGAACTCTACCAGTAATATCACAAGACGGAGATAGAGAACGCAGCGTTCATTTCAGTAGGCCAAAAGTCTGTTGTAGCTAAACAGGCCCTGAGAAACTAAAATTATTTGTCCCGCTTTAAGTGCTGCAGCGTAAAGAGAAACTGAAAATTGATGAGAATTTATACAGAACCACTTCTTCGATTCTATAATCGTTCAGTTATTTTTTGATTTTCTTGTAATGATAGACAGCATTGCTTTTGCAGCAGATCAACAAATTCTATTTTACTAAAAGCTAAATATAGTTGTTAATACGGCAATCTAAACAAATTAAATAATAAATCCAGGGCCTGGAATTATAAGCGATAGCTTTCTTAATGGTATACATTAGGATAGTTTCGGGATAGTGCTCACACTTAGGCCAGAAAGTAACATTGGTTCTATTATGCTGGCTAATGTAACATTTCTTTGACCGACTAACTATTTCAAGGAATACTGCTTAAATAAGTAATGTGTTCACACAAAGGCAAGCGGTAGAAATACAGAAACTGCATTTGTAGTAGCCTTGTCCGCAAGTTGGAGCCGGTAAATTAAGTATATTTTAGACATTTATTTTAATCTGCAATGTGTGGCAAAGTCAGTATAAATGAGATTGCTCAAATTCCATTATAACAATTAATAGAAACGCAAGGGATCCATGATTAAGCCACAAAAGTTACAGGGAATCCATTTCCCTTGTCACTTAAAACATATTGCAATAGATCACATGTCTGGAACATTCACAGAACCTGCTAAATTACTTGAATTTAGAAAAGAGTAACTTACAGCTGTCAGACATGAAAAGATAATTAATTCACTATAAAGTATCCAAATATTAAAATAAATAGTTTCTAGTTATCTTCGTATCTTACTCACTCAGAGTAAACCACTAAATTCTCACTTGTGATACTCCACCTTACACAATTACAGCGCAAAGGTTGGACGATGTCTTTAAGGTGCGAACTCGTGAGCGGGAGGTCAGAGGTTCGATTCCTGCCAGTACCGTCCTCCCTGACTGAGAATTTTTCCAGTTTTTCCACAGTCCTCATTAATGGTAAATGCTGGAGATATATCCTAAACTTGACCCTGGAACGCTTCTTTCCTTAAAAAGATCCTCTCTTAATTTATCATTTCATCTCATGTATTATCAGTATCCACCGACTTTGAAGCCTCAGCAGTAAAAACTGGCGTTAAACATTATAAAAAATCTTATACAATTACAAATATTGCTAAACCTCCTATGGAAATGCACTAAGCCAGGTACTGAAGAATCTATCTATATTCACATTCTAAATTTCAGGAATCAAATCATGATACCTCGGTCCTGATGGTCTACTGGTAACCACGCTTACTTCCTAAATCCAAGATCTCGGGTTCAAACCCGGGCAGAATCGATGAACATTTTCAGACATAAAAATCCTAAGTATGTTTTCCTTCGAAAGGGAAGTTAACCCTCAAGCCTGAAAGAAGAGTCACCTGAGCAAAATTCATAGGCCGTTTCAGGCCCTGAATTGAATAGGACGCTTTTTTTTTTTTGAGTAGTGTTTAACGCCCGTTTTTACTACTGAGGCACCACAGGCGGTGGACACTGATGATACATGAGATGAAATGATAAATTGGGAAAGGATATTTTTTTTTTTTTTTTTTTTTAAGGAAGGAAGCGTTCCAGGCCTAAGTTTAGGTACCTCCCCGGCATTTGCCAGTTATGAAGACTGAGGAAAACCTGGAAAAAACCCCAGTCAGGGAGGACGGTCCTGGCGGGATTCGAACCGCAGACCTCCCGCTCACGAGTCCATGCCTTAACGACCTCGGCCACCCGTGGCGGTAATAGGACGCTGATGACCTGAGATGTTAAAGAGCGTCCGTAAATAAACCATATAATAAAATATGTGTTCAGAAGTTTGTAGCAACACACTGTGTAAGAAATTGTTTGATCTAACTAGATTACATTCCACCAAATGCATATACGACCACTGTGTAAGGAGGTGGGTATCGTAGATGTTAGGATGTATAGAGAAAGAAAGAGAGAGGAGGAGGGGCGTTGCGATTTACATAATACGATATAACGTTTAGATCACCCTACAAAATGTACAAATACGGTTTTAATGGAAAACGATTTAACGTAGACCATAAAAAAAAAATGAAAATAGGCGGCCTATAAATTCCTGGAGATGGAACATGCCGCCATGGATTAAATCATGAATCTGGTGATAAAAAAATTAGTTTGGGAATAAGTTGTTACATTGTGGACCATGTGAAAGTGACGTAAATAAAAACACCGCTAGTGCTATTAATATTATACCTTCTTAAACGTTCCTTATAACCCCCGTTTTAAAAACGCATTATCCAGAAGTTGCTGCCTTTATGGGAAGTAGCGGTGCCTTGACCGAATGTTTACATTGCTCGCCTCCCATTGGCAAGACCCGGGTTCAATCCCAGTGAACATGTGATATGTGGCGAATGAAGCACCCCCGGCTTCCCCTATTACTTATTCCGCCATTGCTGCATCTTCACCTCATCTCGTCTCCATCATCTAGCGTAATGTAGTCCGTCGATTTCTCGTTGCGTGCCTTCTACCGTCATCTAATTGCAAGTGGAAGAATTCCAATAAGCCGGACATTGGCACCACAGCCATGATCAGGTGATGGGCGAACAATGTTAAGATTGGATTAGGTTCAAAATGATCGCGTTACATTGCTTAAGGTTTTTATTATTCAAATTTATTTTGTTGCAAGTTAATGTAAGTGTTGCTGTAATACGACGAGCTTTTTGGACATATAAATATCTCATTTTCCCTTGAAAAAAGGAATGACATTAACGAAGAAACGAATAAGATTACGATGGACCAAAATCTACGTAGCATCTGAAGCTACGTAGATTTTGCCTTTTTATGAAGAGGAAGAACAGGTGGAAAAATAAAAAAAAAATAATAATAATAAATAAATAAAAAATAAAACAAAAAATTGTCGACCGCATTTATCACGAGAAAAGATTAACTATCAGAAAAGATTAAAGAAAATAAGTTTCTAACGATTTTATCACATTATTTAACATCCATTTAACATTCACGCTGCTTCCTTTGTGCTAAGTGTATACTACAGTTTATATTTATTAATAAAGTTTTTTAAAATTTCTAAACACTCTGGTAATTGCGAGGTACAGTCTTCTTAAATATGAACGATATACTTTCCAGCTTGAATTGAGCACATATACACATTCATAAGCAATTATGAATTCCCAATAAATTAAGTACAAAGAGGAGTAATTATTACAAAACCAATATCGCGGAACGCATATATACGAGATACATAGATTATTTACCTATGAAAATTAATAAACATACAAATTCAAATAAACGGTTTGTGTGATACATGCATACATCATGTAAATACCATAAAGCGGGTGATAGTAGAGGAAAATATTTGGAAAGGAGAAGCTCTCTGTGATCATTGATTAATGCAACAGTTTTATCAAAATGAAGCTTTCTACAACACGTAGTCTGTTCATACCATGCCACAACTACCTCCTGGAATGTATGTAAGTCTGGCTGCTTCGAGGGCATTGCCTGTTTTGTCAAATGAAATAAATTGTTTTTGGTATCATTGATAGGTAAATAAAAAGGAAAGTATATGTAAGTTTATATGTTGCTGTTTTACAATTTCTAATTCTGTTCAGAATACTGAAAGACATAAAAAATAAAATAAAAAAAACCGGGGAGCACTTACATTTGAATACTGATTGAAATGCTTTATTTCTTAATTTTAAATACTGTTGTATTTTTTAAAACACAAAAATCACTACCATTTTCATCATCTGAACTGTTTTTAGAAATGTACGAGGGTAGGTCTATAAGTTTCCGGTTCCGCCGATAAAGATAATCACCACAAAATCCTTGTCTGATGTTACATCTTATCTGTTAAATAAATAATTGTAGTTGTAACTTCCGCTCCGCTATATTCAGTTGTTTAGACATAGTTGCATAAAGAAGGCTATGTGTAGAAGATTGTGACACATTCAAAATGGAGTTTCGAGCTGCATTAAGTTCTTCACAAAAGAAGGACTTACTCCAAATAACATTAAACAGCGATTGGACGTTGTATATCCCCCTCGTGTTTTACCGTAAAATAATATGCCAATCTTTTTTCGAATGGGTCGAGAAAGCATTGAAGATGAAGAGCGTGCAGGTCGACCCTTGGAGGTGCTCACTCCGGAAAACATCACTCTTGTGGAAGGAGAAATTATGAAAGACCGGCGGCTCAACGTTATAAAAATAGCAGCAAGGTTGGCCCTTTCTAAAAACAACAGTCCTTCGAATTATTCATGAACATTTAAACATGAACAAGGTTAGTGAAAATGGGTGCCTAGACTTCTTTCCTAAGTCCAAAAGCAGCAAAGGGTAATCTTTTGTCAGGTATTTTTGGAGCTCTAACGTGGCAACGATAGGGAAGTTCTGTAAACTACTGCTGCAAGAGATGAAACTATGGTCCTCTACTATAATCCCTTCTCCAAAAGAGAATCAAAGGAGTGGCGTAAACCTGGCGAAGCACTGCCTCTAAAGGCCAAGGTTACTCAGTCAACCAAGAAGATCATGGCCACAATCTTTTGGGACTATGAAGGAATACTCTTCATTGACGTCGAGGAGATGAACACCACAGTAAATGGGGAGTACTATGCTGGCCTACTTCACAGGCTACGTGCTTTCATCAAAGAGAAAAGGCAAGGAAAGTCGAGTGGTGCCGTTCGCCTTCTTCACGACAACGCACCTGTGTACACAGCTCTTGTTGCAAAGGAAGCTATGAAGAAACGTGGTTTCAATGAATCAACCATCCTCCCTACAGCTCAGATCTAGCTCCCAGAAACTTTCCGCTTCTCAGAACTCAAGAAGGATCTTCGAGGAAGGAAATTTAAGTGTGATGGATGCGTGATGGATGCTGTTTATGCCCTCTTTGTGCCCATTTTGCAGACAAGACTTCTGACAATTTGGGGGGGGGGGTGGAAATGTTAATTCAAAGCTGTGAGAAGTGTATTGCAATAAAGAGTAACTATTCTGAAAAGTGAAATATAGTCTTTATCATATCTAGAAAATGGTTAGGCCGGAAACTTGTGGACCTACCCTCATATGTGTTACGTAATCATTGTTGTTAAATGCAGTACATGTTAATCATCGGTAAAATGACAACACACTGCAAATTTTACGCACAACTGAAAATGTTCATAAAATAAAAAAGAACACTATTAGCATGTTTTTCCATCTCTTTCTAACATTACTGACTCCAAACGACCAGGTATGTAGTACACTAGCGCACATAGATCTTCCAGAGAGATGACCTTAAATTCTTCACATAAATTAAGCTCTCATATCTTCCAGAATCTCGATGATACTCCGAACACTTCAACGACACACGGCTCACGGTTGTGCAATGCAATTTGGTTTTCAATTATCTGCTGCCCAGTTTAAGATTTATATGGACTTTTATCAACTAGTCTGAGGTCGACCATTGTCGTGCATTCAGTCTGAAGTTTTCAATGATAAATGAAGCTAAAGATAAATCACAAGTTTTACAAGTGTTTCTGACCGCTTAACCTTAGACGGAGCAATACCTTGAAATCCTTTGAACAATTAAAGTTAAAAAAATAAATAAATAAGCAAGAATACAATATTAAAGAATAAAAAATAACAACTATTAATTAAATTGTGATTTTACCTTTAGGCAATGAGTGAGTTGCCAGTGATATGTAGAAGATCAGTAGGAGTGTGGGTGTTTTTGTCTCTCATTCCCATTATGGAATCTGCTCCTAAAGGCACTGTTGAGAAGATACAGCTGAAAATACCTTTCAACCTTCTACGTTCATCTAGGGATCTAGGGTTGAATCGACTTTCTTTTGGAAAAAGAATTTTGTTCCAGTTCTTTGAAGAGCAATGCTACTCCAATAGTCTAGAGTCCAATACCGAGGTACTGACTCACAAAATTGTGTTCTTGTGAGCTACAGCACACGTCACAGAAGTTGTCACAATTTTTTCCTCCTCTGGCCTTAATTTACTATACTTGTTTTTTAATAGTATTTAACGCCCGATTTAACTACTGAGGCACCACAGGCGGTGAACGCTAGTGATACATGAAATGAAATATTATATTGGGGAAGGATTTTTTTTAAGGAAGGAAACGCTCCACTAAGTTTAGGTTACTTCTCAGGCATGTATTAGGACTGAGTAAAGCCTGGAAAAAATCTCAGTCAGGGAGGACGGTCCTGTCGGGATGCGAACCCCGCACCTGCCACTCTCGAGTCCGCGCCTTAACGACCTCGACCAACCACGGCGGTGCCAATTATACGTATATTATGAAAATGTTTTGGGGTTATTTCTGGCCTGAATCACAGAGACGTTTGACTGAACGCCAAATGCTTCCATGCGATGCCCCGGAGACATTTGGGAAGTAAAACAATTCCTCCCCTTCCTTTTTAAAAAACTTCTTGGAAAAACTGAGCAATGGTTGTAGTGACAACAATCTGCAACAACCATAGATGGATTAGGGTTTGTACTGTTAATAATTGGTAACAATCGAATGTGAATTAGAGTTTCCATGTCAACAATCGGCAACCATTTAATGTGAATTAGGATTTGTAATGTCAATATTCGAAACAAACGAATGCAGATTACAGCATCTCTTTCAGGCATAGCGTTATAATTCCTAAAATTTGACAACTGACATAAATAAAAAATTTAATATTGGTAAAAGTGTGGCCGAGAATATCGGTAGAAATATTCATAATACAAGTAGATAGGCGCTTAGAAGGAATGGAAAGAAACAGCTTAAATGTTTACAAAATCAGGGACTGTAAATTTTAATATACAGAAGGGAATAAAACATGTTACAGAAACATAATGCACCTGCTTAGGTCATAGATAGCTTATTCTTTCGGCAAAAATAAATAAACAAATAAAATAAGGAGACAATTCAATATATTCTCTATAAATAGTGGCAGCCGCTCTTTATGAACTAAAGGGGTGTAGCATACTTATTCAATTCAAGAATTATTTTTTCGAACTGCGCTTCTGTAAACAAAACAGTACAAAATGTTTGCGGCGCTCGTTTATAATTGCATATTTGAGCACCCGCACCTGTGCGATAACATGTATTCTATAGCACAAGAGCGGAAATTGTCCAGGAGAAATGTCGGGGGCTCTCTACTCGAGCGGAAAGCACTGAAGTCATCAGGCAGACCCTTGGCTGCTAGGCCTTATTGGCCATGCAACTCTTAAAGCATCAGTGTGAGGGAAGTAGATTTGCCGTTACAACTCCAGTTCTGGAGCCAAGCCTCCTTTCACGAACGGCAACGGAGAGAGCCGAGCCCAAGTAGTGTGCAGCAAATGCAGTCGGATAGAACAGTCGTAAAGCAAAAATTAACTTTTTGGAATGCATTTTATAACTTAATCACATTCAGTGCATTACGAAATCAAATGAGGAAATTGTAATGTACCAATGTAACACGAAATAAAAATAATAATGATACGGGGAAAGGCCTACGCATTTAACACTAAATGCTTTGCATATATTATTTTTTTAAAAATATAATCTAACCTGAATTTGCAACCAATCCGTTGTTTTAAACCTATAAGTTTTGCATATTTTTTAACCTAACCTAACTTAAATTTTCAACCTATGGTGTAAAGGAAACAATGGCGTACAGCTTTTGTAGTCCACAAGCAACAACTTATTTTCTTTTATATAAATATTAGAATATGTACATTAAATAAAAGTAAAATTGTAACCTATGCGTTATCCTCCTTAATAAGTAACGTTAAAAAGTAACATATATTAATAAATTCGTAAAAAGAACAGAGTAAACAAATTGTGGAGCTAAATATAATTTTAAAAAACAAATAAAATAAAATACCCCTTATTGAGAAATTGAACCCACTATGGATCTTAGTAGCTCGACGCTCTAACCAACTAAACTACCAGGCCGACATGGACATTGGTGTTTATCCTCCTACACATGTTGAAGTCACACTACCTGAAATTGGGCTCGGATTTCTCCGTTGCCGTTCGTGAAAGGAGGCTTGACTCCCAGCACAGATTTGTCTGTCTGTAGGGTTAAGCGGGGAGAAGCTTTTAGTTTGTGCGCGTTTTAAGTTTTACTTTATGCGTGTTACAATATGGCGAGAACAGTGGAAAGCCTGTTTAGGTGGGGTTTTTTGCTTTTGTTTTTGTTTGTTTTTTCTTTTTTTATTTATTGAAATTCTGAGGGTAAAAGAGGAAATAAAATAGTTGGCTATACCTACTCCGATCTAAACTTAACACACAGAGCTACAGATGGAAAAAAGATAAGCGTATGTAAGACAATTTAATGAAAGAGAATAGGAAAATATTTGTGTATGCGGATGTGAAACTGGGAGTGCTATCTTTTGTTTTCCATGCTTACCATTTTGGAAACAGTGAAACATGGAGTAAAGGGTGTGCGAGAGATCTGCATATATGAATTAAAATCATCAAGAAAAAATATATATCTGAACAATGTCTCGGATCACAGTGCCTTAGATACACATGGATTTAATTTTTCTACAATGAGTGATTATTATGCTCGTAATTTCTCCTGAATATTTATTTTCTTATTTTCATCTTTGGTTAGGTGTAGCTGCATTGTGGTTTCTTACATGAGTGGTCACTGTCTATAAATGAAAGAATCTTAAAAAGTCCGCCACGAACGAGCCGCGTAAACTAAGCAAATTCCTAACCTATTAGATTAACTTTAAAAGAGAATATAAATTCCAAACTGAATTTTATTAATTAATGAATTGAAATAATTTACGGCATTACTTTGTGGTATTAAGGGAACAAAATTATAATTCTAGCAATCCATAAGTATCACAAAAGAGAAACAAAATTTTAGAATTATTATTATTATTATTATTATTATTATTATTATTGTTAATAATAATAATAATTAAAGCACAAAAATTAATACTAGACTTTTAATTAAATGAAATACATGACCACTGATAGACAAGGCGATACGATGTGGGTATTTTTAAACAATTTTATATGTAACCATATTTATGAACTAAGCCCTTGATATCATCTTTACATTCTCTAAAATAGAGAAAAATAACAGAAAATTCCGAGTTACATTGTATATTTAAAAAAATGTTTTTATGTTTCAATAAAACCAAAAAATTGCTACTATTTAATAATACTCAATCAGCAATAAACAATCGAAGGTTTCGCGGATTTTCATTGTCTTTGAAATTTAATTCAAATGTTATTGTAATAGAAGCATGTAATGCAAACGTTTTCCGAATGTTATTACAGAGAGCTCTTATATGCAAATACAATTCTCAAACCACATTATTAGATTAATATTTCACATTTACTATCTTCACGACAATGCTTTCGTTAAATATAAAACACATGCATCGTTATAACTACGTTTACATGCTAAATGAATTTGTCATTTTGTTTCAAAACAATACAGAGAAAAAGTAAAAGAACGAGCGCCTTTTAAATTCCGGTTTTTAAGTACACTCCTAAAAATTGGATTTCCATAATTTCCATATTTTTATTATTTGACTTAAATGATATACCCCGAGTTTAGTTGTTAAAAATCAAATATTGGGCAATTTTGGGTTTAAGATTAACCCCCATTTCTAACTGCCCGATTTCCCTGATTTTCAGAAGGTATATTTTTTTTTATTTAAATGGTATGTGCGGTATTTCGTTACGAAAAAATAAATATTAATGCCACTAGAGCATTATTTTAAATTCGGATTTCAGCTAACACATATTAGTCGGATTTCATTGATTTTCAGAAACTATTTTTTATTTTATTTCAATATTATACATCGGGGTTCTCTTAAAAAGTTTAAAACTGCACCCGCTAAAGCGATTTAAATATTCCCTTTAACCCCTTCCTCTTTTTCAGGTATACCCCTCCTGATAATGGCTCCGTTGCCCTGGTTTTCGGAAACTACCTTTATGAATTTATTTTAAAGAAATCTACCGACATTATTTGAGAAAAAGCACAAAAAAACATTTTTGTACGATTTGGGTGCTAATGCTAATGATTTTTTATTAACTGATCTCGCGCTATATTTGACTTCTAACTCGTACAGAATTGTTCAACAGTAGCAATGAAGATTACAGAATAACTTTTTTAAAAGCAACTAATCAACGGTATGCTCTTTTGCTAATTTTTCCTGCACTGGATTTAAAATACTATAACAAGATTTATAATCCGTGCCCAGAGACTAATTTAATGTTTATAGGTCTAAAAGTACTAAATTGCTTTAATTGTTTTCATCGATGAATTAGAAGGCTTTATTTAATTATGTAAATAGTAATGCAGTGATTTCTAATACTTTATTTAATTATAAGTAGTAGAGATAAATTAAGGTTTTTGTAATGGAATCGGAAAATGAATACTAAAGTAACGCCTGCAGGCTTTTCTTGTTACATAAGAGCAAAAGTGAAAAGGAACACTTGGGCAGTCTCGGCTACATAGTAGGTTTTACCTGAAGCCAAGAGTCATGGTTTTTACATTTGTATAAGTGCAGCGGCTAAATTTTCGCACCATCACTAGGACGTATGATACGAGCCTTCCAATCAGTAGCGAATATTTTAAACTTTTGCAGCCTGTGATGCTTTTGGGCTCACTTGTGTGGAATCCGGAGCGTCGAGGTTAAGAAAGTGATAAAGCACGCCGAGATATGATATATATATATATATATCCCATACACACAAAGGTGGAATCACTCTGATTTCAAGCAGTTCCATTCTATTCGAGCAATACGAAGCATTTTTCATTCAAGCAGATTCTAGTGCATTCGAGTTCATTCTAGTCAAATAGTCCGAAGCAGTTATACACTCAAGTTCATTCTAATTCTCCTACAAGATTCTAAGGCAACGTCGACAGCGGAGAGTTATTATTAGACGCGTAATTTATATCATGCAAGTGGAACACATAAATCGCAAGATATTGAGATTAAATTATAGAGTGATAAACCAGGTGGTACTCGAGTTAAAATTCCTACGAGAAAGTCAGACAACAGATCAATAAATATCAAAGTCTTGTCGCGACGAGCGGATTAGATAATGAAGTGATTGTTTTCAAGCCACGGAAGCTCGCGGTTCTCACATACGACTAAATTATCGGCGCGTCAAGTTAATTAACTAGTAATTCAAGAGTTATAGGCATTCATTTCCCTAGAAGACGAATTGCTCTGTAAAGAGAAATTAAGGCAATAAATACACTTGTCTCGTCATATTGTATTTATATTTCGAGCGTAATTGCTGTACCCCTTTTCGTTGCGTGAAGAAGACAACGAAGAAGGTGGAAATCCTCAGTATAAAGGTAGCTGATGAAAGCTAAGTTACCTTTTACGCCCTCGCAGCAACAGTAGACGAAGATTGCCGAAACCGTGCTGTCGGAAACCCCGACGGAAACCCACAATATCGATAAAACAACGCTTTCAAACTTGGCGCCCTTTACGGAGCCAATACTTCAAGATCGCCGGATAAAAGGCCTTTAATACTTAAAAAATCACTTCCTCTTGTGATTGGTATATTTTCCCTCTATATCCCCAAATTGTTAATATGTCTTCTAAAGTTTCTGACGGCAATAGTAGTAAGTTATTTATTTAGAACCGTGAACCCAAGGTCTGCAAAGCATTTTAACACCATGGTGAAAGCAGCGATTCATATTGATAATATACCAAGTTAATATAATGGCGATCTCATGAGCTAGGCTCAAAAGAAAGAAGCTAAAAGAGAAATGCCGTATGATTAATTAAAGAGCGCCTCGTAGCTGTGCTCATTATGCCTGCCCACACAATTTCTGTTTTTCTACCCACAGAAAAAGAAAGCCCTTTGTTACGTTTGTTATAATCTACTCTAACTATACGTTCTCTTTTAATTATTTTGTTGGTCTGCTTCTCTGCACTGTTGTTAAGTATGGGAGATTTTTGTATGAGTTTGGTTAAAATCTTATTTACTGTATTTTGTTTATGTTCTAAACAATTGTTATCTCTTTAATCGGCGCTCTAGGTAATTACATGCTAATGCCGTATTTCAGACCAACTCGCCGAATTTGCAATCATAATTTTAAGTGCATTAATTTAAAGAAGAAAAATATTTAAAATACTTATATATACAAGTTTTAAAAGATAGAGGCTCGGTATTACAACTACCATACAGCGATTTGCAGATTCTTACATTTTTTTTCAAATGCTTAATTGTAACAATAATTTGTATTTAAAAATATACATAACATTCTGCAAATTTCTTTACATATGTCTTATGCATGAACTATTAGCTAACATAGGAAAATATTAATTGCTATTTTCATATTAATTTAAACACAATAAATTAATTAAGAGTTTAAAAGGAAAATATTTTTGGATTTCAAAAAAATAAGGGTGTGTAACATATATGATACAACAGGCGCCAATGTAAATTTAAAGGCACTCAAAACAAAACTACACGCAATCATAACAATTCAGTCTTAAGTGTGGAACTGAGTAAAACAATTTCTTGGGCCTCACATTTGCAGCATTGAACTACGCCTATTAGTATGAATTTTTACATCTTTGCCTGCTTGGGTCCATGGGTAGAAAATGGTCACGCCTAATGTTGAATTCTAGGAACAGTTTCTTTGATTCTCGATGTTTGCTCAATTTTTCACTGAATATCATTATAAGAAAGTCGTCTCTGCACTTCCTTGGATTTCCCAGTTTGTACAGGGCAGTCGGTTCAAAATTCCAAGAGATCAACTAAGTCACGTTTGTTGAAATATTGAATTTCACAGTTCTATCTATACACTCCCATCTTTCATGAAACATGGCACTAGCAACTTGCTCAACTTGTGTATTGATTACCCAATACATGCGAGATCGGGGGTAAGGCACAGATTGACATATATATACAACAAACCAGAAACTGTTCCAATTCATTTATATCTATGTCATTTTTTCAGTGTGTGTGTTCTTCTGCACTCCACAGAGATTGCTGTGTGATGGGTTTCAAAATATTTTGATCAAAAACTTTCTACTATTGCTGTATGTTATTAAAACAGAGGAATATAAGAACATTCAAACTATTTCCTTGTGTGGTTATCTAATCTATAGAATTAATTAATTAATGTGAAAAATAACGATAAATGCAACAAACTTTTCATACATTTTGGAATTTTAAAATTTAAGTGCAGTTCATATATGCACAAATCTGTGGTAGACTATCATCTTTGCCCCTATAAACGTTTCCTTGTATAAAAAGGGAGTTATGCCTCGGATGCTAGCACAGCTTCCCTCATTGCAATAGTTTGAGGTATTTCAATCATCCTCTACCTAAAATTAAAATAAAACTGTGTCTTATACAGCTGACTCCCCTCAAAGTCTTAAAAAGGGTTTAGATCTATGTACTTACGAAGATCTACATTATAGATGGATGCATTTTACCCGTAACAATTATATGAGCAGTTTAATAGTAAATAACAACTATGGAATAATAAATTCAAATGATTTTTATGTTAAAGACAACGATGGGCGTAAAAGGCTTCTACAAATAAATATATATTTGTGTGTATGCGCATGCGTGCATGTGTGCATGTATGTTTTATCTAATTAAAATGCTGAAGCTGGAAGTTAGTAAAGTAAACGAGTTTCTAGGCCATTGTCCATAGGAATTATTATTCTTACTAGACGTTTCGTCCACAAATGCGGCGGACGTCTTCAGTGAAGCAGAGGTATTTTAATACAATTCTCGACTGCGACTAAAGTAGTGTCCGGCAGAAATTCAACATGTTAGGTGAAACTCTGCCATGCCAGTTAGTGACTGATTTTGGAGCATAAGTGAGTTGCATGAGAAAATTTTGACTCCACTGAAGATGTCCGCATTAATAGCGTACGAAAGAACTGGGAGAATAATTTTTTAAAGACTTCAAAGACTTCAAGCGTCACCAACCGTATAAATCTGTGCATGTTAATGCTGAAGGTCCTTCTGCCACTTCTTCACTTCAAATCCTATCATGCGGAGGGAGGTTATCAATAGAACTGAAAACGAATGCTGTAGGAGAAAAAGGAGTTATTTGGATGAGTGAAAAAGGATTTGATTGTGTAGGTATACAACTTACATTGTTAGGAGTTGGCAACCGATATTTTAACCAGCCGAAACCTAATTAGTGATGTCAATGGAGCATGTAAAAGTGAAATAAAATTAGAAAACAAGGATCCTAAAATTCACAGAATTATCATTTATAAATTTGTAATAGCAGAAATTCAAATGTGTGGGATTTATCCGATTCACTGTTTTATTACAGTATTTATAATAACGCCTCTTGAAAGCCATTTCTTCAGCAATTACAAAAAGCGATATATAAAATGAGAGGAAGCAGGAATTAACACACTGCTTTTCGAGCATCCAGGGAACGGGTTGATTAGCAGTGATGACGATGACTATGTCCTTTCCCTACTCAATTCGAAATTTATCTCACTCGTGCCATAAAGGCCACTTTCTGTAGCGTTATAATTGTTATAATCAGAATAATTTATTTTGCTTCTTTTTGTGATATGAATATATAAAAATATGGTAGTAACAATGCCTATAATTATGTATATAAATAGACTGTTTTATAATGCATTTTACTCATACACTAATAATAATAATAATAATAATAATAATAATTCATCACGAATTTTATGACTAATTCCAATTCCAGTTTTATATTGCAATTATGAGAATTTACTTTATTTACTTACGAAATCAAAATATTCTTTAGTTTACAATTTAGATTTTAGGTATATAAAAATAGTATGTTTTTAATTTTTATGTACTATATTTAAATAATAGCCAATTTTTAAAAGACACTGTATATTTTCTTTTTCGTTTATTACTTAACGGTAGAGGAATATTATTCTTTTATAAGGAGGTTTTATAGTTCCTTGCTTCATATCTCAAAGCTAAGTAAGGAAAACATAAGAATATTTTTTTACACATAAGGATTTGCCCGAGTTCATTCATCTCGCAGTTTACCTCTAAACCTGATTAGTGCAGTTTCAAATGTTGATTTCCATCTCCTATTTTTGTGCTGAACTATTGTGTCTATCCTGTTAGTCTAGTGGTAATCTTAGTATTCTCCTAAATACAAGATCGCGGGCTCATTCTCGGCCAAAATTAATATATTTTTATTTGGCGTAAAAAAATAAGTATGGATTTCTTCGGAAGGGGTCCCCATGTCGTAGATCTACGGCATGAAAAAGAATCTCAACCCTGAAAGATGAGGTCTCTGAGCAAAATTTATCGGCCGTTTTACGCCCTGAATTGAATAGGACGCTGATGACCTGAGATGTAGAGCGTCCATAAATAAAACAATTCAACAACTGAACTTTTGCTTTAACCGCCAGTGTACTTCACCGTACCACTAACGCTTGCTCATTAATAAAGGACAACTGGTGTTTTTCGCTTAGTCACATAATATTTCAAAATAATGGGCCAAATTGATTCCGTTGTATATGGTTCCTACACAGTGGTAAGCCAAAAACTAAATCTAAGTTACTTTTTGAAATGTACATGCATTTTATACTTCATTGATAGAATAAGACAAACCAGGAAGTCTTCATGTGCAGAATTTGTGTTTAAAGATTAAAGATTGGCAATAATAGATAGAAACAGCAAACATCGCTTTCTTTTGGTGTAGACAGAACGAAGACAATGGAGCATGATGCTATTGTGTGAAGTGCATGCCGAATACTTTTATCTTGACTAAAAGATAGCAGTTTGTTTGGTACCTTAAGAAAGCAATCTTTTTAGTTTATATTTAGAGTGAAATAATCGTTTTTAAAGCAAAATGTAACATTTTATGCTGTTGATTGAGGATATATGTATTATTTTAATGTGATATATAGCTCTGTACACTTTATAGAATGTTCAAAAAGCATTCTCAAAAGAGTTTGTTTTTACATAATTAAAATACTCGCATCTATCGTTCTGCTTCAATACTTCTTTCTGTACCAATGAAAGAGCCATCGAGGGAGAAAAGCATGGCCAATTAGACTCACGTTTATAGCAGGATTAAGGAGCAGAATAAAATTCTACCCAATATGGTTTCATGAACAATATGGGAAACCATAAACGATTTGAGTTATTGTGTAATAATATTCTCTCGAACTGATAAAGGGTGGCCACAATTTTATTCCTACCCACTTTTCTTTTACCTCTAAGACAAACTTATTATAGACCCTACAGAATGTTTCAAAACGTCGTTTACCGTTTTTCGTTTGAAAAATGAACATTGAAAAATGAAAAATGAAATTTCACCGTTTTTCGCTAGGAATGCTGGGTAAGATGTATCGTTCAGGAAAATGAGATCTATCATTTTACGTGACATGATCTTTCATTCTGTGTTTAGAGCGGTAAATATTTATTTCGTGAGTTTTGATCAGCTTGCTTCACTTTGAAGACGATCAGCATCTTATGTTTGCCAAAACAGTGTGTATCATTGTTCTGCAAGTCTTCCTGTTTCCTGTTTAATGTTATTTGTAATGTACGTATCTGGTTAATTGTGTCAGTTATCATTAGTGATAGTTTTTAATGGCAGACTTCTCGTTCTCCGAACTGGATGATGTGCCTTTCTTTTATTAGGTATGTCATGGTGACACTAACGAGTTGCAAGGTGCATGGTTATCGAAGGCTTTCCGAGTAGCAGGTTGTTGTCTCCCGTCTTTCCAACAACTTCGTGGAGGACTTCATAAAACAAGATCCCTGCGAACACTTTTCAAACACTTTAGAAGAGGAAAATTCCAATAACGCGTGTAAATGGTGTACGAAAAACTTCTTTGTGTAAACTAAATTATGTTCTGTAAACATAATGATTTCCAATGATGTAATGGTGGAACTGCAAGATGGGGGGGAGGGGTCCTAAGCAAATTGAAATACACATACTGAGAAAAACAAGATTAGTTTCTAATGATGAAAGATTGAATAAGTAATTGTGCTAATATAACGAGTCTGAAGCTCTAAGAAAGTCCTATTCATTGTTGCTCTGATGTAACTTTTGTTGTACATTGATAGAAATAGAAGGCATTTGTGTATTTCTTTGTTCTTTCACTTTTCATCATACTTTAAAAATTGCTAACACATAGAGTTATTTATAGACATACAGAGGATACAAAAAAATGTATACACACTTCAAGCAAAGAAAAACTGTGTTAACATAACAAAACTGAATTCACACAAACAGAAAAACACAACACTAATCTTTTTAGACTTTTACAGTCACAACAGTTGCTCAAAATGTCCAACATCGGCGTCGATACACTTCCCTGTGCGTTGAACTACTGATTTGTGAAAGTATCCTCAGCGATTGCAGAACATGCTGTTTCAATTTCTTCCCTAAGTGTTTTTAGTGTAGCTGGGTTTCTACGGTACACAACATCCTTAAGAGTTCCCTATAGGTAGAAATCCAACGGAGATAGATCCGGAGAACTCGGTGGAAACTCAATCGGACCTCTTCGTCCTATCCTGCACCTTAAAAGATTGTCATCAAGATAAGCACATACATCTCGGTGGTAATGTGGTGTTGCACCATCCTGTTGGAAGTAAAATTCTTCATTTCCATGGAGTATATGAATGGCGGGTAAGACGGAATTGTCATTCGCGTTGGCGGTTCTGTTCTGTACACACGTCTCCATTGCCTTTGAACTTACAACAATCTCAGTTTTCCAATATCACTTCAAAATTGCTTTCCGCTGTTCTTTTTGTGGTAGCAACGCTAACATAACGTAATGTGCCTTACATGTGTTTACAGAACGTCATACGATATTCTTGGTTTTATTTATTCATTGCTGATTTACGATAATCTTGGCTTCATTTGTTCATTGTTGATTTACTTGTCACGTAGCAACGTATCGTAATGTATGTGAATCACATTTGTTTACAGAACATCATACTACACATTATTGTTGTTTTTCTATCCAACTTTGAAATATATTAAATAGATATCTACTGTGAAGGTGTTTACACATTTTTGGTACCCTCGGTATATGAGCTATTTTGAATATCTAGATTTCTTAAATACTTTATACCAAAATCTTCATTATAACATTTATTGATCAACTTATAATCTCAAAGTTTTTATGTAAATAAACGTAAGCAATGTAGTTTACCATCTCTTGAGTAGTTATACAATCACTCCCTCTATGACTTTTATGACTACATTTCATATATTGAATTCTATGGGCCTTTTTGCCAAACCTAATGCAGTTTGTGGACAGCTTGCGCTATTTGTATCTTCTTGCCAGATCCTTTTATCTGTGAAATTGGAGTATATTAAACATACCTAAGTCTCAGATTAAAAATTCAGGTATAACACACACACATACACAAAAAACATGAGAACATTTTCCAATAAAAGAATTGTTTTATATTGAAAAGATATTTAGATAAATAAATATAAACATATTGCACACAAAATGCCAGACAATGTGGAATACTATAAGGCACAGAAGAACATAGAAATGCAAGTCAACAAAATATAAGAGAAATGAAAGAGCATATCATCTGCAGAATGAAACCCTCACAAGTATCGAAGACTACAGTACAGTTAAATGTAGAATTCTGTAAATTGTAACAGCTGCTCCTGGATCAAATCGGTCCTCAACTGCGGCATGAAAGAAGATCTGTTCAACTAATACGAAGAATATCACAGCAGGGTGGGAAGTCCTGGCCGGTTATCTGACCTTGGATTTTATTACTTTACCCTGGTCGCTTAGATAAATGCTGAAATGCATCTTTCCTTTCTGCAAAGTTTACGCTTTCATTTTTGATCTCATTTATCTAATAAAATCTGTTGCAGAGTCAAAGGTGCTGGTGACGTGGACTATTGCTGTGTTCGGTCATACGGTGGCTTGCGCTTTGGTGTCTGGTGTGGAAGCGGCTCTTCTGAGGAGTTCCTATGCGCCGACGTTGGGGTGCTCTATCTGGAAACAATGTTAGGAGCAACGCATATTACGAAGTCTATTTTTTCAACCACTGTTCGCTCTGCTACATGGTCAGACAAGCATAAGGAGGCGTATCTGCGCACTGTACTATTGCGCTACTAGCCCACCAAGGTCAGGTTCAATATGTCATTTGGAGCTGAGCTACACGCACTTCAACATAATTGATTCCCCCGCCAAGTGCGATTTACAAAGCGTTATTCGTTTTCTACAGTGAGAAGGGAATAGTGCAGCAGAAATTCATCGTAAAATTTGCCGTGTTAATGGTGCAAACTGTATAAGTGAGAGTACTGTGTGTGAATGTTTTAGAAAATTTAAAGAAAATAGAAATGATGTTCACGATGAAGGTGAACAAGGACGAAGGTCTGTCGCTTGTGAAGAACTTGTTCAACGAGTTGACCAAGTGGTTCGAGAGAGACAGAGGTTTACCATCAGTGAGTTGTTGTGGAATTTCCGAACATTTCATGGTCAGCTCTGTACACGATTGTTACAGAACACCTAGTCTATCGAAAACTTTATGTACTTTGGGTTCCCAAAAAAGACCTATCTCCATATGCTGGCGGCAACCTTCTATGAGGAGGGTATTGGAAAGCTCGTCTATTGATATGACAAATGCCTTAATCTTCCCGATTACAATGTGGGAAAGTAACTGTGAATGTACTTGACTCGCGGTAATAAAACCTTTTTGTGATTCACATTTCTCTTATGCCCATCAAAGGTTAAAAAAATAGCCCTCGTTTTTAGTCCGTGCCTCATAGCCCCTGGATCTTGACCGCCGGTTTGTCCGTCATCTCATTCCTTACTCATGGAATTGCCTCCATAGGGTGTAAATTCAAATAGCCAGCCAGAGTGAGGCTAAGTACGAAGTTTGATTAATACACTCATATGGAATGTTGAACTGCTAAAAATACGCAACCTTAATGATTAGTCTTGTCATGTCTTAAACCATTACATGTAAGAACCAACTTGCACCAGTTCTTAAATGGAAAAACTGACCTTCGTCCTCCCCTTTTGAGTCGGGGAAGACAGGAGTTTAGCAGCGGAGGGCCTTTGTGACAAAAGAGCAAACATTTCACTTAGACATGTTACTTGATATCAGTCCTGTAGGTAAAGGAGAGTGGATTCAAAATGAATTTGTGACGGGAAGAGTGAATTCAAAATTAAATTGTGACGGAAAGAGTGGATTCAAAATGAAATTGTGATGACCCCTTCACTAAGGTAGACTATTTGCTATAACTAACGTTGTTTGTGGTTTCCTCATATTCAATAAAATGAATTCTGTGTGAATTTCTTTTAGGATTTCGTGTTGTTAGCTTAATATTTCAAGATTGGAGTAGTTGATACAAGTATACAGAAATAGTAGCTCGTTGCCCTTCCCTAAACAACCTAATTAAACACTTACATTTGTCAGACATCTAAAACTCTTTCACTGGGCTTTGCTTATAGAAATTACATAAAGAGATTTCACTTTAGTTATGCCGTATAAGAAGGACTTAAAAGGTAATGATCAATAGTGGAGACATCTTGGAAAGTAAAGTATTTATACATCAGCTACCCTCAAAATGCAATTCATTAAGATATTTTCCATCAGTTTATATCGACGACGTAAATTGCCTTTCAGCGCCCAAAACTGCAATCTTAAATGTTATATATTTATGAAGTAAAAGAATGGCATATAGACAGATAAAATTAGAAAGTACAAAGAAATTACTACAATCAAAATCACTAGCAATTCGGTAGCATCCAGATATTATTTTTCTTTTGGCGTTGTTGAATTGCACATTTTCAGGTGTATGTAAGTGATTCAGCAGCTCAGAAAATAGCTCAAGGTTGAAAAATATGAAGTGAAATTATAGTGGATTAGGCCTTCATAATAAAACTGGTTCACTAGATAAGGTAAAAGAAATTTCCTATTTTTTTCTTCAAATTAATAGACGGTTTGCTAAATATAACATCATTAATAAGCTTTTATTTTAACTTTTTATATTTCATCAATACTGGGCTTTCATAATAATTATCTAATAAATAAATTGATGTTGAAAAAATCTATATCACATAAAAACGTAAAGTAAGATTATAAACCTGTTATCAACAAGATCAGGATGAATTTAACTGAGAAAGTGAATTTTACTGGTGTTGACTTGAGCAATATAGTTCAAGTTAAAACATATTTTTACTTTGTATGCAGAACATTGCTGTGCCTAGCATGCAAGGTACAAACAGCCACTCAGGGCATACCATTTCAAACTTGTGATTAAATTTCCGAGGACATGGATATAATTTGCTATCTATTTAATTGGAGTATATTTAATATTAAGAACAATTAATGTCATTCCCACAGAACTCATTTCCACTGCTAATGAATATATTACACACATTTCTGCGTCAACAAAGGCATTTTGCGCGGAACGTAAATGAAGTAAAGGAGCAAATTAACATTATCATTATTGTATATTACAATTGCTTTTATGGCTTTGTAAGTACTAAAACAAAGTGTAATAAAATATTTTAAGGGATAATGATAGTATCAAATGAATGCTCAATTAATTCATTTTCTTACTCCATAAAGAAAGTATGGCAGTGTTTCATCAACAATTAACAAAACATATATTTATACAGTTATCTCCACCTTGAGAAATTTGTTATAAATAATGAGTATATATATATATACATATACTGGTTTTACCCTAAGATTCTAAGTGCCTTCTCTTTGAAAGTGTACCATAAAATTATACATGTACATAATATACACAAAGTTGACTTTGAGGCAGTATTTATAAGCTGCCACCCCCATATTTAATTAGAGTCATTGTAGCAAGTAATTTTATGTAGCTTCCTTATTATAGTCATGAGTGTGATGTCATTTTATTTCCTGTAAAAGCGTTGAATTATTGTTTATGATTACTTTCTTGCAAGAAGGTAGAAAACTATCCACCTATAAATCTGACCTGGGAATTTCTGTTGCCTATTGCAACAATATTTGTAAAGATGACCCAAGCAACACCGGTATTTTCTGAAGAAATTTGTAAAAGAGAACCCTTGAGTAAATGTTTATTTGTATACTGTTAGGGAATTGTAAAGCAAGGAAGACGTAATAAAGAATATGACGATTACGGGAGTGAAAAGGCAAGGGAATAACTTCAAGAAGGGAGATCTTAACGGTTCCATGTAATATGTGTGGGTTACATGTAAAAAGTCACATGACAATTGATATATCAGAGAAAAAATGGAGGGAACAGATTACCCAATAGAGATGCGAGGCTGGGAGAAAATATTGTAGATATTTCTAAAAACATACTTGAAAGAATAAAGATAGCTCCGTGAGATCGGCAGACTGCCATGTTTATTTAGTCTTGCCATTTTAGTCGGGACACTCTCCGTGCAGTACAGTTCAGTTGGTTGGTTGGAAGAAAAGACATTCTCCGTTCGAGTCTAAGTCAGTGTGGGAGAGTAGGCACTAGCAGTCCAATTATCTCTTTTAGTTTAGTTCTGCAGTAGAGTGTCGTCTGCTGAAAGCTATCAGTGAAGAGTAGGCAGTTGTGTATCAGAATTAGTTGAATTTAGTGGAGCCCAAGGTATTAAAGTGCGTTAACGTCATAGTGTGTAAATGGCACATATTCTCCAGGAAATGACGGTAGTACATTTTATGTGGAATAGTTTATGAACAATAAATTATGTTCCATCTCTCATAACGAGAAATCTTATCAATCTCCACATACTCCTTCCCCTATGGTCACAGAACCATAAAAGTATCCAGCAGCAGAGTCTCAACAGCCGTGGCAAAATATGTCAGCGGAAACCACTCGTCGTACAGGAAGAAATAACATTACCCCTGAGAATGCAAAACAAATCAAACTAAACCCTTCCAAAATCTTTCCCTCCACTTAACTTAATTAACCCCACTTTCTTTATTTAAAACTGCTGCAACTTAACAGTTTAAACATCTGTATGGTACATGTGTTAAACAACTATTTTGCTCTAAATTAGTGTTACAGGTAACAAAAAAGCCGCATATTGAAAAATTAATTTAAATTGCTAATGGTTAAAGAAAAAGTTTGTATAAAAGTTACAAATCATAGAATACAAAGATTTTTGTGTATGCTAATTAAACGCTGTACATAACATATTCTAATTGTGCTCTTCATTCATAGCTTCTATCTTAAGGTCTGTGTTTTTATAATATACTTAAAAATATAAAAAAAGAAAAAAAGAAAAAGTATCTTATGTACCTGCTTAAGGCGTTTTATCCTTGCCATATTTGTATCGTTGGATGCTTTAGTTTCCGAAGAAAACAAAATTTATAATAAATATGTAGTTTGGGACATAACTTCCATATCAGATCACTGAAAATCTTTCTTTGGGTTGTATGTCTTGCATATATTCTTATTAGCAGTTCTATCTTCTTGAGGAACCAGACAGTTTTATTTTAGAGATAACAGCATATAGTCTAGACGATTTATTACATTTTAAAAACTTGTGGCTTAAATAATATACGTGCTGAATTATTTTCTAAGTGCATAATTTATATTTCCCGTCATATTTGGGAGATTTTCTCTAAATACACTAGGAATCCTTTTCTATGCTAGTCTGTTCCAAAATCTATTGTTTAGTTTTGTCCTACAAATCACCTCACCCTTCCGCCAATGTATTTCTGTATACTATCTATATAAACTATTTACATTGTATTGGAAATTATTTCTATACTTACATTCTTAATTAGTTAACAGATACTTAAATTCCTCTCCTCTAAAAATTCCCTTATTCTACTGGATATTTTAATTCCTTTCTGCCCTAAACCCTTAGTCCTCTCTTTCTCTTGAGTCTGTATACTTTTCTCGCCACGGATGGCCGAAATCGTTAAGGCGCGGACTCATGAGCGGGAGGCCTTCGGTTTGAATCCAAGCAGGATCGTCTTCCCTGAATGAGGTTTTTTCCAGATTTTCCTCAGTCCTCATAAATGGAAAATGTCGGGGAGGTACGCTAAACGTAAGCCCAAAACGTTTTTTAAAACAATCCTTTCCCAACGTATCATTTCACTTCATGTATCGCCAGTGTTCACAACCTGTGGTGCTTCATTGGTAAAAAAGAGCATTAAACACCATTAAAAAAGTAGCTACAGAATCTCCCTGTTACCCCGGTATTCAATTTATTTAAATTCCGCTTAAAATTGACAGTTATGCTTTATTCATTATTCTCTACTGCATTCAGCAACACTTGATGTTCAGGTGCTGGACTTTATCTTACTTGTGGTGCTGGCATTTTCTTATTTAACATTGTCATTTTCTCTCCCATAATCAGCTCATCTCAGTTCATACGCATAATTAATATTTATTTCATAGGGTTTAATATATCCTATTTCAGGTGTATTAAAATATGTATTTTTGGAACTTTATCTCTATATAGTAAACACTCAATAGCGGATTTAATAGCCTGTGATAGACTATTTAGTATGTTATTCGGTTATGCTTTCAATGGATGCCTGGAAATAAAGTAGACATGTCGTCAGCTGCCAATGAACATGTGAGATGAACACGTATTCCCAGGACGTGCAGAGAAAAGCTGTAAATTCTCAATAGCATAATACGTGTGGACGGACGAATTCGAAGCTGTTAAGTGATGGTGTGGTTTTGGAACGCTCGAAAGAGATATTTTATAAAGGTGATCAGTGTATATGGATTAAAATTCAGGTACAACTTAGCAGGAACGCAGAAGAATGTTAGTGGGTCTTCGGGAAACCTTGACAATGAATCCGTGCCAACTGGCGGCATTGTGGACCGCTTGGTGTTAAACTTTCTAAATGATAGTGCGGAAAATGTGCCATGTGTAGATCGTCCTGACTTCGAAGCACACCATTTGATTTAATCACTTCTGGAGATGAATAGCCACAGAATCGAAACAAGCTGTTGCAGCAGGATGCCCCCATCTGAGACATCAACTAACACGGCACAGATGACAGGCCTTTCATAAGTGTAGCAACGGTGATAAATGTAGCAAGGGATTACATTGAAGGATTGTAAAGCTCTCTCGGTACTAGAATAAATGGTGTGTTATCCACCAACATTTAGCTATTGATCCCTTTCCAGCCCGTAAATATATAGTTTCCGGACAGCACCTGTTCCCAGCTTATAACTAAAACAGATAAGGTGACAACTGCAGGCTGTCTGAACTCGAATTGTTTTGCTCTTTGTGTTACACATTGGAATTTTTTTAGCTTTGCTGAACATTCTTTGCGTTTTGGTATCATAAAAATGTAGTACCTACAACGAATTAGCAACTAAGGAATAAGCACATTATAAATAGCATATTCTGATGAATGGTACAAGTCTAAAAACCATGTCTTATATCTACAAACATAGTATCCATAGCCTTCTTTGGTAAGTAAACTAGAAAAATAGTAATTACCTGTTTAGGAAAAAAAAAAAAAAAAAGAGGAAGGAAAGGAAGATAATATAAAAGGATGTAAAATGAAAGAAATTGAACATTTAACAACCTTTTCAAGTTATATTGATAAAATGAAAAGATAAAGAGCTAGTGCAACATTTCTAATTCTTCCTTCCTTTTGGCGCAACAGACCTCATGGGCTTGGCCAACCGCCGTGACAGCTGTGTTCTCTACCTCTGTCTTGCGACGCCATCGTAAAAGAGCAGTCTTTTAAGGGGGAAGGTATCTTATCAGCTTACTGATCCCCGCGGTTGCCATCATGCAACTCTCTAGCTCCCCAACTGTTTACACAAGGCTGGGTTACTAATTTCCCTATCTGAGAATATCTCTTAACTGGGTACCAAGGATTCAACCTGGGACCTATCGGGCAACAGCCAGCATAGCTGACCACTATACCAATAAGGCGGTCTAGACTAAGGAAGTGATCTGTGTAATAAGATATAGTATTATGTAAGATTAAATATTTGAATAATTGTGTGCACTTTTCACAGTTGTTGCCAGAAAAGTTGAAAGACAAACAAGCAAAGCATATACTTTTTCCCCAGTAGTTTACCTACATTTCTTGATTTTGATTATCTTCCTAATATAGAGTTTCGAACATAGAAGGAATATTTAAAACCGAGTTAAAATACACATTTGATAGAATATACAATGCACGGTGATAAAATTGATCCCTTTTAATACTGTATTGTTAGACATGTATTTACTTATTAAGTTTAATAATTTCTCTCCCTTTTAATAGTTTTTTTTAATTGCGCGGTGTCCTGTAATACTTTATGCTACAAAAGAACCTAAAACGTGTCCTATGTTATTTTTCATTTAAATATTAAATTTACACTCCCATGCATCATGGTTCATTATTCGCATAATACTTCTTTTTAGCTATAATTTTGTAATATATTTATATATTCATATTAATATTTTCTATATATTGTGCTAGACACAATTTTGCCTTACATTGTGGTGATACGCTGAGCCATGTTACTAATTTTCGGCGTACAATTTCCAAAAATTATTATTGTAGAATTTAATTCCAATATATTCTTTATCTTGCACTGTTAGAAGTTTAGTTTGTAATTGAATCGTTTATTTCAGGAACCGGTCAAGCGTCAAAATAAGAAATAATGAGTCAGTGGCCGAATATGTTTCTATGAGAATATACGCACATTTTAGTGCACAAATCAAACAGTCCTCCTGTAATGATCAAGCATGACGTTGAATTTCGTGTCTAAATCAGTAACCAGTCAATCGACACTGCTTGGCTGGTTTCTACAGTTAACTGTGAGTACATTTTGTGTTTTTATTACCCAATAAGACAAAAAAACTGATCCTTTATAGTAGTGGTGCATCAGGACAAACCAAGAATCACACAGTTGTTAGACTGTGAATGGCATTTGCCATTTATGAGGATGAGGAAAACCTGGAAAAAACCCCAGTCAGGAAGGACGGTCCTGGAGGTATTCGAACCCAGACCTCCGTGCCTTAACGACCTCGGCCACCCGTGGCGGTTTCTTTCATTCAAAATTTCATCAAATATCTCAAATATATTGTAGTCTAACTATTTTAGGATACTCTTCATTCATGTTTCGATCTGAGCCCTAAATTTCTTTGTTATTGTTTTAAGTTCCCATCAATAACAAGAAGATAGAAGAGCTATATGCCCTAAATTATTGTGGGATATGAACACTTTTATAATAGCAATGGCCTACTATAGAGGCAGCATGTGCTGTGGGACATTTGAGAATTGATTAGCTCGAGTAGGCATTGTTGATTTTATAATGTTAATTATCTCTATATTAGCAGTGCTCTCTATATTAGTCTAAATCTAGTTACTAATGTTTTCTTGTTCCACAAGTAATTTTTCGAAAATTATGCCATAAAATTACGTTTGCACCACTCATTTATTGCAGGAACCAGTTTAATGCCAAACATTTTAGGTTGTTTTTTTTTACAGAAAAGTAATATAGTATTGAAATATATACTACTTTCAGCAAAAAATATTCAAACTACTATCTAAACATTTAGTCTGATGCTAGATTTATTTTTACTGCTTTCTGAAATAAATGATTCAATTGCTGTTAATTGATACACTCCTTTATTCTTATTTTCAGGCATGTGGCTAATAACTGCAGTCTAGTAAGAGCTATAAATATGGCAGTAATTTAATAATTGACAGTTGGTTAATTTGGTTGCCTCCCGCGTTATATTTGTAAACACATTATTGTGTGCATATGTTGTGTGTCAATCAAAGGGTATTATTAAAAAGTGTTATACTTTTTTTAGCATAATTCTAATAGTGGAAGTAAGAAGAGGAAGTTAGGTACTTTGAAAAGAATTGGAGCAAGGTGGTACGTAATTCAGAAAAACAAACTATATACCAGAAGATGCAATTAAAACCACTTCATCAGGTTCTAACACTAATGGGATTAGAAGGTATGAAATGAAAATTGAAAAATTTTGATTGTTTTACAGAAGGGACCAATACTGTGAACAGTGGGTAAAAAAATGAATGAATGAATGGTGTTTAACGCCTGCCTGTTTTTGCTGCAGAGGCACCACAGGCGATAGACAGGGGGTGCATACTCATTAATATATATTTGTGAACTTTTAAAAAACTTAAGATGCACTGTGTGTATTGGTGCAGCTTACTAGAAAACATGGACTACCTCACAAGCTCTATGTGAAGTGTATAAACTGTGATCTGTTTACAGTTCGAACTTATACCAGCCTCGAGTAACTGAAACATTATCTTCAGAAACCTCCTTTTGTTATGTGGTAAAAGTGTTAACGTTTTTTTTTGGGGGGGGGGTTTGTATAGGTCACTGAGGACCAGAAACTTTTTTCTGTGCATCTGGAATGCCTGATATGGGCTCAAACCTAGCATATGGTCAATATAGAGAAAGTGTTAGGAAGGGATATCACATATGCATTTAATTAACGATCATATGATGCGACTTTGCATAAAATAAGATGCATATCTAATTACAACATTGCTATTGTAATTAATTTACTTAATGGAATGATATTGAACTATAAAATAGAAGCAAAATAATGTGATATGTGTATCTATATTACCAGTGAGTTCGTGAATTTAATTTCAATAGTAATGGGCATAGATCTAATGGTAGGTGGAAAGATTTATTATAGCTTATCAACATTAAGGCAACATTTTCACACTATAAGTTTCTGAACATAAGTTCAGGAATGCCAGAACTTTATCACATTAAGACTCGGATGTTTAATCATCTTATAAGTCAGCAAACATATACTAACTTCTTAAAGAAGACGAATGATAAGAGACTTGAGTTTGAAACAAACATAGAAGACAAGCGGCGGAAACTTGGGTGAACTTGGCATTGGGACGCTTACAAATGCCACGGTAACGAAATTGGCAAGTACTTACAAAAATACAATAATGAAAATATCCCAAATGTGCCAGGAAGGAAAGTGTTCCTTGCTACCCTCAGCTATTTCATGTCAATGATACAAAATCGTAGTATGAGAAATATCTTCAAGGTTCCAAATTATTGTGTTTTATAACAAAAGTGTTGCAGAAAGTCATAGCAAAATAAAAGTGTAGCTTTAAAAGAAGTACTTGCCAAAATTACAACCTTCTACCATCTACCGGTGGAGTTTCTCACTGTTTCATTTATGGTGATATTAAAAATAAAATGAAAGTACTGATCAAAATCTGAAGTGTAAATGAAAGAAATAACACGTTTTTAATGTCATGATCAAAACAATGAACACATTTGAGAGGAAATGATGTGCTAGATCTTCAGGTGAAAAGAAGATAGTTCCTAGACGAAGAACCAAACTGATTAAGAAAGTCTAGGAGGCTTTGAAATAAAGGAAGGAATAAAGTATACGATTCGGGGCGAAGATAATTTGTTCAATAAATTAAATGCATATTTGTAAAACATTCAAATTATCTCAATTATGCATTTTTGAATACAGAAAATTTCAGTTACCCGTCGATTTTGAACCAATTTCAGTTAAATTTTCATGTATTCTTTGCAGAGATATATTAACGATAGCGTCAACTCGCTACCTCCATTAAAACAAGCACGTCACAGCGAACAACGTAGAATAAGTACTGATAGTTTAGATTCGCGCCACAGTGGCACTAATATGTAATATATTTGAGACTCAATAAACTAGAGGTACTATGTGCTATTGACCAGAACCAGGCAGTAGGTATAAATAGATCGACCAAGGCTGTCTAGAGTCAATTCTCATCACTAGCCCGTTCAAGCTCAAGTGAACCTCGTCGCTATGGTTAAACGGCGGACATGACGAACCTGGCCCATTCCCTGTGAGTCATCTCGCCAGAGGAGGCAAGCGGACATTAACAAATATAGTTATACATTCTTGTGTATACTTATTAGGTTTTGCAGAAATAATTATCTGAAATGCCACTAATTAAAAAAAAATTGGAAAAAAATATTTCTACAAGTAAAGCTAACCCAAAACAAATAACTGATCTTATAATCCCAATAACAATTATAAAATAAAATTATTTACTTTCTTCAACATCACCAACGCAAGCAATTTTGGAATTAATTTGTAGAATAATTTATATCTCTTTAAATTATCATAACAAATACAATTTTTATAATGACATTTATATTGATTACAAAGTTTTAATTAAACATTTAAATATTACAGAAATTACAAAATACAATCCCAGTCTCCAGTCAATTTTTATCTTCAGCCGAATTTTCTATTGAATGAAATAAAATCACGCGTCTATGTGTCACATGAGATTAGCTCCGCATTGTAACGATCATGTCTTTTTCTGCAGGTTCCATTACGATACCTAGCATTCTGATGATTTTTTTAAAGGTGCGGGTTTGTACCAATCCCACATAGCGTTAATGGGGCATTCGAAAAACTCTTAGCAGCAGAAGTTGTCCGAAGTATCGTGCTGATTATGTTGCGCTTTAGTGATGTTTAATGGGATGGCAGCCCCCTCGACGGGTAGGTAAATACCTGTTCGTATTTGGAATTAAGATAAATAGTGATCACTGTCAATATTTTTGTGTTTGTGTTACACGTATATTATTTCTAAAAAAACATGGAGAAAGAATATGTTATTTTATGAAAGTAAGCAAATCTGATTTCAAACTTTGTCAAAAGCATTAAAACTTAAGCGAAAAAGAATTATAATAGCTAAAGCATCAAAATTACTTTTCACATGAAAAATTGGCTTGATGCACTAAATTTCAAATATATAAAACCGAAAAATTACATTTCTTAACATTTATAAAGCGCCATTTCAATAAATCTTAGAGCAACGTTGCAAGAAACTAGTTTAAGTATTATTTTATTTGTAATTTTTGACAAGATAAATGTTTATATACATGGCTACTTTCACTTTATGATATTTGATATCACTATTCGTGGACAGTGTCCACAAATAAATATTTGTAGCAAATTGGAGACATTTTAAGCGTTATAAAAAGTATCCTCAAGTACTAAAGTTAGTACGTAACATTTTAGCAAATAATATAAATTAACCTTATTTTACAAACAAAAAATATTTGACAGTTCTACTATAAACGGAAACAATCGATTATAATTTTACATTATCATTAAACTTTTGTGGGGTACTGTACAAAATAATAGGAAATTTAATTTTAATCCTACGGCAATTGTTGTTGATTTGTTTATTTATGGACGCTCTTTAACATCTCGGGTCATAAGCGGCCCATTCTATTCAGGGCGTGAAACGGCCGACAAATTTTGCTCAAAAGCCTCTTCTTTCAGGCTTGAGGTTCTTTTTCGAGCCGTAAATGTACGAAACGGGATCCACGGCTTTACTTCCCTTCCGAAGGAAGCCATACTTAGGATTTTTACGCCCGAAAAAATCCATCGATCCCGCGATCTTGGGTTTAGAAGGCAAGTATGGTTACCACTACACCACCAGCACCGACATCCTACGACAATGACAGGGCACAATTCGAATATATTTGATCAGCCAACAATTTGTCATTTGTTTCGCAGCGAGAATCATTTAAGTTAAGAAACCAGTGAGTTATATTGTTGTTGTATGCGAGATTTAATTTCTTAAAAATATGAGATTTACATGTAGTAGTTTGTGCCAGATTCAGAAGAAGTTTAAATAAAGGTAAACTCCATTAAATCCAAAGCTATGAATTCGCGGTTATTTTCCTTTTTATGTAATGAAAGTGGTGCTGAACACGACTCTCCTTTACTTCACACTGAAGTTAAGATGCTGTCGAGGGGAAATGTATTGAGCCGTCTATTTAAACTTCGTTCAGAAATGCAGCTTTTTCTCTCCGACTCATCATCAGACTTCCATTGTTTTGCTGTTGAGCTATGGCTTGTCCGGTTGGCTTACTTGGCAGATGTATTTTGTCACCTCAACCAGCTGAATAAGTGTTTGCAGGGTGCGCTTATTTCCATATTCTTGGTACAGGATAAAGTTGTGGCTCTTAAGTAAAAACTAAGCTTCATGATAACAGACATGAATACTGTAAACACATCTTCCTTTCCATGTTCCAATGAATATTAAAGAACACCTTAGGAGTCTTATCTGAGATTTCAATGTATACCTCCCTGAAATCCCGAATTCAAAATTTTGGATCAGAGGCCAGTTTTCTATTGCTGCCACCTTAACAAAAATCTTAACTCCTTCCGAGAAAGAGGAATTGGTGTGCTATCATGAAGGCAAATGATCTAGAAGATGGATTTAACAGACTTCTGGCTAGCAATAAAAAGCCAATAACCAATGACCTCAGAAAAAAACTGTAAACATGTTGTTTCGTGTTTGTAGCTACCTACCTTCGTAAATGTGGATTTTCTTCTCTAATTTATATAAAAAAACAAGTACAGAAATAAGTTGAATGTTGATCCCCATTTAAGACTAAAATTAAGTCAATTGAAACCAAGCATTAAAGAACTGTGTTTAGTTAAATTAACACAACCTTTTCACTGAAACAAAAGTGTGAGTCAAAATTAGTTGATAATCATGACGACTTTTCTTTATGTATTCATTCACTATATTTTAACCTTAACAAAAATAATTTTTAGGTATTTCACAGAAACAATCCATTGAATAGGAATAACTAACATTTTTTCTCCAATAAATATCTAATTCTGAATACCACTTACAATAAATAAATAAATCACTAGTATTATTATTAATGTAGAGAAATGCTTATTTTGACACATACCACAAAATCACGCATTTCCCTGGTAAATTTTGTTTACTAGTACATCTAATATCCTGCGTTGAATATAATGTTACGTCACTTTCCAAGTTGAGAACCTCTAACCTGAGCAAACAGCACAAAGAAAAATACGAAATAAAAGCAAACTTAGCCAATTCCAAACATTAACAATAAAGTAATACATTGAAAGTAACGTATAGTTTGAGAGACATTATAATAAATTAGTACAGAGTAATTAATTTGAAATATAACAACACATTAATTCATATGTCCTTCATTTATGCTTGAAACCAAAATGTTCTGTAATCTGGTGAGCCCAAATGGACCATCCGAAACTACTGTACGTGTAATCTTAATAATGCTTAACCTACACATTATACCCAATTCCATGTGCAAGACGTGACTGGAAATTGCCGGGAGAATGACCAGCGCACTAGCGACCATAGTTGCAACAAGCACCGACAATACATGCTCAATGATGAGGGATAAACAATAAACTACCATGTTGTAATTATGTGGTGCACAGATTTTGAAAACAAGGCTCTGCTATTCGTCAATATCTGGGTGTTTGTGATTAGCCAAGTCCTGAAAATGTTATTGAGCCTGTGGCGAATGAGATAGCTAAATGATAGTAATTGGAAACCATTCATCTCCAATAAGTTTTAGATGACACCTTTGCATTTTTAAAAAGTTTCAATAACTGTCAAATTAAGCTCATGTTTCAAAAAACGTCAACAACTTAGAAAGCATTAAAGCAGAATTTTTAAATTATCAGATTACGTTGAGAAGAATTTTAGGGTTGTCGAGAGAGTATTATTTCGTAAATATGTCATTCAAACAATGATATGTGAGAGCTAGGCATCCAATGGGTCATGATAGAACGTCCATTCAGGGTCATGGATACAAATAACATTTTCTGTAAATTACAAATGTGCTCATACTGCTAAATAGATTCTTCAGCTATTTGATTACAGTAATCTAATTACAAAGCTGGTCGATAAAGTTTATTCTCTGATTTAAGCTTACACATAGATATATTAAAGGGAATCCTATCAGTCATTAATAACACAAAATGAATACTAAGAAAAGTGCATCCAAATCGCATATGGAGCACTAGAAGGTAACTAATAACATTATTAAGCAAACACATTTATGTAGATGTAGCACTGCATATTTTGAAAATTGGTGAATTGGTGTCTCAAATTATTTGAGAACATTGGACCCGGAATTCGGAGTTCCTTAATATCAAGTTTATATTCTAATTATTGTTAAGATTAATATTTCATATATGTAAATATGAGAGCAGATAGAAATATTCTGTACATATCGGAACAAGGTGGAAGTATTGTATTCATTTTTTAAGTCCTACTGTTGTAATGGATGAAAGACATCTGTATGAAAGCCTTTTTGCAAGAGTTATTGTATTACATGTTTAAGGAAGGTTTGTCAGCGGTGACCTGGAGAAAGCGGGTAGCGGAAAGAGACAGAGATAGGTTAAGAATTGTTACTTTTCATTGTGTGAATACTTCAGAGCGAACTTTTTCGGCATACTGTAAAAGGTCATTTCCACTTTAAGGATAAAATGATGCTTGTCAAACGGATTAAGGGAGGTGCGCCACACGTGGGAATTACAGATTTCTGAGAACGTATGGAAAATGACAGATATGAAATAGTATAGGACTCGTTAAAGGGCCTTACCGCAAAAATATCATTTTTCCAAGAAAAAGAGATAGCAAACAGATGGGTAAAAACGTGCGTTATCTAGGCGAAAATTTTGTCGATCTAAAAGTAACTAAGGGAGAAAGGGGCAATTACTATATAGGTCCAGCATGAATGATGAAAGTCAAAATTTATAACCGAGGGTTTTTCTGGGAAAAGAAAGGGCCGGAAAAGTTGTAGGAGTATAGGGAAAGAAATAAGAATAACCAAATCGTTCAAATCGTACAAATCAGAGTCAGTCCGCGTGAATAGATATTAAAGGATATTCAGTAAGGAAGCTCGGAATTCACTCTGATTTCAGAATAATATAGAATTAAAAGGAGAGGCTAGGAATAAAAAATCAAATGTTAGGACGTTCAAGAGAGTAACAAGAAGTAAGAAGTCGAAGTCAGGAGTAACAGACAGTAAGAGGACTCAAAAGATGTCTAATAGTCAGGAGTTAGAAAAAGTGATAGCTAGACTCAGGTCTCCGTTAACAGTCCGACCTATAGTGAGAAAATGTTACATAACGAATAAATAGTGATAAACAGAAAATGTCGTGTGTTCTGCTCTGTGGCTAGTATTCGAAACCTTCTCGTCCCGTTGATTCCCCCAAGTCACAAAACATCCAGTGAATACGACTCTGAGAATTTATTACTCACAATATAAACACAATCCTCCTCTCAAAACCGAGGCTTCATGAACTTCAGGATCGTCCAGAGCTCCAAGAACATCCGCCGTACACACGAAGTACAGTACCAAACACGTAACAACACAACTTCAAATTGACGCTCCAGCGTGGGACATTGATACAATACCCACTTACATAATCATCCAAACTATTAAAATTACGCCCCTTCACAATACTGCTTCAATATCCTCCCTTCAATGTCGGCAAGTTATTACTTTAGGAATGTGCTGAAATAGACCCACAGGATATGACTATGGAAAAATGACTCAATAATACGGGAAAAGAATAGTGATAATTCAAAAACTAGCACAATAAATATAGCACTATAATCCTTATAAAGTGGCATTGTTTCCTAGTATTAAACCATTCTAAAGAAAAGAAAAACTTGCATCATTTGTGGAAGTGGATTATATATCGTGCTCATAAAATATCCAAGCACGCCACTCGCACTTTGTGGAAAGCAGCAAAAGAGGAAAAAGATTCTGCAACTTACAACGCCCTTCTTTGCTCGTTTTAGAGGTAAACTACACTCAACCAAACTGTCAAATGTAATACCAATTTATGTTTAATATTATTTAGTATACATCTATGCAGGATGCAGCAATCTGTTCTGTAAAATGTTACAGTATCAGCTTATACCCAGCAACAGCATAGAAAACACCGAGAAAGTGTTTGAAAAGTGTATCAGAGCCTATAACCTTTTCTCTCTTTTTGCCTTACTTCTCTTCAGAGCAGATATTACTATAAACTTCTATTATTAAAACTTCAGCAAGGATTTTTTGGACATCATTCAGCTATTAATAAAAACATTTAATACCACCACGGGTGGCCGATGTCGTTGAGGCGCGAAATCATGAGCAAGAGGTCTAGGGTTCGAATACCACCATGACCGTTCTCCCTGACTGGTTTTTTTTCCAGGTTTTCCTCAATCCTCATAAATGGTAAATGCCGGGAGGTACCCTAAACTTAGGGCTGGAACTTTTCCTTCCTTAAAAATCCTTTACCAATACATCATTTTATCTCATATATCATCAGCGTCCACCGTCTGTGGTGCCTCAATAGTGAAAACGGACGTTAAACACTACTTAAAAAAAAACGTTTAAAAGTTCTGACTCAGCCATATACAAGTAAAATTACTCGGCTAGCCCACTTCCCTCAGACTCTCACATTTAGAAATGCTTCATAATAGTCCTTGAGTCTAACAGAGTAAACCAATGTACTAAATGTTATATACTTCTAGCTATGCTCTTCAAAATGAATGAGTGACTGCTTCTTTCAGAACTTCCCACGTTTCTAAATCCTCACATTCCAGACATGCAAACTGGCTTTAAATCTTCTTATTCCCAAACAAGTTCATTGTGTATATAGATATAACATTTAACGCTCTGAAACAAAAACCGTACTTTTTGGGATTATTTTTGAAAAAATAATAACATTAATAAAGTCTGCTATACCGCCACTCGTGGCCGAGGTCGTTAAGGCGCGGATTCGCGAGCGGGAGATATGGGTTCGAATCCCACCAGGACCAGCCTCCCTGATTGAGATTTTTCCAGGTTTTCCTCGGTCTCTCAAATGGCAAATGCCGGGGAGGTAGCCTAAACTTAGGCCTGGAACGCTACCTTCTTTTAAAAAAATTCTTTTCCAAAAAGCCTGAAATCTGCTCCCAAAAAGAGCTAATTACTGTCATATACTTTAAGAACATCATTTGTTATGGCTAAGTGTAACAACTCATCCCTACCTCGAGCACAAAGGAAGTTTGCTCCATTCTTGTACATATACCGTCGATTTTCTTGAAAGATTGGCCTAATAAATATGAGTTTTAGATAATGCTCTCTTTATACTAAATATTCTGATAATTAAAATCGGATACAAGAATAACATAACAATATCTTTTATTACTTCTGCCATTCGACCCTCACTTAAATATATTTACAATATATATTAATGTAAGCCCAATTATAATATTGCATATATTGTAATTAGTAATGTGGATATCATGTATGTATAATACGGCATAATGCTAACACATTGAATGCAAACAAAAGAGAAAGCTCATTGGTGTTTTGATGCGGAAGGTTGGAAAGCAAACAAAATGGTCACAAAATTCCTATTCAGAGGAGGGTCATGTGTGAGGCCCCTTTCCTTTTTAAAAGGTCTGCTGTAGCAAGGTTAATAAATCTAAAGGACTTTTGAACTGAAGGTCTCTGAACCCGACAGGCTTTGTACTGTTAGCCCTTTAAACATGCTAGTTTACATTTTTTGTTATGTTCACGATAGCGTTTCTACAGGACGAGATGGTTTTAATGGTTTAAAATGCTCTGTACCAAGATGCAAAAGCAGTTATGACAAAGGAACCAAAATACTTTACGCAAAAATGGCTGAAAGCAAGGCAACTTTGAAATCACATAGAATGCAAACGTAAGCCACTAATTGCAATTTTAAGATACATTTTTACACAGTAAAATAATATTAGCAATCATCAAACAAATGTCGCTTCAGTGACTGGTTATTTAATTTGTTTATCAGCGAAACATTTACTTGCGAAACATTTAGTAAGATTAGAACTGCATGCACTCTGAAGCACAGAGTTTTTATGTTTTTTGCTACCTAAATGATATATATTAGACCAATTCCCTGTAGCTTATATTAATTTTTATAATAGTGTTAAATCCCTATTTTTACTGCTGAGGCATCACTGGTGGTGGACACTGATGATATATGAGATGAAATGATAAATTGGGAAAGGATTTTTAAGGAAGGGAAACGTTCCACGTCCCTGACATTTGCCCTTTTTGAGAACTGAGAAAAACTTGTAGTTATACAGCAGATTTGAATGAATATTTTAATTTAATATAATTAATATGAATTATTAGAAAATAACCTTAGTCAGGGAGGGCTGTCCTGGTAGGAATCAAACGCTAGGCCTCCCGCTCATGAGTTCACACCTGAACGACCTCACCCACCTGTGACGGTTTAAATGAATATGAGTAAGAATTGCAAAGAACATCCGAATCGGAGATAATTGTTCTAATATGATAATCGTTCTCGAGTTTAGAATTAAAACACACGTCCGTTTCGGTAGTTATCAGGCCCTATTTCACTCAGAACTATAGAAATCTGGATGCTCACTGACTTGAGCTGTTACTCAAATGTGTAAAGTAGTCAGAGGGTTAGAGAAAGTAGAGGTCGCTGCGGCTGGGTTTATAACGCCATAGAAGAAGTGTTATCCTCCAAGAACTGATTTCACTTTTCATATTAAAGTGTTATTCAACAACCAGAAGTACGTATTTCAGAAGTTTTCAGTTTCTTTAATGCTGTTTTAGTTCACTGTGAAACGACATGAAGAATATGGTGTGCATCAGAATTAACATTTTTAAAATCTATTTATATTTTTTCATACTCATATATGAGTTGTATTTCGACTATAATTTTTGACAATTATAATATAATATAACTTTATATATATATAACTTTCCTAATTGCTTTAGTTCACAAATACTAAGAAGTTATTGAGACTGCGAGTAAACGATTAATTGCACTATGAATGATTAAGGAATATTACCTATTCTATATTCTAAGAAAGCATATCCAGTCATTTTAACTGAGATAGGATTGCAGTTGTATTTTATATTGGGGCAGTTATTGGATCGAATACTCTTATGTCGCTTAATTACTGAGGGAGTTGTGGATTTCTACATCATGCTACTTCCTATATTTTTAACGGCTAATGAACTTAATTTTGCAAAACAACTAATAAGTAAAACAATTATGTTTTTGTTGTAAACTTGTTTGGAACGCTTTCTTGAGCACCCTTAACCATTTAAATTCAATTTCATTTTGGCATTTCTCACAGCTATAGTAATAACTAGCTCCAAATTTATATGGCGTTCAAAATTGGTTTCCATTGGCTGACGCATAAAGTTAACTTTATAGCTCACTTAATAAGCAGTTGTTTCCTTATAGTCCCCAAGTTATTGTTGAACCTGTTAGTTATAGCTGCCGTTTGCCTAGACGTGGAAACAAAAAGACATTTTATATCATAATGTGGTGTGAAAACTTGAAGTTGTAATTAACTTTACTGACTCATTTTGCGTTGAGAATGCTGTTCTAGGTTTTTTTATCCTTTACCGTACAAATGAAAACATTTGGACATAAATAGAAGCAGTTTTTATTTAACATATCATCTTTTTGGCATCTTTGATTGCACGATCATTCCTCTGCACAAACCTTTTTTTAAAAAAAAACAGTGTATAACGTCTATTTGAACTGCTGAGGCGTCATAGGCGGCGACACTGAGATACACAGATGAACTGCTATATTGTAAGGATTTTTTTAAAAGAAATGGAGCATGCCAGGTGTAAATTTAGAGTACCTCCCCGGCATTTGCCATTTATGAGGAATGAGGAAAAACCTGCAAAAAAACCTCAGCAGGGAGGACGGTCCTTGTCGCATTCGAAGCCCAGACCTCTCGCTGACGAGTATGCGTATTAAAGTAGCACTTAAATACCACCATTAAATGTCAAAAAATAAAATCAAAGATCAATTCTTCTGTTTGAAATATTCACAATTTAAAAAATGTTTGTACACAGCTGCTCTTAGTATTAAAATGAATTAAATTTAAAAAAAATAGGAAACTACGAAAAAGTCGAGAAAACTGTATTTGCCCTGTATTTCAGAATCGAACTGTCCATCCCTGAATATTATCCATCAAACTTATCAAGATCTCATGATACAAGCATATTCACATTGTCCACAGATTAATCCTAAACAATAGACAACATTTATAGAAATAAATTTACTTGTACAGCTGCAAACATAGAGATCAGTTAGCTGGGTTGTCTACTTAGGGTATTGTAGGCAAACAAGTGCCTTTATGACTATAAGAGAGTCAAAGCATTGGGCATGAGGAAGGGACTATTTATTGAAGATTTTGCCTTCTCCCACAACAGAATACTGGTAAACACTCAAGTTGGTTGTATTTGTGCTTTAATTTATAAGAGGCGAGTCGGAGCTCTGAGGTATGTTTGAAAAGAAGATTTTACAATGCAGAACATTTTTCTTAAACGACATATAATTTCCGTAACAAAATTTATGAGTCGTGCATCATCAAAGGAAAGAGAGGTGCTAGGAACACTTAAACAATTACATAACATATAATTCATGTACCGTTGAAAAAAATTACCAAAGGTGCTCAATATGTTTACCCTGATATCCCTTGCTGCAGTGTCTGGCAAACATTTCTCTCTAAGTCGCATTTGATTTAAAGCAGCGTATATTCGTTTAATCAGTCTTGGGTCAACTGGAGTCATGTATGCGACACCCTGCACATGACCTAAAGAAACATCTAGAAGATTTTCAGAGATATAGGGCGAAGGCAATGTCATAGGATTACACTGGAACCAGTGTATACAGAGGGCTTATAAAATGTTGATTCATTTTTGAGAAAACGGCTGATTAGTATATCTTTTATACAGATCTAAAAGATGCTATAAACTGGAAAAAAAATAACAGTGGTGTGTGCGAGTTTGAGGGGATTTACTTAACAGGAGGTTTCAGGGAACTTGGAAAGAAAATTCCATAAACTCGCTCCCAACAGGGCAAATATCAGACTACTGGTTCAGAAATTAAACCACGGATAGTGTGCAGGATGTGAAACTTTCGGCAGACTCAGTTGCCATCTGAAACTGTGCAACAGGTAGAGGATGCAATTAACAGAAGCCCAAGAGCATCAACCACGAGACTAAGTTGGGAGTTGGTTGGTGTCCCACAACCGACATTCAGGAAAATTCTTCACTACACCTTGAAAAAACAATCATACCATTTCCAAATCCGACATAAATTGGAAATGGGGACTACGTTAGTCGCGAAGCAATGTGTGCCAACTTATTGCAGGCCATCGAAGAGGATAATTTCTGCAAAATGTGTTCTTTATCTATGCATTCCCACATGTGGCATGGTCAACTGACACAACTGCAGAGTGTGGGCAGATGGAGCCAAGTAAGATCCTCGAATGAGAATGATACACCCCAAAAGTCAATGTGTGGTTGGGGATCGCAAAGTCTAAGGTGTATCGATCATTCTTTTTCGCAGAACCCACAGTGATTCTATTTCGAAATGCTACGGCTCTTCCTTCAAACGCAACAGCAGCAGGATGACATCTTGGAAACGGTGATTTTCCAACAGGATGGAGCATCCCCTCATTTCTACTGGTAGCCACATTTTCACATAGGTGGACTGGTGGAGCTTTCACGCTGCATTTGGGCTCCATGTTCTCCTGATCTCACATCCCTTGTATTTTTTCATGGCCATACGTAAAGTTACAAGTGTACAAAGTCAAAATCAACTCCATTGTTCATTTAAAGGAGAGTGTCAGGCATCCAGTGCTAAACATCACACCTGCAATGCTAGAAAAGAGTTTCGTGAAGCAGTGCGTTGTTGGGAGTTATGTGTGAAAGTGTAGATTAGCTATGTGAAATAAGTTTGGATGGAATATGTGTTTCTGTGTGTTAGGGCTTATATTCTGAATCTAATACTGCTTTTCACAAAGATGGATCGAGACTTTATAATCACTCTGTATAATCATAAACAATCAGAAGTTCCCAATTTCTTAACCAGTCACCAAAGAACATAGATTGTTAAAAAAAAAACTATTCCTCATTGTGAGGTCTCTCTCCTTCGAATTTTCCACAGAGGTGCTGATTGTAATGAGGAGTTGGTGGATATTCTGTTAGTTATGCAGAAAATGGCGAACGGCTGCAGTACATAGGCAATGTGTCCTTAGAGACAACAGCCAAATTACGGAAGATTTAGGGAGCTAGAGCACAGACTTCGTCAACATGGGCACTGCATGTAACGACGTCCGATTACATGTGGGGCAAAGGTCATCTTTCGCTGTTAATGCAGTTAGAGGAGCTTTAGCGGCAAAACCGCATAACAGCACTACAGCTGCGGCTCAAGCCTTACATCTTAAATTAAAAGGTACATTTGTTTAAACGGCACACTATACAGAAACTGTAGCATGGCAACTACGCCGTCGTGACATTTTGCGAGGGTTTTCTGGAGCAATTATCTTCCAAAGTATTATCACAATTACAATATGGAATTTTATGTTTACTTTTCTAAATTTTGAAGTTGGTATTGACAATCATGATTTTTGAAGACAGAAAATGATGGAAGTAACAAATGCCATAATGAAGTTTGAGTTTGGTTAGTTCGAATTATAGCAAGGAAGTGCACATGATTCTCGTTTATTAGACATTCTATGATCTTCCAACAACATGACCTCCTGCACACGTGGATGTAGATGTAGTATTTATTATTACAATTACACATGTGTACATATATTCATCATCACAGTCGCATGGGTTGGCCCTGGTGGTGTAGTGGCAACCATACTTCGACTTCGGGTTCGATCCCGGCCAGGATTTTTTTCGGGCGTAAGGGAAGTAAAGCCATGGGGTCCCGTGTCGTAAATTTATGGTACAAAAAGAACCCCAAGCCTGAAAGAAGAGGCCTCGGAGCAAAATTTGTAGACCGTTTCACGCCCTGAATAGAATGGGGAGCTTGACCTGCGATGATAAACAGCATCCCCCCCCCAAAAAAAATGTCGCATGTGTAGGAAGACATTCATGCTCTTGGAAAATATTAATTTCTGAAATTAATACAACTAAACAAAACTATGTACATTTAAAGGATTTTCTTGGCCTAAAACTACGTATTTCATTTAAGAAAATGTCCAAGTTTAGCCAGATTTGTCTATTTACAATTAAGTCTCAATATGTCACGTCTCCCTCTACTGGAAATCAAAAATGAATACGGGAGAACTTTTATCCCAGCATCTTGTGTCTGTGTACACTCAGCCAAAAAGTGCACCCAATCTTTCGGTTCCGAGCTTAATGGGCAAATGCTGCCTGCCTCATTACCAACCTTAAGTGCCTTCCAGCCTCCCAGTTTAAGCCAAGCTATTCCCGACCTCTGTTTCAAGCCTAGCTCTATGATATAGGTCTCTTTACCCCAACTAATTTTAATTTCGCTCTGCAGGTCCAGATATGACATCTGCATACATTGCGCCTTGTTTTCCTGCCGGTTTATATCAGATAGGCATCTTTTGACTTTTTTCACTGCGCCATACTTGCTTTCAATACCACTCTGCCAAAAATGAAAGACGTGTCAAGCTATTTTAAATGAAATCTATCCTCGTTGGTGGATTGGTATAAACAGTTTTTATAATGAATGGTCACCAAGGTCTCTCAATATCACACCCACTAATTTATTTTTTGGAACTATGTGCGGATAAGTTTGCTTAATGTTGCTTGCGATAATCTTTTGGAATGGACTGAGCCATAAAGAGAAAGTTTTACATTTATCTTTCTGTCCAGGGTATATGCAAGTGTTATGAGCGTAAATGTTTTGTGCAGAACAAGGTAGGTATTCTGAACATGACATGCACCTAAATAAAATGACACAAAATCACAAAAGTGTATTGTTTATTCATATATTTACTTATTCCATCAGTCCAAGCATATTATATATGCTCATGTTATTATAATTTAACATATGGTTATCTTCTATATGTTTGATATGGCGGAATTTGTTCACATTATATCGCGATTATCGCACTATATCTGTTTAATTGGTAGCAACACAACACTACGCCTAGTAGGCATCCCATTCTACTGACATGTACATATCTGCGGCAGCCTGCACATATTGTAAATTAGAAGCATCGTGTTACACTGTGTTTGTGCACATTTATTTCATAATTCATACTTAGCTATAAATGATATTTAAACATTTAAGTTCCGCAAAAAGTATTAGGATTATAAGAAACATCTCAAAGAAGAGCTGTTACGATTACATGTAATCTATGGAACAACTTTCGCTTACAATGAAAGAAAAATAGTTTTTGTAATAAAAACAAGAACGAACATTTTAATTTTTATAATATCAATATAATTTATGAGAGCATTAAAGCGAATAACGAAAACTTCCAATTCAGAATTGTGTTTGAATATGATAAGTTATTTTAAAAAAATGATAATGAGATAGAACTTTCGTATTACATTTGGTATAGTATAAAAATTACAAGATTCGCGCAATGGCCATTAATGAAACTCTGTGAACATAGGCATATACACTTGATGTACACGATAAAAGAAATATAAATGACTGTGGTAAATCTTTTATTAATTGTACAAATATATGTGATTCCTGTATATGATAAAATGCATTTACTTTCTTCTGTTTTCTTCGTACACATCATTTTACTTAGAATACATTTACATTCACTAAAGATCTCTACTACCGCAGTCTGTGGGCTACACATTTTATTGCTTCTGATCACGCCAAACATAAATAAACCCTGTTCTTCGGGCTGCATTGTCAAAATAAGAAATAAAGTATAGGAACACAAGGTTAACAATAAAATACAATTTAGGAAAATACATTTTCTCTGCAAAGGTTGACACATTTTGTTAAACATGACATTGTAGACAAGGAATAATCGGAACGGAATGAATACACAAATATTATTTTTTTTATTTCTTCATAACTCATTAATAACAGGTTTTGCACACTATATTAAAAACATCTGGTTATACCTCACAAAAATTTTCACTGTAACGTTTAACCATAAAGTTGTATCCATAATTTGTGAATACTATAATTAATACAGGAAAGAGGGCCTGTTTATGAAAAAAACCATCAATTTAAAAAAAAACGATTCATTTGAATTGGAGTTGATAGCATTATTTAAAATATAACGCCTAAGTGAAGTTAACAAAAAATATTTTCTAGTTTTTCAATTTCGAAAGCTTAATTTTATATGTTTTTTCTTAGCACCTAATTTAATGTTATTTTCAAAATAAATGAATAGGGATTAGATTTGTGAACGGGGATCGAAGGTCTGTTTCAAAACGGATAGGATAAAGGTAACAGTAGTATAACTTATATTTAGACTAGATGGAAATTGCATGTCACAACTTCGAAACATGTTTTCATAAATATTTATTTAGCATAGCCAATTTCACATTATTTTTGATTAGGCAACAAAGGAGCCTCTAGGATGTGACGCCAAAATAATTCGTCACATGCCATGTAAAAAGAAAATAATAGGAGGCACAGAGAAGTGTGTTGCGCGCAATGAAAGGAATCTATCTGTTCTATTGTAGTTTCCATGCAAATACTGTAATGCTTCTGTTCTTTTTAAGTAAAGGGTTGATAGAGGACAAATTGCTAGCTAGTACCCATAGACAGTGCTGAACTGAAGTACCTCCTGAACAAGACAAAACATATTACGCGCTAACAACGAATATATCTACGTTTGCATTTTTGCAGTTGTGTTTCATAAACAACTAATAACAAAAAATATCGCCATTGTTTGCAAGCGCTTGCATACAATTTGTAACATTACACAAATGCTAAAATGATGATGAACTCAACGATTGTATGTCATATTTATGATGAACAATTTACTAATCGCCATATTCCTCATCATGCGACCTTCAGAGCAGCCTAACAACGTCCGAGAAAATTACACAGCTTTATACAAAGTTGTATTACAGAGAACTTTTGAAGAACGATCTCTTGAATACAGAATAGCCTCATATTAATATGCCCTGTCTAGCACGTAAAATGAACGTCGACTATCTTGCTGCTTGGAGAGTTGTATAGGAAGAACTTTCTACCCTCCGTACAAAGTTTAGGCTGTAAGTTTAGTTGATTATTTCCAAAGGCAAGAATTTTGTCGATGAATACTACAAAATTATGATGCTGACTCTATTTATTACATCTCCTTTATGCATAGATGAAGAAAAACTAACTAGAGACGGACTTAGGCGTACAGTGACCATTATAGGGATATGAGAATCCTCGAATTTCCATTGACAGACACTACTAATATTAATTTAGTATAAATCTTTAGGGGTGTATAATCTCCTATTTGCTTATTAGACAATACATGTTACCTGAATATCTGGGTGTGTTCAATTATCTCACTTTTCTACAGAACGTTTGCCGGAAATGCTTTAGGTTTAAGTCAAAACATGCTGTATTAACATGACCGTGCCTCTGCTCACTTTTCTCAGAGAGTTCGTGAGCATTTGCATATGGTGTTTCCATAAAGATGGATTGGTAATAGAGGTTCTATTCTCTGACCACCCGATTTCAAGATCTTACACCATTAAATTCTTTCCGTGGGAACATTTGAATTAATTAGTGTATCGAACTCCCGTGAGAAGAGAAAAGGAAATGGTAGTCATAATCTATGATGTATGGGAGTAAGTGACTGCAAACCCAGTGTAGTGCGTCGAGTGGATAGGTCATTATTGGAAAAGATGTATCTTTGTTTAGAAAGAGGAGCTCGTCCGTTTGAACATTTGATTTGTGTTACTGTTAACTATGTACAACTTAACATAAATATTAAGGAAATTGCTTTGTATTATCATAAAATATCGTTTAAATGAATTAAAAGGAAACAAAATAAAATTTTGATCCAAACAATATAAACGGCATTAATGTTTTTGTTCTTTATTTACACCAGCTTCTAGTGGCGTTGTTTTCCTTTATTTCCTTCCTCATGCCCGTAAGTGCACTATCAATTTACTTTACTACTTCCTTTCAGGCAGCTTTAGCGCCATGCGTCTCCGAGCTCATTTGCGCAGTCATTAATAATTTACTTCAATCAACATACGATGTAACTGAAGATATTAGCGATCTAAATGCGCAATAAATAAATACTGCTTTGGTCACGATTTTCTTGGGCAAAATAAAACGAAAACCCTAAAGCTAATTCACTATAGCATAATATCCGGAGTATTCACGAAAATCAAACATACCTATACGAATGGCAAGGCACATGATTGGTTTCCACAGAACCTCCACTATTGAACTGAGGGAATGAGTAAGGCACGAGTCTTCGTTCATGGTGCCTATTCCAAGGTGACGATAATATGTGTTTTTAACGTATGCATTTTGACGCTGCAAATTATGCATTTGTGTTAGGTTTGATGTAAGCAAAGTGTGTCACGTAAGACTGCGTTAACTTAGCGAATTCCTCACCCATTACGTTAATTTTAAAAAATAACATAAATGCAAATTATATTCTTATTAATTAATGAAATGAAATATGTTATGGAACTACTGTGTGGTATTAGGAAACAAAATTATAATTTTTGCAATCTATATGTATCACAAAAGAGAAATTACTTTTCTACAATGAATAATAAAATAAATAAATAAATAATAGTAAACCACAAAAATGAATGATCTAATATTAATTAAATGAAACATATGACCCCTATAGACAAAGCTGTACTGTATGGGTGTTTTTAAATATTTTAAATAAAAACATGCTTATGAACTTGATATCTTCACATTAACTAAAATAGAGAAAAATAACAGAAAATTTAGGGTTATATTGCGTATATAAGAAGATGTTCATACGTTTCAATGAAACAAAAACATATTACTATTTAAAAACAATTACTATATACTAAAGAAATATACACAATCAACAATAAACAATGGAAAGTTTCATTGATTTTGAAATTTAATTTAAATATGCTTGTAGAAAATCATGTAACACAAGCGTTTTCTGAATGTTATTACAGAGTGTTCTTACATATGAATGTAATTATCAGACACATATTAGATTAATATTTCACATTTTCTATTTTCGCGACGATTCTTTTGTTAAATATAAAACATATGCATCGTTATTAATACTGTTTATATGTTGAATTGTCTCTTTATTTTAAATCAATATAGAGAAAGTTAAACGTAAGAGCGTTTTTTAAATTTCGATTTTTTAGTATACCTGTTCTCCTAATGGTCCAATTTTTCTAATTTTCAGAGACTATTTTTCTTATTTTATGTAAATGGCATACACCGAGTATTATTGTGAAGAAACAAACATTGGTGCCGCTAGAGTGATTATTAAATTTTGGATTTCAGGTAAACCCCAACTCCTAATGATCCGATTTCTCTGATTATCAAAAATTGTTTTTCTATTTTTTTAAATGGTCATATATATAAAAAAAACTAAAAATAAAGTAGCACTATTAACAATGTAACAAATTAGTTAACAGTAATAATAAAAGTAGAATTGGATAAACACTTAAAGTCACACTTGAAATTGCTATATTTCGAGCTCGTTGAGTTCTTCAATGCCAAGAAGCTAGACAACACTTTATCTAAGTGTTTATCCTATTCTACTTTTATTATTACTGTTAATTTGTTACATTATATATGTCTTTTTCGATGCCCAGTAAGTAGGGTTGATGGAGAGTTGGAAAGATTATTCAAAAGGATATCCAAGGGTACAACCGCAATAGCTTACATTTCGTCGGAATTTGTTTAAAAAAAAGGTTTTACAGGTGCGGCTGCAATAACTACCATTAGTTCGTAGTTCGCTAATAACGTCTGTTTTGTGTTGTTTTAAAACAATCTACGATACAATCAATATACAATCTCGTATACACATACTTACTACCCCATCTATAAAGTAAAGTTTAAATGTTTACTTTTTTCATACCTTGTATCATAAATGGATATTTAAAATAAAAATACTTAATCACGTTTAAATGCGAAGATCAAAATCAGCTACAATCCTATAGGCTCACTTTTCTTCTTCGTAGGGCAGGATGTTATAAATTACACTGTAATGCTTTTAGACTGTAGAAGAGCCTTAGATAAACAATTTGATATTGGGGAATCTATGATCTGTCTGTTCAAGTTTCAAAGTTACGGCATTAAGTTTCCAAAAGACCAATACTTATTGACCAATGTAGCATCTGTTCAACAGTATATATGCTCCTCAATAACACAGAAATTGTACAGCGCGTCTCTTTGGCGCAGTAGGAATGATACTGGCACAAAGTAAAAGCAGAATATCATCATTTGTGTTGGACTCTCCCTCTTCATACTATATCATATCTTATGATGTGGCAAACAGAGACATCGCATTGGCAATGCTACACAATATTGTGCATGTCGTGTCAGAGCATTGTCAGGGCATTATTGTACAAAATGTACTCTACTAGTATGTGATATTGTTATTTTGTTTTTGCTACTATGAATATGAAATAATTATTGTTGTAGTACTTTTCGATCCAATGGGAGTCCGCTGTGTTACAAAGGAAACCAGAGGCCCGTGTACCCCCTTCCATTGCTGCAAGTTTCACTTCTTCAGAGACCAAGTCCCCGGTGATCTGCAGAAACAGGCTACTACACGTTCGATTGCAGTAGAGTAGGCCGCACCCTGCAGCATAATTCGTCGGTATAAGGACATCAGTAGAGTACTTCGCCATCAGCAGTCAAGCCAGCTGCTCCTGGATTATTCTGTTTATTGGTGCTGTGTTTGTGTGTCAAGCGGATAGATCCTAATCATAATATGTCCCCATAATATTTTTTACAGTGCAGTGACAGTCAAATAGTTTCGGGTACACGCACACACACACACACACACACACTTTCATATTGGTACTAAATAGTAACTTTACTTTCAAGACAAAGCGGAACTCCGTATGAGATTATACATGGACATGTAATACCAAAATGTTCGTAGAACAGTTCCCAAATATTACATGGTTTTTTCAATAGGTTCATATGTTTTCATTGTTATTTAATAGTTTAGGGTTTTAGTAGGATTTTCAGTCGACACGAACGTCGACTAGGGGTAGATGCGGCATATTAGAGGTATAATGCATTGGCAATGCTACACGAATCTGTGCATGTGATGTTAGAGCATTATCGGAGCATTATTGTGAATGAGAAGGGGGAAACCAGAGTCCGCCTAACAGCATATAGGTAAAGGGCAAAGAGGGAGGGAGAGGAGGATACTAGTAGCTTGGCGTCTTGATTTTGATGGCTTGGAGTGGGCGAGTATGAAGAGAGTCGTATGTGAAGCAACATGTAACAACACATCCGCTCCAGGAAAGCTAGGAACAAACAGTAGGAAAATAATCATATAAGTGGTACTTGAAAATGTGATATATTCTTGAATATAATCAATGTTATACAGCATATCATAAATATCAATATGTGTTTTTTGTTGAATGTGACCCAGAAGTTCCTTCATTACCACGATGCTTTAGATTTATATGAGTGGGGACTTGGAGTCGCATGACCCTCCCACCTAGATCGAGATGTAAGATTTAAGGGGGTTGCGACATTATATGAGCATATATACTTCATAAAATAAAAAATAGTAATCTACTCTTAATTCTGGAATTTGCGATCTTAGAAAGGACAATCTGTCGCAATATCCATAAGGTCATGTCTCGGAGATAGTTCACTGTAGACTAATCCACATAACACATCATGTCAGTTAACGTTGTTCGTTGCTGTACTGTCATAGATAAGTCTGAGCTTTTAGAGGTATTTACAGCATTATCTTGACAATGCTGATGACGAGATCATATTTGAAGATATTTCAGGACAAATTTTACTACATTTTTCTTTGACACTATGATTTCAACGTCTTTAATCACTGTATAAATACGCCATTTTTCTTCGTGAACTATAGATTACCTTTCTGAAATTTCTTCTCTAAGACTCCTCTAGAATCTCTGAAATGATTACGGCTTTGTTTGTATTTGCACTCTTGGTGTATGGACACTTGTTAGTTGTTAACTGCAGAGAACTTCGGTGCTACAATATGTTCTTTTTTAATTTAAAGAATTCTCTTTAAAATCGATTATCTATAGCACACATTATTCGTTTATGACAAAGATTTTTGAAGGGTGAATATTTATTCTCAAAATTTTCATACATTTACGATTTTATCCATGTGCATCCCAGGACCAAATAAACATTACTACCAGTCCTAACAAATAGATGAACGGGTGTGTTCGGTTCGCTAATACATGGATTCGTAAGCGTGAAATCTGTGATTCGATTCCTGCCAAGACCGTTCTCTTTGAGAATTTTCCCCGGTTTATCTAAGCTCCCATCTATACAAGGAACGGAGACCCTAAACTTAGCCTTGGATTCATTTCCTTGTTATCTCTCACATCATAGCTTGTGCAATCTTAAAAATATTTAAAAATACGCCCATAACAATTGGGACCTTGAATCATTAGTTAAAGAAAGTTTTTTTTAAAGCTTAATGAACCAATGGTTTGTTTTCCTTCTCTCCCTTTTCTAGGGAATCTTAGCGTTTTGAGAAAAAATTATTTACCACTAGCCCCATGAAAATGGCAAATTTTCATTGGAAGCTAAGAAGGCATCTACAAAAATTATGAAATTATGTATGTTACCTCTCTTAAATGCTGAGATCCTTCTATATTAACAGTAGACTACGAATCTTTAAATAAAAGCTTATTTTATGTTTATAGTATATAGCTTTGGTATTTAGTATTTACAAAGCTAACAACATTTAAGCTTCAAAGAATTTAAGAGTCCTTAATGCACATTTTGTAGCGTTTTTGCCTATTTCAAAAGATATCACATTTTAAAATTCTTTTCCTCTTTATGAAGAAAGAGAATCATCATACTTCTATAATCAAAAAAGCTTAACAGCTCTTTTCTTTTTTCTGTTTCTATATCTCTCTCTTTCTCTTTTTGTATGTGTATGTGTGTGCCTGCGTGCTCGCAGGGGAAAGTGCTTCTATAATTCAATGTTTGGATATCTGCACTAATGCATATCTGGCTTCAAGATTTTCTGAATTTAATTTCAAATTATCAGATATTTTCGTTGGCTATATAATAAAAAGGTAAGCTAAAGTTTTATTCCATATTTTATAGATAACTATAGGATGTAATTTTAAATAGGAATATATATATATATATATATATATATATATCGTCGGTCCTGGTGGTGTAGTGGTTACCATACTTGCCTCCTAAAGCCAAGATCGCGGGTTCGAACCCGGCCAGGACCGATGGATTTTTTCGGGCGTAAAAATCCTAAGTATGGCTTCCTTCGGAAGGGAAGTAAAGCCGTGGGTCCCGTGTCCTACATTTGCGGCACGAAAAAGAACCTCAAGCCTGAAAGAGAGGCCTCTGGGCAAAATTTGTCTGCCGTTTGGCGCCCTGAGTTGAATGGGACGCTGATGACCTGAGCTGTTAAAGAGCGTCCATAAATAAAAAAGCATTCATTCATGTTTATGTATATATATACATATAAATATTTGAATCGATTATCAAATGAAATGAGTTCAAATATATTTCTTCATAAAATTGATTATCAATTGAACATAAAATATTTATACCGCTAACAGCTTAATAGTTGTATTTAGAAATACAAAAACTTGTGTAAAAGATTAAGATAAATATAGCCTATAGTATCCCTTAAGAACATAGGCCTCCTAAGAAACAGGGAAAGCTCGCTTTTTCCTAACGCGGTGAGCTATGCCAAGCTAGTTGTTCGTATGCTGTTTAAGACTGTCTGATTTGTTTTTGGGTTACTCCATTATTGCACTAGTTGCTTCTCGAGAGACTTACATTTTTCTCTTCCTCTTGCTTGTCTTTACCAATCTAGACCTACATGTGTTCCTTGAAGAGGTCTGTCCATCTTCTTCCTTTTTCCTTCCTGGGGGTCCCCATATACAGATCTTGTAGATCCATTTATTGTCCTGTTTTCTTGTGACGTGACCGCCCCATTGCCATTTATTTCTGGTAGCTATTTGTGCAATATCTTTTGTCTGAGATAAATGATTTATTAATACTATAGGTATGTGGTCCTTCAAAGTTATTTCCAGGATCTTGCGTTGCATTTTTCTTTGACGTATTTGAATTTTCTTCTTTTGTTTTTCTGTTATTGACCATGTCTCGCACCCATATAGTAATACAGGGTATATGTAACACTCTATTACGACCGCCAAGAGTGGCCCAGATCGTTAAGGCACGGACTCGTGAGCGGGAGGTCTGGGGTTCGAATCCCTCGAGGACCGTCCTCCCTGACTGAGGTTTTTTTCCAGGTTTTCCTCAGCCCTCATAAATGGCAAATGCCGCGGAGGTACCCTAAATTTAGGCCTGGTACATTTCCTACCTTAAAAAAAATCCTTTCACAATATATCATTTCATCTCATGTATCATCATTTGCTCATCGCCTGTGGTGCCTCAGTAGTAAAAACGGGCGTTAAACACCATTAAAAAAATGTAGCACTCTATTAATAAGTATGCATCTTCCAGGGTCCCATGAAATGAAATCCCAGGTATTGGAACAATGTAAAGTAACACTCTACAGGTTCAATGCAAAACGGAAATGCAAAATGAGGTGGACTCTCTTGACACAGTCCTTAACCTCCCGGAGGTTCTTCAATACAGACTTATGCCGTGCATTATTTCAACAAGAATCCTTAAAGCCTAGGAAAATAACAATTTCAAGGATGATCTTGCCGAAATTATGCCAGCAACTACATCCCTCCAAAAGTGCCTACACTATATTGAATTATATTGTACCTGCTTATGAAGGAACTGTGTGCAGGGTTTGGAATGGCTTAACTGACAAATATTTGTGACTTTCTGTTGAAGAAACATGTAGGTAGCTTGGGCACTTTATTTCAAGTTCGATCTTTTGAACACTTGAGCTCAACAAACCATCTAAGGCACATCCAATGTGCTCTAGAGAACTTAACACCAACAACCAAGACACAATAGCACAATGCAAGAATAACGAATTGAAGCTTCTCGACTGTAACGAGAACAGAGACATTTACATATGTCTCTTACTATATAGCTGTTTGCTAAGGAATTTCTAAAAGCAATTTTATCCTAAACTTTTCTTACTTACTTACCTTGAACATGCTATCAATAATATTGCTCATAAGACCAAGCTGCAGTTCCTAGAAATTAACAAATTTATCAAACCAGGGTTCACACTTATTGCAAGGGGCTTTCAAACATTTCTTTACCTTCAAAACCAATGCTGACACGCTAGGGAATACGGTTAAAAACTGCTGTATATTAGAGTGACTGTTTCACTCGTATGGCGTCATCTTAAAATTGACCAATGAAACGACTTGAATTTTCACCAATCACATCCGGATTATGGAAAAAAAATTATCAAAGTTGTTTTATCACGCGAGGTGTATTTGTCTTGTGATCAGTTTAGCCAACTCTATACCTCCACTATATAATTCCTGAACACACATCAATGCCCAGTTTTGCTAGAGGTGGTGGGGAAATATTGATAGCAACAAACGCACGAACAATCGAAAATCATAACGAAAAATGGATGGTTCTTCAAAGCGTTATGGTGATTAGTCAAATGTGCAAATTGATCTTTAATTAGGAATTCCAAACCACAAAGAGCAAAGAAAAATAGAGACACTGTATGTTAACTTTATTATTTTTTTTTTCTGTTAGTATTAGGAAATCGAACGGTAACGATTGTAATAGTCCACTTTTGCACAGTTTCTGAATAGAATAGATATTAATAAGCACAACACGTGTTATAATTAATCTGTGCGCGAATTTCAAATATATATTACTTTTATTCTTGTTCTGTTCACGAGAGTGCTAAACCCGTGTTTTACTATTCTCTATTGGTATTACTGACAATCGGCATTCTTCTGTCGCAAGATTGCTTGAAAAGGCTTAATACAAATGTACAATTATTACTCTTTTTAAACCCAATTTTAGAGGAATTATGTTTAAATTCTTATTTTATTCGTGAAATAGTTAATAAATATCACCCGAGGGTCTGAGCTTACTAAATAAATTCACTACTACATTAGTGAATTTATCCGTGATCTCAGATCCTCTCATGATATTGCTTGTTATAATTTTCAAGATATAAAAGCTATTGCGTCTACTCTGGAAGAAAATTTTATGTGCCTAACTCAAGCAAAGGGAATTTTAAATTCTGTTAATTGAGGTTTAATGTGCATTAAAACATACTTCCTGTTTTTAAAATATATATTTGCACTTGAAGCCACCGGAGAATTCTCATACCAAGGAACTGAACTTCTCATAAAAGTACTATATTCATAGTTCCATGTATTGTTGGAGCGAAAGTTAGTAAGAAATTGAAAAAAAGTATTGGGGAAGAGCTCGAAAGTTAGTGAGAATTGAAGAAAGTATTGGAAAAGAGCCCAGGACAAAAACTGATTTATATATAAACAATACATTTTGTCGGGTATAAAAAATCACGCAGACTCATTCCTACCAAATCTTTGCAAACTCTAAACAATTGTCCTGTGGTCTACATGAATACAGAATGCTTATTTACTGCTTTTACATTGATTCTAAGTGAATAGTTTCTCAGCTTTACAGTCGACAATTTAGAATAAAATTATGGTAGCCTGTTGAAAAAAAGTATAGAAATGTCATATTTCTTTAATTATTACAGGCTTATTGAAATAATTAACAGTTATTTATCATTTAGCGTGTTTTATTAATAAAATGGGTTGAATAGGAATATTAGTAACAAGAAACTTTTAGTTTCTACCGGGTGGTTAAAAAACGACGAGAACACTTAGTATGTTATATGGAAAGGCAAAGTTATAATTTTTTAAGTGGAGACTATATAGCTGGTAATCCATGGTTTAGGCGATATGACGGGCCAAAGTATAACAACGCTTCAGATTTGGTAATGAGCGTACATGCTCCTAAGCGTGTAACCTTACTATGCGTTAAGGTTTGGGTAGGTCACATTGCACCTCACGCATTATTATGAATACAGGTAAATAAGGCAGGCAAAAAGCAGCGCCATCCATATAAACTTCTATTCTTTCTTTATAAACAGCCGCATTTATGTATCTACTTTCCAACTTGGTAATCTTCTAAATTTAAATTTTTATTATGCAAAACCTGTATTAAAGTTTAATTATACTTTCACCTTATTAAAACAAATGTAATTTTCATTGAATGTCAATATTTGTTCATATGCACTGCCATTACAGAATTACCCTGTTTATGTCCGTTTCTAATGTTTCGTGCTAGCAGCGACAGGTTTAGACAGGAAGATTGCCCAATCGGCCGGTGATGGTACCGCTTGTCCAGCCCAAGCTCTTCCTCTGGCGAGGTGGCTCACAGGGCATGCGCCGATTTAATCATACGGGACGATAGAGTGTCTGCGGTTTAGCCAATACCAACGAGGCTCCGCTTGAGCAGCGTTGCAGCAACGATGTCCGGGATCGTCAGATCGGCACGGCTACGCCACGACGGTTCACAGGATTAGAGCGAAGAAGGGAGGGAGAGACGGGTAGAGTCGCCAAAAATTAAAGCCGGTATGGTGTTTTAATGGAGTCCACCAGATAAAACAGGCTAATGGTGCGAACTAACTCTGGACAGCCTTAATCAGCCTATTTATGCCTGAATGCCGGGTTCAGATCATTATAGCGCATAGTATTAGCGCCGCTGTGGCGCGCGTCTAAACTTTAAGTACTTTAGCTGTGGCGAGCTTGTTTAATGGTGGTAGCAGATTGACGCTACACATAGAAATAAATGTTTTATTGAAATGCATAACTTATAATTCTAAGAAAACGAATATTTAAAAAAACAAGTACACACAAATTTCGTTTCTATAAATAGATAATCACCATTGATGGACATTAATAACATTATACAAATTTTCAGTTAATATCAATAGAGCTGGAAGAAGACACACGAGTAGCAGCTTGGATTTGTTTTTCAAACCCTCCAATTTCAATATATATGTATATATGGAGTGTTAGCCGTCCAGCATCATTTTTAAAAATAAGGTAGATTTACCTGCAATAGATTATAAATACTTGAGAAGGAAAATGTGATATATAAAGTAATATAAAGTAATAATTGCTATTATTATCATTATTATTAACATTAATATTATCATCATTATTTACAGCAATAACTACCAAGAAGTTTACCTTAATTTAAAATATTGCGCAAGCCGACCAGCTAGCATATAATTATTACATGCATAGGTATGCATATATACGGACCCGCACATTTATTTATATATGCTCTTGATATATGTGAATAATGCATGTATATGGGGAGAGAGGGAGGTTCTTGACCAATATCGATTATCTAGATATTGAGGATCTTGATTTTGATTATTTCATTGAATGGAGGATCTGTGGAACTGATGCCCTCCCATTTTCCTCCTATGGGTTGAGAAAAATTCCTGGATATAAAGAGCAAGCTTCATACAAGCAGAAGCTATGGATCTGAAAATCTATTCACATATAAATATCCTGACATTTCAGATAGTGTAATACCTTTAGTGGTCCATAATATATTTCTTTGTCGGCTTCCAAATTTGCATCTTCTGTAAGAAAGATAAATGAAAAACAGAGTAGGTGAAAATATGTACTATAAACTCTACGAGATTATAATGCAATAAAAGAAAGTAATGAGAGAATAATACTATTCATTTTAACTTTAACAGAAGACTTTAAATCTCTACTTTGTCATAATATAGGTAAAGTAGAGATTCTCGCTCTCTAACAGAGTATAGGAGTTATGATTCCAAAGAGTTAAAGGATTAAGGATGATAAAGGAAAGAAAGAGTGGTTCAGCTTAATCTTACATACTATAAAAATGAATAAAATGGACAAAATGATTGAAATGGGAAGGAAGGTGCGCTAATGATGATTTATATGCATACATTTTTCTCTAGCACGTGCTAAGTCTCCTTGACCCTTTGGCCCGTATACTTTTGAAAGTAATGTTAAAGTGACAGGCTAATCCCACGCCATGTGTCAAAACTGAGACGATAAAAAGTAACACGTTCTAACTGGACTCCAGAATATTCCTCTCTCCACATCAACAGAGCGGCACGCCAACGTCATGTTGCCATTCTCAATTTTCTACGGTCGTAACCTTAAAACTGCATTAACAATGTCAGCAACAATCCCCTTGGCAAAAATGGGCTGGCACTTTATTCTAGGACCAATGAAGCCCTGCTTTATACCAAGGGCACTGTTTGAAATGTTAATCGGGATTTCCTCCTCAAATAGAATAGATTGGTGTTGTAGTCCTAGAATTCAATTGACGGAAATTGAGGTCGTTATTCATAGAATTTCATGAGATTAATCCTAGAACGTATAACAGTGTGTCTAGGATATAGTATAGCAGTTTGATGCTTTCAGCAAAAACGAAGTGCAGTACAAATTAACATTCATAATATAGATTAGATATTCAGTTGAGCTGTGAATTTGCACATCGTGGCGATTATAAAAATGGTATACTAATAATGAGGCGTTGACAATGCAGTAGCGTTTCAACATATTGTACAGTTATGTTAACAACAGTGTGTGGGACAGTTTGTTTGGAAAGGCTAACCAGTCCGTTAAAGTAAGAGTAGAAGGGGAGTGTTAAAGAAATAGATAGCGATTGGTCTACGCATTATGCGTGCTTATCGGTTGCCTTTGTTTGCAAAGAGAGTCAAGGGAAAGAAGTGGCATTGTGAGATCGCATCAGAAGCCGCTTTTGATCCGCCTTGGGGATCACCCCCGACTCATGATGTAAAAGGCAATGTTAATATACTAGAACGATAAATAATAAACGCGAGTTAACATACTTATAAGTTACAAAGATTTATAAGATATGTATCCTTTGCAGATATTCCTCATTTTCATAATTATGTCCAGAATTTCTTTGATTTCAGCAGATATAATTAAGAGAATGTGCTAGAGTTGCAATCACGCCATGTATGGGAGTTGTATTATGGTGAAATAATATTTATTATGGGAGTATTATAGGGATTTTAAAGGTTGTTTGTGACTTAATTGTGGCATGGTTGAGACGTCGCAATATTTGTTATCTAATATTAAAATAGTATTATGCTTTAATCCTGCCGTTGGAAATTAGAACATGTATGAATGTAATTAGTTTAAAAGATGCTAGGCAAGGAATTGTTGTCAATTTATCTATTATTGCCACAATACCTATCTTGCTGCAGAAAGCACTGACCATTTTTTCCTGTTTTCCGCCAGCCATTGATCTGAGGATAACGAATAGAAAGAAGTGGAATTACCCAAATGCAAATGAAGTCCTTCGACGAAAACAGCAAATTGCGTGCTAAAATTTGGATAAAAAGAAAATAAAAGGAGGAAGCGAATACATTATGTTAAAAAATTAATTAGTTAAAAAAGAAATAAGGAAGAAAAGAAATAAACAACGTGACGAATGCACAGTAGTATAAAGTTATAGTTTTTATTTAAATGCATTTGCTATTTACAGGAATTTCTAAGCAATGATTAGGAAATAAACACTATCTACATTTAAATGACAGGGAACCAACTCCTTTACTAAAACACTCTGAAGTTCACAAATAGCAAAGCATTAATGTATTTCTGTATATTGTATTCACGTCTCTATCGCATGCTATTGAGCATAGTGGAACCTCGTTTCCATAATTGCTAATGAACTTTTGTCAGTAAAGGAGCACCACAACTAGAGGGGTGAATACGTGCGGTTAGACACAAGCTGTAGATGTAAGAAGGCTGAAATGAAGAAAGCAGATAGTAGCAAATTATGAAGCCTATTAATTGTACTGTAATACCCTTGTTTACCACATTTAACGGGAGTAAATCTAATCTTTCTAGCCTATGCTAATTTTCCATTTATAGGTACACTTTTATCAAAATTGGATTGAGATATCAACTTCAGATGTGTAAAATGTGTAATTTGTACCTTCATTTATAATATTACGCAGTAGTTTTTGAAATTTTATTTATTTGGTAAGATGTAACATTTATAACAATATATATTTAAAATAAATATTTTAATGAAACTGTAGTATTTTTAAACCTATATGAGTTGCAATAAATCCATTCTTATTTTTGTAAATCTTCATCCTGGGAAGATGCTGTGGAAGTTTCATTTCACTATCTTTAATAGTGTGGAAGGAATATGCACAGAAGGAATAAAAATGTCCAACTGCGAAAAAGGGAGTTAACGTTTTTAATTGAACTCTTATCTTGTTAGCACATGTTTAGAACTAAGCTGTTCCACATTCGCCGATCTCCTCATTCTCTCTGATCTTCCTTTTGTTTCTTCCCACCGTTCTTTCAATTCTTTCCACTTGCTCTAACATTCTTTCTGCTTTCCTGATGCATATATGGTCCTCTTCTTGGTCTGTTATATTGTAACCATAATCTATTGACAGTTCACTCAAAACCCTAATTCTTTCTATATTACCCGTGTTAACGTTAAAACTGCAATAAATGCACAGGTCTTAGTGTATCAAGACGAACAAACACTGTTTTGGCACACGAATATATAAAATACTATTATATGTTTCGTTGATATTTTGTGTTTTCCATGGAGATATTTTTAGAGTAGGATTAGACAGGTCCCTCTATATTCATTTTATTGCCTCCATCACTGCTAATGGAAGCCCATGATGTTTATAATTTGGCTCTTGTCTGTTGAATTTACACCAAGAGTCACAACCACGTTGTGGGTTGTCATCATATGATAGCTCAAGAAATTGAGGCCCAAACTGCACGTCTCGTGCTCTGAAGATCAAGAACATTAGATCTTATGGCTATCTCAACATTATTGTGCAGTTGTTAATCATATTATCAGTTATTCTTGCCGCTCCTAATCCTTTTTCAGCTGACAGTTTCTTCCTAACAATGCCTTTCTCGAGTTAAAACAGACACGAACCCTAAATTTTTTAATGTGGTGTATGCATTCTAGTTTTTGGAAAAGTTGGTTTTCTTCATAATGTTTACTTTCTACTCTTCTCATGAAACTTTTGTTGTCATCATCCCCTAGACATTTTAAATGCAGGACAGAGCGCAGGAGGGGGCGTGGCTACTAAGTGACACCATCTTAGAAATTATTAAATTTGGATCATTAAATAATCGAATTTAGATTACATATTTCAGTATGATATTTATATATTAGAGATGCAAAAACAATAAAAATCTCAATTTTGATATTTGGACCCAATTTCACCTGACTTACTCCCTAACATACATTGAATAAGTTTCGCTCTCCATCTCCATGGCATGTAAATTAGTGAATCTAGACTCAATTCAGGTTTAGAAATAGTGTTTGTTTTTTCGTCTGGAGCCAGGATCGATGGATTTTTTCAGGCGTAAAAATCCTAAGTTAGACTTCCTTCAGAAGGGATGTAAAGTCATGGGTCCCATATTGTAGAGAAGAAAGAACCTCAAGCCTGAAAGAAGAGGCCTCTGAGCATAATCTATCGGCTTTCACGCCCTGAATGGAACGCTGATGACTTGAGATGTTAAAGAGCGTCCGTAAATAAACAAAATCAACAATTTCTCCTGGAGTTCCTTTACCTGAACTGGTCATGTGACTTAGATTCACCACCAAAAATTATTTTCTGTGATTGTTTCAAAGAATGTTTCAGCAGAATGTTAAATGTATAGACATTTACAAAACCATTGCGATAGTACAGTTATGAACAATAATAGCGAACGTATATTTCTTAGAAATACAGTCCAAAGAATAAAAGCGTATAACTATTTATTTTAAACATTAGCGTTTACATTTTATTTCGGTTCATATGTTTGTATTTCTTTAGTAACACGTTATGCACTTCTGAATCGTCGCTAAGTACACACATCCACTTAGGAACAGTAGAATAAATACTGGAAACAATCCCTACCTACCTGTTACTCTTTACTTAATGTGTTCCTACAATCTTTTCCTTGGAACACTATATTTGCTACATCGTGCACAAAAGTAGGGCATTATGTATTCCCCCTGTAGCTGAAAGTAACGCCCAACGTATCGTTGTGACGTGGAGGCATGAGGTTGTCGCGTGACGGAGATCGATGGCGCTCACATCGCGTGAGCTGCAGGGGACCTTTACCGCAATGTAACCATCTCAGTGGGCTATTGTTTTGCCCTTTTTTACTTGAACTAGGGCTTTAAACAAGCGTTTTATTACTTTCATACACATATTGCTACTTCTTCTGTCATCTCATTTAGTCTCTTGGTTTTCATTTACTTCCTCTTGCATTGCTCTCTTTTAACGTGCCCCAGCTTAATTTCTGGCACGTATATTTTCATTCAATAATAGCTACTATGCTCGTTGCTTATACATTCATAGAAGCGAATGCGTATGATACATCGCCTATTTAAGTTGGTTTTATTTTTCATTTGCTTTATTTTTGTTTTATGTTGAAGCAATCTTGTTTCGCCTTTTTAAAGATAATTTCCACCAACCTCTGATATAAAAAACCCCATGAAAATAAATTGAGTTATAACCTGAAACAACGAATAAACCTTATTTTAATGTAATGTGTTGGTAGCCCTCATCATTTTAGCTATTATTTACTATATTTACAATTAATGTTACCAGAAATCGTGAAGCTCTATATAGCATAGAGCAACTTTTAACGACATTTCATACAAAGCGACAGATATAAATATACACATACAAGAAGAAGAAGAAGAAGAAGAAGAAGAAGAAAAAGAAGAAAGATAAATGTTCACAGAATTTTAGCTATATCTCTAATAACCTGTGTTCTTCAAAGGCAGAAGGCTCGTTTTCCTTTTCCCATTGTTTTCACGAGGCTGAGTGGACCCCGATCTAAATCTCCCTAATTTTAAACATTTCTAACCAGGTACCAGGATATGAATCGATCCCGGGACAACCCGCCAGCAGTCAGCAACGCTAACCATTAGAATAAGGAAAGGGGCCATTATGTTCCACATGATTTATTCTATCTAACAAGATGGAAAGAAGTGCAGACGCAAAGAAAAGACAGTCAATCCAATACTCAGTGAAAAAAATAGATGCTGGAAGACAAGAACCATTCAGCACTCTGAAAATATCGAGCACTCAAAGTATAGTTTTCCAGGGCTACTGTATTGGAATTTCTTAGTCATAGGAAATCAGCAACAAAATGTGGTAGACACATGTTTGTTTGGGAGGACATTATTAAGTTACGAGAGGGATCTCTGCGGCAAATTGGTCATTTGATTTCCCAGCAATATTTACATATACTCCAAAATAGCATTGCAGGAGGAGAAAATGTGTGTTTCTAAGGGTTAAACAAGAAATTTTATTTTTAGTTTCAGTAAAATTTTAATATTAATATCATAAATAAAAACTGAGGATTACTGTTACGTAACTCATTCTTTAAAATGCTTAGAACCGTCTGTTCCTCTGATTCATTTATGGCTAGATACGATTCATATTTTTATAGAACAGTGTAAATTATAGTTAATCAATGATGTGGGAAAATCTTGGAAATATATTCTGGTGTACTGAAAGGGGACGGAAGAACGGAGAAAGAGATATCTACGTATCCGTAAGTTACGGGGGAGGGGGGCAGTGGCAGTGCTGCACTTTGCGGCAGATAGGAAGCAGGAGAAAGGAGGAGGGAGTAGGTAAATGTTTAAACAAAGTGAGATAGTTCAGATTGGAAGAGGCAGAGAAACGGAAGGAAAGATAGGGGAACACGATTCGCGAACTTTTTGTGAATTAATTGTGTGTGTGTGTGTGTGTGTGTGAAGGAGTGTAAATTATTTACTTTTGTACGGTTTTCTTTTCTGGTAATTTTATTTATTAGGGTAGGTCCATCAATTTTCCGTCCTAACTATTTTCAAGGTATGATAAAGAAAAATCTATATTTTACTTTTCAATATAGGCATCATTTATTTCAATACACTTCTCACATCTTTAAATTAGCATTTCAATTCCCCGCCTCGAAATAGTCAGAAGTCTTATCTGCAAAATGGGCATAAACAGCATCCATCACTTCGTCACACTTAAATTTTCTTCCTCAAAGATCCTTCTTGAGTTTTGAGAAGAGGAAATAGTCCTGGGAGCTAGATCTCAGCAATAGGGTGGATGGTCGATCGACTTGAAGCCACATTTGTTCACAGCTTCCTATGCAACAAGAGCTGTGTACACAGGCGCGTTGCCGTAGAGAAGGCGCACATCACCACTCATCTTTCTTCGCCTTTTCTCTTTTATGGAAGCACGTAGTCTGTGCCAGCAAGTACCCCCCATTTACTGTGGTGTTCCTCTCCTTGAGGTCAATGAAGAGTATTTCTTCACAGTCCTAAAAGATTGTGGCCATTATCTTATTGGTTAACTGGGTGACCTTGGCCTTTAGAGGTCGGACTTCGCCAGTTTACGCCACTCCATTGATTCTCTTTTGGACAAGGGATCATAGTAGAGGGCCACAGTTTCCTCTCCTGTAACAATGGTTTGCATAACTTCTCCTCGTTGCCACGCAGAGCTCCAAAAATGCCTGACAATAGATGACCCGTTGCTGCTTTTGGACTGAGAAAAGAAGTCTAGGTACCCATCTTGCACTAACCTTATTCATGATTAAATGTTCATGAATAATTTGAAGTACTGTTGTTTTAGAAAGGCCGAACCTTGTTGCTATTTCTGTAACTTTGAGCCGTCGGCCTTCCATAATTTCTTCTTCCACAAGAACGATGTTTCAGGAGTGAGCACCTCCAAGGGCCGACCTGCACGCTCTTCGTCCTCGATGCTTTTTCGATCCACTCGAATAAATTTGGCCTATCCTTTTACGATATAATATGAGGGGATGCTACCCCATATACACTGTTCAATCGCTGTATAATTTCATTTGGAGTAAGACCTTCTTTTGTAAAGAACTGAATAACAGCTCTATACTCCATTTTGAGCATGTCACAATCTTCTACATATAACTTTCTTTATGCAACTATATCTGAGCAACTGAACACTGAGGAGTGGAAGTTAGAGCTGCAATTATTTACTTAATAGATAACGCATGACACCATATAAGGTTTTTGTGAAGGTGATAATCATTATCGGCGAGATCGGAAACTTATGAACCTACCCTCATTGTATTTAAAAATTAAAATATTGCTTTTTTGTAATTGTATGCATTTCCTAGTGTATTGTGAAAGCACACGCGGCCCCAGGACCCGTGCGAAAAAGAAGGAATATATATGCAACCACCACCACCAGTGCGCAATGCCCGAATAGCAAAGATAGTGTGAGAACTGTGCATTTCATCCTACTGCCCAGATCTAGTCCCTAGGAACTATCTTTTCTCAAAAATTGAAGAAAGAGCAACACAATTAAATGATGACAATAAGGCGAAGGAAATATTTCCAAAACAGAAAATGATCACACCGGGCTAATGGGCCATGGTCCATTTGATGAAAACTATCATCTACTGTTTTGCCCACAACACCTCGGGCGTCTTCCAGAGACATGTTTTCATCAAATCGTCCACGCCGACTAGCCTGGTGTTAAAAAAAACAACTTTTTTTATTATTTATTATCATCGATCGTGAAAGCATAACTTCTTAAAGTTATAGAACATTTTGCAGCCCAACATTCTGAAGTTTTTCAGGGGCACAGATATCATAATCCTAGGATGTGAAAAATGTATTGAAATAAACAGCGACATTTTTTATTATTGTTTTTACTTCTAAAAGTAAGTTAGCCCGAGGACTTTTGAAAGTCATCTAATATATAACAAAACATTTATTACACGAAGCATTGTATTTTTCTGTTTTAACCAACGAGAAAAATGATCAAAACAGAATGTAAAGTCGAAATAAAACAAATGAACGAGATCGTGAAGCACTGTAAATAAATGTTAAATTATTTTACAATAATAAGCATGTTGATGTGAACCTGATCTTCTAAGAATGACAAAAGAAAGTTTCTGCGTTAAATTTATATGCAAGAAACTATATGAATAATAAGCTCACCTTCAACATAACAATAATATAGTCCAATCATGAGCGTAACAATAATTATAGAAAAACAATCTATGACATCTGTAAGCAGCGCACGCAGCGGTGTTTATCAACATACGTAAAACTGTAAATAACCTGTGAATGCCTTTTTTATTCCTCAAAGATAAATTTTCTCCAGATTTGGCCTTTCGACTTGAAGATGTTATCGAGGTTCAGTGGTCGTGGGGTGTATAATTTGGAAGATTTTATGTTTCACTCCATTTATACTTCTGTAGTTTAATATCGTGTATTTTATGTACTTTCGCACAACTTTGACTAGTAAATGGGGTAATGTCAATTTATTACTGATTTCAGAATTAGTAGTTTTCAGTAACATGCAAGAAGGCTCACTTATAATATATAACTAATGCTTGCTTGCAATGTGTGAGCGTTGCGAGTATAGCTTGTCTGTGACTAGTGGTGGGTGATGCAACCCAGATAACCGGGAAATGTAAACAATAGGGGTAGAGGTGTGTAAGTAGCTAGCTCGGAGTCTGTGCGGGATGATGTTGCGTGTACTATGTGCGTTGTAGGTTACTTGATTTCCCCTTCACTGAGTATATGTCCCATTAGCTTTCTTATGACATTGGTTTCTTGGGAGTAATATGCAATGAAACAGCTCCTACACACACACACACACACCACACACACATACGTGTGACGTTGGTCACCTGTTTTGTTGCCATTGAAGGACTCCACGAGTCCGAAATATAGTGATCTCAAGTGCCACTTTTTCTTAGTGTTTTATCCTTTTCTACTATTATTATAATTACTGTTAATTTATATATATATGTACGTATAGCTATATGTATAACACTTAACATATATGTACTTGTTGTCTTTTGTCATTATATATTATTGAGAAATATTATTAAGCATTAATTTCAAACGTAAAGAGCATAAAATGGACTTCAATATTACTAACGCTGGAGGCCTCTGACAAACAGTTAAGTGACTGATACAGCCGAGGTAGTTAGGCACGAACTCGTGAGCAAGATTTCGGGTTCGATTCCCGCCAGAAACGTACTCCACTTTCCAATTATTCCTCTGTCGTTATAAATGGCAAATGCCAGGCTGGTATCTGGGTTTGGGACGCTTCCTTCCTTAAAAACAACCCTTTCCCAATTTATCATTCCATCTCATGTATCTTTATTGTCCGCCGCTTGTGGTGCCTCAGTTAAAAAAAAAACCTCTGGCAATAAAAACTATTAAAATGTGGTTAAACTTGGCATTAATAAATCAGATTACATAAATAACCAAAATTTAAATAAAAATAATTTACAAAACCTTAGAATTATATACCACTTCTGTTCAGTATAAGATGAGTAGGCAAATTTACAGCAATGAAATAAATTGTTCACTCAATAATTTTAACTTAAGTAGCACATAACCTTCTTACTAAGAATGCATTGATATAAGATAACCGTTGTAATGTTCAGGATTTAAAAAAAACCGCAAAGTAGTTGGTCATTCCGTTCCATTCTAAACATACAGTGAGATCATCTGAGCTAAAGGCCGGCAGAGCACGGCTTCGTAGGGGAGAAGCCAGTCATCAAGGGTTTCTAAATTTCTTCTACATGTAGCAGATTGTAATTAAGTTGAGGGAGTTTTTGTCAGCTAGTTATTGTGTATTACTCAGTACTTTTATTCCGTGAACATTTTGTGCTAATTGTGTTTCGTAGCTATATTTAGTGACATTAATATTGTCTTGAAAAATGCAATGATAAAAAAAGGATTATTGCAGAAAAGTGATAAGATGATTAGTAGGAAAGAAAACTCGCAATTGTGTTCCAGGCAGAGAAACTGTTTACCAATTTGTTAAAAAGTTACGAGATGCATTATAAGAAACGTGTTCAGAACCGCCTTTTACTTAGAAAAGAAAAGCTATAATACAATTATTCCCTACGCAGATACAGACAATGATTGTCGCTGAGATACATTATTTTCAACATCTCGTATATTGTTAATTTTAAGTATGGTATCATTTTTTGCTTTAAGTAAAGATACAAATAGTAAAATTAAAATATTAGCTTTACGCGCGACAACTCTACCTTCCTTTTTCGGCTGCACTTTTCCAGTAAGTAGCGCTCTCAGGCAAACTATGTGCAAACGATTATGCTATTACTCTTTGGAGCAGTACAAGCCATATATGATAGGTGACTAATATCTGAATGGTTGGCGGAAAGAACCATGAAATAACAAGTTTTGGAGAAAAATAAAGTTTAAAATCCCCTGCTACAATATGTGTGATTAATGCTATTACTATTATTTAATTTTATTTTACTTTAATATGCTGCCATTCGGCAGACTGAGGAAAATAGTTGTAATATTGAAAATAATAATTAAAAACAATAATACATATCGTCATTGATCACGAAAAAGTGTAAACAAAATTTGAACATTGACTTATAATTGATATATGTAAGCCTGTTGTTGCAACAGCTGGTTTTGTTGTACAATTCATTAGGCATTTCACTTGTAGCAGATATCCTGACTAAAATCCTTTGCATAAGAACGAGATATAAACGCGTAATATTTAAAAAAAGTTTGGTAATTTTAATAATTTTTTGTAATGAGTTTCTAAGGTATTCTAGGCTAATTTCTTATGACATAATGCAATAAAAGTTGTCATTAATTAACTTAGTCATTCTCTTCTTGGATGTTTGAAGTTGTAAAATTGCCATAGAACCCTTGTGCTTCTTTTGAGTAAATTTTCCTTAGGCTCTGCAGGTCCTTGAACTTTTATTCGATATTGGCAATATTCCACTATATAACCTTTCTGGATATTGAAATTCACTGCATCCAATGCGGCAATATCTTGCATCCTGCTCTACCTCGTCCAAGTAACACCTGTCTTACACTAGATCCACTATACCAAGCACAGTGAGAGATAAGATTGAATTATTTTATGAATCTTATACAAAATGGGCATTTTACTTTGAATTTAGGCTTTAAAACGCCAAACTAATCACGAAACATTGATTGCTCACACTTAGTAACTTTGAAAGAAGGCTTTTGTCTGGCACGTTTAATATCTGTTCATTCAGTGGGGTGTTTTACTATAGTACATGATAGTCAGATCCATCTTAAGTTTTCTATGCTGACACCTTTTAACCAATGAACAAGAAATCAAGTCTCCTAGACATGTGTTTTGTTCATTGTAGTTGCAGTTATTCAATTTTGAAATATTAGTCATTCTATTATCCAAGTTATTATTTTCGAAACACTTCAGTAGAGAACAAGAACAAGCTAGGCTCAACTCATGATTTTTTGCTGGTAACTTCTTGTTTATATCACTTGACTCCCCAATTTTCTTCGTTTCCTCAGTTGTATATACGTCACAACATGATCTTCACAGTCAGCATCTTCCATAATTGACATTAACTTCGAAATTAATTATTGTGAAATAAACACAATTTTTGCAGTGCTGCTACAGCTATATAACAATCAGTGTTGTCTTCAATGCTGCCACCCAAAGTTGGACTGTCATTTCTATTCTCTGAAAAGAGGTGGGCCACCATCGTTTTTCCTTAATGGGTGTTTTTAAAATTTTCCGCTAATCCGTGGACCTTCATCATATTTGCAATAACCAAGTAATCTCTATTAGTTCTCAACATAGCGGAATTAACTAAAAAATAGCATTTTATGGATCCTCATCGTTCTTCCTGCCAACTCTTCACCTGTAACCTGAAAAATTAATGAGTATGCCATGATATGTACAATATGAAAGAGCGACGGGGAGCTTGTAATTATGTTGTTTTTTTTTTTTTTTCCTTTGCCTTTACATCTTACCTTGCTGGTGCAAGCTTATTTTCCCGAGAGTTTAATATTTGATTTTTATGATAACCAAATAAAATGTAATATAATGGATTTCCCGGCCTGTCGGTGTACACAAGAATATCCAAACACTTTTAGTCTCCATTATCCCTCTTCTTCCCCAACTAATGTCGTTAACATTCAACTGTAAAATTATTATCTCCTTCACCTGCTACCGTTGTACAACTAATTACTTATTCAGCATTCTAGTGATGATGCTGACAGCAGTTGAGAGCGAAAGCCTTGATTTAGAAGCAAATCTATCACTGTGGCACAACAGACTAAATAAAATATCTACTCTACGGACATGGAAAAACCATCGTATTTGAATAAATCAAATTGCACCAAAATTCAGATATAGTTTACTTACTTCTAAATTTTATTATGACATTCGTTTTTCTGTAAAATGCTGCAGTTGCTCGCTAGGGCGTTCCAATTAGTCACCTTTCACTTGCCTTTTACTACGCCATTTAGGATTGTCCAGATGCTTGTGCCCCATGCTTCGAAGACCATTTGTCTTCAGAGACCACTTCTATTCAAATGTGGCTTTTTACAGAAAAACGAATATTACCACTGAATTTAGAGGTGAGTAAATGGCCTACAACTGAATTTTGGTGCGGTTTTGTTTGCTCGAATCCTAAGGTTAGATTTGTGAGCTTTGAACAACTGCATGCACATATCCGGGATCGAATGGAAGATAGTTTTATGATAGAAGGCAGTTAGTTAGAATTATAAAAAAAAAAAAAATTTAGTCTCATCAAATAATAATTGTATAATATTGAGGTAAGAATAGTGTACACTTCAAGGCTGTCTTTTTTCTGACAATGACTTTAAATGAAATAAAATAACTAAGCAATGATATTCTAAAACAGTTGCCAGCAAAATTCTTTTCTGATTGTTAAAAAATGCTTAACGATCACCCCACTAGATTTTCCAAATGCTAAGTAATTATGGCCACAATGATAATGTATTTTGCCGTGCTTGCGGTCCAATGCTTCAAAGTTCACTTCTCTATACTGCCAACTGTTTGTCAATGTTAATAATTGATCCTTTATGATCTGTAACCTTTTAGATGACGTAATTTTAACAGTAATTTAGCTCATTTTTAACATCGATGTATTTTCAAACAGCAATATTGCACAATTTTGCTGTATTTTTTATGTTCCCAAATGTTTAACAACACCAGCTCATCGTTGTATGCAGTATAAAGTTTCTTTCATTACTCATAATCATTGCTTATATTTTTCTTAATTTTTTATTGTTTTGCTTTTATAACATTTATATTTGTGCTCTTAATAAAATTTTTATGCACAGAAAGATTTAGTTGAACGCATCATCGGCAGCACTATTCTTCGTGGATTCCAAAGTGCTTTATCAGTTATTGTACCATTTAGGATTGTTCAGATGCTTGTACCCTATGCTTCGAAGGCCATTTGTCTTCAGAGACCACTTCTATTCAAATGTGACTTTTTACAGAAAAACGAATATTACCATTGAATTTAGAGGTGAGTAAATAGTTCCATCTATCCGTCCTTTTACTTTAGACTTGACAATAAATTGCTGAAAGTCGGCACACCTCAAGTTCACTGATTGCTTATAAGTTAGTGAATTTTTTGCAAACTATTTTCTTTTAATAGTTTTTCATCTCATTAACTTTTTAAACTACCAGATATAAAACCACCAACGATAGGAAATGAAAAATAGAACTAGAATTAAATTTTTCATCCACTCTCAAAAGAAGCGCGTTATATTGTTAATAATGATCAATTTATTGAGTATGAGAGAAGGGGGATGGAAAGAGAGAGAGAGAGAGAGAGAGAGAGAGAGAGAGAGAGCGAGCTCCGCGCTTGAACGTGTGTATGCAGAGAAACTTTCTTTTTTTCCCTCCTTCGTCGAAATCTGTTCCTCGTCCTTTGTCTGCACCAGGGAGAAATGTTCTCAGGTACAAACAAGGAATGAATTTGTGAGCAACAGAGATGCGAAACAGTTATTAAGCAGGGTATAGATAGCCAATGTGGCGCATTAATTTAAGATCAGCTAGGCGGAAGTAATTGAGTGATGGTGAATGGGTCAACGCGAGAACAGAAAAAATCTTACAAAGCAGAGCGCATATTTTAAGGTAACCTCACTTTCATCATTGACTGACGTATGAACGCTTGTTGAATATCTCGTCTTTAAATAGATGCTTTTCATGTGGTTTAAACCAATATTTTCTCTCTACTCGGGAGTAAATGTTTTGTTCATTGGCTACTGTGCACTACACGAACCTCATAATTAATATTATTTTTTGCCTCTTATTTCCGAATTATCGAGCTTTATTTTCTCTCTTTCCGCCCACTCTCTCTTTAACTGTACTAAGTTTCTGAGGTTTATTCTTTGTAATCAGATTGTAATTGCATCTTTGAAAATAGATAGTTTTAAGTAGCCCAAAATGAGATAAACAATGTTTATACCAGTTGAATGTGAAGAACTGGGAGCACGCAAGATAAATTGTGAGTTGTTTCAATTCAGCATTTGAATTTAAGAAAATTCATGCCTACGTGAAGATGTAAAAATTAACAAAACCGTGTGCGCAAATTCAGCAGATGGTCACTGGTATCAGTATGATATGATGCTCTTATATTCTCTGATAGGGAATAGACGCTTCCTTTTCCTTTTCCGAAGATACCTATCTTATATAAGATGTGAGTGTAAAGTGAAATGACATTCACTACTAGTTAATTATCAGCTAATGAGTCTTGATTAAGAGTTTCGGAATGCCTTTATTACATTTCTAAAGGAAAAGGTGCACATACCATATTTCACATATGAAATTGGAAATTTATTTTATATAAAATAACATGGTTTTAATTTTAGATTGTTTAATATTAAAGAATAAACAAAAAAGTTTAACTTTCAGAAAGAAATTTAAACCGCAATATTGTATTTATTCACGCTTAAGTTGTAATTGCATATAAATTTATTCAATATGATTGATACTTTTTGTTTTGGTTCGATTCACACTACTATTACTAATTTCAATATAAGGAAAATGAAAAAAATATTACATTTTTGGTCTAAAATTTATTCAACGTTTTGCAAACGTAGAGAAAAGATACCAAACACACTTTGTTTCACCATATTAGTATTCTATTTTACGATTGCCTTATGAAATAAGTATAGAATAACGGAACTGTAAAGTAAAAAGCAATACTAATATCATTCAAAAAGATGAGTATGATTTTGCATTTACTGTTGCGTGTGGTCTTGGAACAACACGACAGCAGCAGAATTGACATACCGTGGTATTTTACGATTTCCACAGAATTGCTTCCAAGCTAACACCCTATTCTTTATTTTTATTGTTTATAGTGTTCCCAAAAGGTTTCTAATTAAAGCTTATGATCTGTTTCTAATCTCAACATTTATTTAGTACCCATAAACCATTTTAATTATCTATTTCTGAAGGGATGAGTCATAGCTGGGAATGGTTTCTGATGCAATAAAATTTGCTATAACATACATGCTTTCATGCCATTAAATTTCAAATATATGCACCAAAATTTTGAGTTAAGCCTATATATTATATTCACTACCAGTAAAGTTATTTTCTATATTTCGCTATCCATATTGTTGTTATCCCTTTTTATTTTGGACTTGGTCAAAGCTAATGTTTTAGGTTTCGTGGAATCGATCTTCTGTTCCTTCTTAGGATATCCAAATATCCACAGAAACTTCACTGAATCACGAATGCGATAAAGGATGCACACAAACAACTTTCTCTTGTTTTGCTTGGAATTGCAACATGGGATACTACCAAAATTTCTACTCTTCCCATATTGGTTCATATCCTAGATTTTTGGAAATAATATTCTGAACTTTCTTCTTTAATAATTTCGCCAATATTACCAGGAATTGGCATTAATTTGTATAATATTGTCTTAAAAGACTTTAACGAATACCAAATTTTAATATTTGCTTACAATGATGAAATAAAAGCAAGATGAGTGAAATGTGCAGTTATGAAACAACTTTTGAGTTTGAAAGGAGCTTTTGATCTACTTCAATTGATGCATCATTCTGATCAATTTACTGGGGGCCGGTTTCATCAACAGGTGTTAAAATGCTGTTAGACTGCCTTAACATTCAAATTAACAAAAGTGCCGGTATCCATGTTAACTTTAACAATACGTTTAAATCTCGTGTTAAGTTGACATCTTTTTCTTGTGTTCAAAGTTTAACAACTGTTCACATTTCGAAAATGGCGGCAATAGATGCCGAAATTCTATATTTGTGTCTGTTAAATGTCGTTTCTGTTAGAGGAACGGCTATAAGATGCAATGCCTTTGAAACATTTACGCAAGAGAGTAATTTTTACGAATGTGCAGAATGTGAGTGGTCAGGGGTTGGAATCCTGCCAGGACCGTATTCCCTGACTGAGGTTTTTCCAGTCCTCATAATTGGGAGGTACCCGAACGTTTCCTTCCTTAAAAAAAAAAAAAAAAAAAAATCTTTCCCAAAATATCACCTCATATATCACCAGTGTCCACCATTGCGATGCCTCAGTAGTAAAAGTGGTCGTTAAATAAACATTTAAAAATAGGTTGTACAGGTCTGGATACAGTATGAGAAAGGATAAACAATACTAAACAGAAATATGCATCTGTCCCAAAGGATACGAAAAGGTTTTATGCCATTGGTTCTTTTCATTTGATGGTTATGGACACAGGCCGGATATAAAAATGTACTGCTTTCAGCATTTCAGGATTATCAGCAACGTTTCAGCTGCAATTGTATCAAAAAGAGGAAAGAATACCGGCAAATTATATAACGTCTTTTAATTTTCCTATATTCTGGAGAGCATTATAAATGTAACAATTAATATCCTAGGAGAAACAGAGCTGAAATTTATCATATTCGCAAAGGGAGTTTTTCTATCAATTTTCAAGTAGTCATTATTCATAACTTTTAATTAGAAGTAGTTCCTAGATTGTGTGGAACAGCCCATGATAGTACAACAACTCTAGGCGGCGGTATTAAAAAGGGGTGTTCTGATTTTATTGTCAGCCCCAAGTTGGAGAGCCAAAATTGTGGCGGATTTTTTTTTTTCGAGTAGTGTTTAACGCCCATTTTTACTATTGAGGCACCACAGACGGTGGACACTGACGATACATGAGATGAAATGATACATTGGGAAAGGATATTTGCGGCGGATTGTGACAGGGTTGTTTGGTTAATTATCAATTCCACGTTGAAGTGCCAAATTTGCGGCGGCTTGTGAAAGGTTTTGGATTAATTGATTTTGATTTTAATTGGAGTAGATCTGATGTTTACTGTTGATATGTCACTGTCACGGCTTGAAAGTCTGCGTGAATATTCCTCCTGGCTGCGATCGGAGAGGTGTTCTCTCTAGTTTGCTGAAATTACTTCAAGGCTTTTCCTGAAAAGTTTCCAGGGGAGGAAGAAGATGCGGATTAAGGCTTCACAAATGACAATACTGTTCGTATTTCATTGTTAATTTTATTATCATTTTTCCTTGGGCGACACTTCCATACCATTAGCAAGGAGATGGGAGAGTATCAAATATTTCCTGACGCTGCACTCACAAATTCTCCAGTCGTTCGCATCGCATATGCAAAATTACACTAGTGGTATCTTCTAAGCAAATAGAGCTTTGCTGTTCCACTTCACTACTTATATTTCTCACTATCTAAATTTAACTGTACTATCTCACTGCCCGAATTGTTTCCTAGCTTCCCGAAGCGATCCGCTCTGTCTCGCCTCCCCAAGCGAACTGCATTCTCTCGTCTTCCTTAGCGAACTTAGTAGACTTTCTACGCGTCTTCTACGATAATTATACGAGAACTTTTGAACATTGCAGACGCGTTACCAGATTACCTTCTTGATTGGTTTAATCTCTAGCCGCTGGAAGTTTCTCAAAAAGACATTTTGAAATATCAGAACCCATTGGCTAGACTTAATTCATTATACGTTAGCTAGAGATGTTTTAAGGGAGCGAAAATTTCTCCTTTTAAGGGGTGGTAGCCCAAGGTGAAAGCTATTCACCACAGTATTTTTCAAGGACTTATTTTACGGAGATGAAAAGAAATGTTCCCTAACTATTGAATAGTTGCTCCATGGCACCAGGAACTCGCTAGCGTTACATGAAAGTTTTCATCTTTACAGCAGAGATTTCTGATTCTTGAACAATCTACGTCATTCTACATAAATGTATCATAAAATATAATTCTAGGGAAATACACTAAGATAACTTTCAATTAATTAACAGGATTAAATCTTGATATGAATTAATTAAATGTACGGGGTCAAACCTGAATGTCCCGTTGCATCTCATTTCAGAGCTCAGTTAGAAATAGTTATCATTAATCTTAAGCTTCCTAGAAAAATATTTTATATTTTTTTAACTAAAGCATAATTATGAACCAATAACGCATTTCGATCTTATTATTCATTGCAGCTCCTAATAACAAATACCTTTTCTTGGAGTGAGAGAAACCTGCATACTGCTGCTCTTAATTTTATTCAAAATGTTGCATTTAAAAAAGTAAAACAATGGAATTCTGGATGTTCCGAATATATAAAATATATTACATTTTCAAACTAAATTTTCAGTTTGCTGTAGATAAACGACGCAGATATTCTAATGCTGGATCTAATGATAGCTCAGTTCAAGATTTTTGAAAACTATTGGCTTTAATGCAAGAGTGAGTTCATCATGCTTTTTACTGTGTATTGACTCACTTTTCTTCACACAATGTCCGAAGTACAACCTCTTAGTGTGTTATTAGTATATTCCAAGCAAATAGTTTACTACCCCATTTTTATGGCGCTGCTACTTAATCAAATTAACCCTTACCAACTGTCCATTTCTATGAAATTTACTCAATTAGGATTTTAAAATGTCATTTCCTGATAACTTCTCTTTCAAGTAAAATTGTTACTCTATGGTAACAATTTTAATCCTTTAAATTCTCAAAATTATATACGATCTAGATAACGGACCTCGTTTATTGCAATATACACTTTTATTTGCACTGCAATTTTCCTAGGCACTTTGCTGATTGAATATAAAGATATTACGCTATTAAGTGAATGAGTAATGTTCCGTTTCGCAGTGAAATATAACTGATGCAGCTAGTGTTGTCAATAAATATGGTTCTCCATTTTTACAAGCAAAAGATATATGGTCGTTGCTGTTCCAATCAGTGACATATTTGCTATGACTAAAATGTTTTACAATAAAGAGAGAGACGTAGGTAATATTTATATTAACAGGCATAAGAGTATTAGGTACTCTACAGTGTTCCAGAATAACTGCGTCGGTCCTGGTGGTGTAGTGGTAACCATACTTGCCTTCTAAACCCAAGATCGCGGGTTCAAACCCGGCCAGGATCGATGTACTTTTTCGGGCGTAAAAATCTTAAGTATGGCTTCCTTCGGAAGGGAAGTAAAGCTGTGGATCTCGTGTCGTACATTTACGGCATGAAAAAGAACCACAAGTCTGTAATAAGAGGCCTTTGAGCAAAATTTGTCGGCCATTTCACGCCCTGAATTGAATGGAACGTTGATGACCTGAAATGTTAAAGAGCGTCCATAAATAAACTACAAAATAACTACACCAATAGAAAAAATATTTTTTTTTCAAGAAACTTAACACGACGTTACAATTGCCAGAAGTGATTTCCAGCTATATCGAATTTCAAAGTTGATGGTAAAATAATCGAAAAATAATGTGATGTAGCTGCTTCTAGAAATAATAATAATAATAATAATAATAATAATAATAAATGGTTAGAAAGGATTACTTTTTATCGCTGCATGATAATATCAAAAATATGTTTTACTATCGTAGCCAAAATGGAACATTTAAAATTATTTGGAAAACGACAAATTTAATCTCAATGATCCTTAAGATTTTCTTGTGGAAAGTTGTCAAAATGGAAAAATATTTTATTATAATTTCTAATGCAATAATGTTGCTACTTAAGATATACTTTCTGCTCCTGAAATAAACCATAGATTTTATAATTGAAAATATTGCGGATAAAATAAAAGGTGGAAGAAAAGCCTAAGATATTGCTATTACGCTTCCAGCTAAAAGCTTACTCTGATATAGATCGCAAAGAAAAATTTACTAACAGTGGGATTTCCTGGGTAACAGCAGACCTTGTAGGGACAGTAGTTGTCGCAGCGAGGAAAATTGCTCTGGTAGCCTGGTCACGCTTCAAACGACAGCCAAAGTGGGCTTTACCAGATCAAAACTCCCCGCCTTCTATTCACTCCGCACCAACCCGTTTCACTTAAGTCTGTCATCGCCCACGGCGAGGGACTGATTCATTCTGAGTGTATAGCCACAATCCCTCCGCAAATCTTCACACTAGCGAGAGCATTCAGCAATTCTGTGCTGTTTCGGAACCGCTACATATAGAAGCGTAATCAGCAGTTACAGCATCTAAAGAGAGAAACCGAAACAGCTGTAATAGCTCGTAAAAAATAAACGAACTAATGATAAAATAATGAAAATTAGAACAGACAAAACATCCGCAGAAAGTTAGTATTATATCCATTTGTGTTTACGTTAAACCTTAATTAACCCCCCCCCCCCAAGAACAGCACAGAAATAAGGGAGAGACAGAAGGTACAAAAAATGTTTGCCACGGAGGAGCTGCGTAAACTAAGCGAATTCCTCCCCTAGTAAAATAGCTTTAAAAAAAGGATATAAAATTAAAACTATGACTATATTAATAACATGAAATAAGTTATAGGATAAAATGTGATATTAGGGGAATAAAATTAGAATTCTTGTAATCTTAAGTATCACAAAAGAGAAGTCACTTCTTCTTCTTCTTCTTCTTCTTCTTATTATTATTACTATTATTATTATTATTATTATTATTATTATTATTAACGTCATCATTATCATTTTTGTTAAAATTAAACCAGAAAAATTAATGGCATACAATTCATTAAATGAAATACACGACCACTGATAGACAATATACTGTGTGGCTATAATGTAACCATTTTATGAACTGAGGCCTTGATATCTTCACATTACCTAAAAGAGAGAGAAATAAAAGAAAGCAAAATTTTTTTACTAAATAATCATAGATGAGAAATTAAAATTCGGCAACTAGTCAACTTGGGCCAATAAAAAGGAGAGAGAGAGAGCGCGCGAGATCTGACACTCCGCTCAAACATCCGCATTATTTACGAGAACCCTCCGATTTTCCCCCGAACATGGGGCAATCTTACTGCGTTGATGCCGACATATTAAATAGCTTAATAGTGCTCATTTTGATTATTTATTATTTAGTTCATAGATTTGCATTTCAAAAGCTGATTTTCATAGAAATAATAATTTACCACCCATCAGACCCGAAAACTATCCTTCCACAGAATCTTTAATTCCTCAGCGCTTTCCTTAATTTTCAACCTTAAAATATCTGTTTTAGCCTCTTTAACAATTAATCCTAGAAATTTGAACATGGATTCCTTTTAAAGTTAAAAATCAGTTTTCGAGCTACAATAAGTGAATTTCATAAATTAAAAATCATTGTTTCTTTGTGAGTATATATTTATTTATTTATTTTACCCCTTAATGTCGTTTTATGATTTTGAAAAACAAGCCGTTCTGAAAATGAGAAATAAAAATGGCTTTGCAATTTTCAATAATGATATTTTATGCTTACATGAAGTTCGAAGCTAATACTTTATTTTATTAGTCATCTGTTTAAGATTTTCTGAAATGTGTATATAACTCAGTATGTTATTCTGAATTTATATTTTATTGTATATTTATCTCCCTAGTATTAATTATTGAAACCCTAAAAGCGTTTAAAATTGACCATTTATTATCTATTACGCTATTAAATCAATATTCTGTCATCATCATGATATACTTCACGTACTGGACACACCGCCAAGAGTGACCGAGGTCTTTAACCAAGGGGTACTGACTTTTGATTCACACCAGGACCGGTTTCTCTTTACTGAGTAAAGTCATAAATGGCAAATGCCGGGCAGGTACACTAAACTAAGACCTAGGAATGCTTCCTTCCTTAAAACAAATTGTCATTTAATCGCATTTATCACTATTGCCGGTGCCTCAGTAGTAAAAATGGGCGTTAAACACTACTTCAAAACTAATGAGCATGATGAATAAAAAGAATGCGTAAAGGAAACCGGGGCCCAAAAAGCTGAAAGTTACCGCATTCATTTTATCAGGGCAAGGAAAAATTCGGGGAAAAAAAAATCTTATCCAGGCAAGTGACATTATGGGTTTTAACCCGGGAGCACCGGAATTGCAGAGATAGTGACTTCGAATCCCATAAGGCCAGTAGTTTTATCGTTGTTGCGAGGAGAGTTAAAATGCAACAACACGTCTCCAACATTTTTTTTTTTGAATGGTGTTTAACGCCCGTTTTTACTACTGAGGCACCACAGGCGGGTCTCCAACAATGACTAAACCTCTTTCTCGGCCAATCTAAATTTCTCTTTCTATTTTATTTATATATATATTGCTTTGCTAGCGTTATGTATTCGCTCTAAATGAGCCTACTATTCATTTCTTTGTTTTACTATATATCTTTTATGTTCTCGGCCCATAAATTTCTTCACATATATTCAGTCCAATCTCGTTCAATACTCTATATTCTTTCCACATTTCCCAGAAATTTCGTTTCCGCTATTTAGAGATTTCTTTCATCTTCCATTTTAAAGATTTTTTTGGTTGATTTATATATGGACGCTGTTTAACATCTCGGTCATCAATGTCCCATTCAACTCAGGGCGTCAAACGGCCGACAAATTTTGCTCAGAAGCCTCTCTTTCAGGCTTGAGGTTCTTTTTCGTGCCGTAAATGTACGACACGGGACCCACGGCTTTACTTCCCTTCCGAAGGAAGCCATACTTAGGATTTTTACGCCCGAAAAAAGACCCGGTCGGTCCTGGCCGGGTTCGAATCCGCGATCTTCGGTTTAGGATGCAAGTACGGTAACCACTACACCACCAGGACCGACCCATTTTAAAGGGTTCATACCTTTGCTCCGTATCTTTGGCATCATTGAGAAGTGTTGCAATATAGTTTAAACTGCGAGGAAAGGAAATTGAGAAGATAATTCGAGTTCTACAGGCGACATATGTAATACCGTGGACTTCTATTAAATATGGCAAGGATGCAGCAACCGAGAGTTTCGAGAACGAGAGGGGATACGGCAGTATGCATTTTATCACTCTTAATGTTAAATTTTATAAATCACATTATTGACGTGATGTTACTGTAGAGTATGGAGACACCAGTGATAGGAGGTGTGCAGTTGCCAGGACTTTATACATGCGAATGATATGGCCCAGTGTTCTACGGACATAAATGGGCTACAGAGATGACTAAGCAGACTTTGCATCTACTACAAAATTTTATTCCCCATGATTGTGAATAATATGAATTTGAAACAGACGTAGACTTTCATTTTCCTTGGGCGTTACTATTGCAATTGACGGAAGGTGGACGAAGCATATTTATATGACAAAGCAAACTCTGCGGTTACCTAGCAGAATCCCAGTTATTCCTTTAGTTTTACTGGAAACGGTCTGTAAGAACTACAATGACATATGGGGCAATTTAGGGATGAGAACAAACCGAAAGGAATTTTGAAGCTAGGGAGGGGCACAGCGAGTTGTGAAATTAAGAGGAAATTCGAGATCCACGGCGAGATCATAGAGTGTAAAATTAATTTCAGTTAAATATTGGTAGGGAATTATATATTGAAATTAAACAGTAGAGCAATGTGCTATCATAAGCATATAAGGTTAGCAGAAAAGATGGCATGACCATTCAAATTAAGAAAGGGGCCGCAAATGATAGAGCGAGCTCAACTTGAAAGACGGACCAGGGGAATAGAAACAGCGCATGGAGGAAGGTTAAGAACTGCTTGAGAGACATGCATAGGCAGCAGATATTTAAGCAATATAGGCAGATGATTTCGGTAATGGTACAATCGGGACTAAAATCTGAATGGAATATGAAATAGTATATCAAACCAAAGACACAACTCACAGGGCCTCGAGTGACTCAAAACTAGAGACATGGCAAATGATTGAAAACACAGATCTTGTGTATTATAAAAGCACGTACCCGTGAGTCTGCTGAAGTTTTATTATATTGGTTTTATAATATTATAAGCAATTACGAAGCTCATCATTTTAGTTTTGTTTCTTTCTTACTTTTATTTTTAAGTTTTATTATGAGTAAAACTAATTTTACTCACCTTTCATAATTTTAAGTGCATCAATTTTAATAAAGTTTCATTTACTTGCCACAGTGCATTAGTTATAAAACTTAGGTTTAACATATATATATATATATATGCTTTTGTAATATGTTTTGAGTTATATAATATATTCAACATACAGTGGATAAAGCCTTGCATTGCCCCATAATGAGCATCTATCATCTTTAATGTGCACAATAGTTACTGTTTTAACTTTTCGACAACTTCAATTACTACATTATAATATATTACTCCTTTGTTCTTTCTTCAAAGTAAATAATCGTGCTCAGGTATTGAGCCTTGGAAAATATAATAGGAGGTAGAAGGTCATCATTCTTTAGAATAGCAACATCTTTTATAAACGAAAAGTTACGTACATTATGTATGAAATTTACTTTTTGTCAGCTTAAGTTCAGTTTGGCTCTGTTATTTCCATTTCAGACTTAGATGAAAGGATGTTCCAACTAGGAAATAAAAGGGGACGTCTTTCAATTGCAGCGACAATCCATCACATACCTGGTGAAGCGCAATGTTCTATAATAATGAAAATAATGTTCTAAAACAAAATGTGGATGAATTGAAATCAGACGAAGCAAACAGTTTATGACGACGAAGGATTAACAACAAAGTAATAAGGTCTAGAAAGGTTTGTATTACTATTTTCTACACATTTCTCTAAACTCTACTAAAATTTCTCTTTAACTTGCAATAGTTTTTAAAAATATTGTAAAAGGTTTTTAAAATCACTTTAAACTAAATTTTTCAACAAGAACAGACATATTTAAACATTTTTAGAGCAATAATATTAAAAAAATATGATAAGATTCAAGTTATTGCATTACATTAAATATTTGAGCAGAGTAATAAGAACAAATAGAATTCTTTGAGGACATCAACGCATTTTTCAGTAAGAGCTTTCGATCTTCCCATTTCGTTCATAATTCTTTGTTTTGTAATTAAAGCTTGCTAAATTGTTTTCTTAATCAACTAGATACATACATATATTTATGATGATAAATTAATAATTATATAGTAATAATAGTAATAAACATGGCATAGATTTGAACTACTAACATGTTTCCAGTTCACAAAGAGAGATATCTTTCATTAGGAAAAATAATATTTTAAACAGAAGCAACGATAAATGTGATCCCTTCCTCCTCACCATCTTGTATCCAGGTATATTTTTGAAGAAGGATCCACTACGAGCTTATTGTAATAAATTTTTCATATTATCTTTCTTCTAACTCTCCACTTTTATGCCCATTTTACGTTCTTTATCTCGTTTGCAACTGCCACATCCCTGGAAGGGATTTGCTACTATGAAGACATTATTTCTTTGGACACAAGCACAATTTTTTCTGTTAAATCGCAGCTCTAAATATCTATGCACGATTGTTTTTAGCTGATACAATCTGATAGAAGCATTTGTACATACTAGACATTGAACATTTATAATATTTCTTGTATAATGGAAAATGGATAACTATTACAAAATTGTACAGAAGCCGAAACCGAGGAACCTAACTTTGTGGAAGTTAAAACGACAAACCAATAGTTTTAAAAAGTGTGATTAAAAAGCAACTTCCATGGCTATTGTGCTGCATTTGAGTTATACTCTTCAAAGTGATTTATTTTTAACCCTAAGAAATAAAAATGTACATCTTTACTTCACATTTTAAACTAACAATTATTTCAGTTTATGTCCATCGTTTTAAGTCTTTCGAATTTAACCTTTAAATGTTCTTTACTCACCTTTAAGTTTTCTACAACTTACAATTAATAATGCAAATGTCTCTATCGCTTTATTTAATTATGTTATAAACTAATGAAATATCTCTACCTATTGTAAAAATTCAACATATTCATATACTTCATAATTATCATTTTGTTTATTTTCCCATGTTTTGTGGGAAGAATGCCCGCCAGCTGTACCACTCTAAAGAGCATATGAACTCAGTGCTATATGGGATGCATAACATATTCACGTTAATGTTTATAACCGTATGCAATATTAATATTTTAATTTATATCTTGTGCTAACATTTCAATATATAATTTCGTTTCTTTTAATTATGCATAATTTATTCTCCATTTTTACATAGTCTGCTTTAACCCGAAATTGCTTTATTTACTAAAATATACTTTACTTCATAAATGTAAGTTCTTTTAATTTTATTATTAGAGCGCAATACCGACATTCGCTTGGCAGGAAGTTGTTAAAAAGTTCAGTTCCTTCTGCTGCAGTACGCATATTTTTCAGAACTCGCTGTATAAAAATATGAATGTTTTAGATAGAAACAAGTAATATATTGAAAACATATTTAATTACAGATGTAGCCAGGACAAAGTAGCACAGCCTAGTAGATAAGCAGCCCATGTCCTCTTGTTTATCTTGGGTTAGTTATGGCTTTGATCATAGGGAGCATTAACTGTACATATATTGGTTATCTCTGAACTCCCACTCCAACACTGCTATCGTGGCGCGTCAATGGTGGAGAGGGTAGCTCAGGCTTTTGTATCTTATGATTAGCATGGAGGCTACGGCATGTTTCGGACCAGGGAAAAAACACCGTGGTACATTGTCCATGGCCGGTGCCTATGTAAGGCCACAGCAATATCACAAGGGCATACCTCAGATAGTTGGCCGTCAGGAATGTAGCCCATCCTCGTCCACCAAGGAATTTTCAAAGCGATGTGGCGCACAGGGTTGCATGAAGAAACAGACAGAAATCAACGCCAGTGAATAAAAACTGCACGAACCTTAGCGAACAGACACGTGAGCTATTTTTTGATGTCTCGTTTCATAAATCATCGTAAATTTTATTGATACTTTCTGAAGATCCGATAGTTTATTTCAAGTGCATGACCATTTCCCAATAAAATATATTCATATATTTTAATGTTATAATTGAAAAATTAGGTACTTTGCAGTATTTCTTGTAAAATCTAGAGCGATGATAGTAATATATAAAGATATTTAAAAATTTTATTTGCCACAATTTATTATATATGCCAAATTCAGAAATACTATACAACCAGTCTAAATACAAATATAATTGAACCACAACTCGATTTAATATAGCTTATATTAAAGTTGAATAGCTTATAAAGTTGAATAGCAAATACACAACTACTTTGAGACCTACTTCAACGTAACTATATATATCCTCAAGAACTAAGCCACTTAGCCGGTAGTCATTTAGCGGCTTACTGAGTATTAAAATATTATTGTTATATTGCTATTACTAACGACAGAAAAGGGGAATTTATATATTTATTAGCTAATATGAAACGTTCATATTATTATGCAAAATATTTTGCAAATTTTGAAAACCTAAAAATTAAAATTAAATCAATGTAGTGTAAACACTGTATGCAGTAGCATTTACTCTGTGAGGTCAATGCAAGTTGCACTTAGAGATTGCTCTGTCAAAGCAAAGAGTGTAGGCTATGCATTCATTCATCAAATAAACAGTACTTCAGTGCAGCAATGTAATTACTTTGGATTTCGGCCATTTTATACTATCATGCTTCCTTCTTCATCTTAGGAAGAGAAAATGAAATAGTGCTAGACGGACATACACTTTAATCTCGATTTTACTAACCATTTTAACACTCAATGCCTGCAACCCACTTCACATTATGATCGTTGTACATTATACTTACTAAGTACTTTGCATGGTTAATGTGCAGGGATGTAGCCAGAATGGTGGATTCAGACCCCTCGAAATAATACTAGGTAATATTCAATACAGAACAGCAAACAGCTTAATATTTTAAAAGACAGGAGCTTGCAAAACCAATAATTAGATTCCTGGTGTCAACAATGCAGCTCTAAAACGTTTGTTATTTCTGCAGAAATTATGTAAACTCAAGAGAGTTCCGCTTAGAGATATCGAAAAAGATGTGATAATATGAAGTATAATTAATGGTTTATTAACATATCATTTTACAGAAATTAATGCCCAAACTGTCCAAATTTATATAAATGGACAGTGCAAATCTACATGTGAGCCTCCAGTTACCTTGCAGACATCTAGACTCCTTCATGGCACTCATGTCGAATGCAGTATTGAACACACGTGAATAATGTTTGTTCTTCAAATTGCACCACGCACTGAACTTAACAATGTCCTTCTTTGTTTTTTAATAATGAGCATTTATTTCTTGGTATAGCTAAGTAGGACATTGTGTATGTCTTAACCATGTTTATTTTTAATGTAAGTTGGGTCGTCCAGCGGTGATAGGAGAGATTAGTTGTACCGAACTCTTAATATTATTGATAGACTTTTATGGAATAGCTGGTTTGCATCTTAGTATTTGATGAAAAGGCCTCTGAACAAAATTTATCGGCCGTTTCATGTCCTGCTTTGAATGGGACACTGATGAACTGAGACGTTAAAAAGTAAATGTCGGTTAATAAATCAATTCAAGAAGAAAAAGCGTGTGCATTACAATAGACAAACTTTTCAAACCAGCAGTTGCAAAAACTACTAGTGACTAGGACGCAGTTGCAAGCAAGAAAATTTTTGTTTTAAATTTTGCGACATATCCAATGTTAAATTCCGTGTTGTTCTATTTGGAAATGTAGTGAGCCAGGAAACAAGGAAAACATAAGATTAGCTTGTATGGACATTGGCTTAATATTAGACATTTACTTCATTCAGTTATAGCTATACATAATTTAACACACCACAATTAAAAGTACAAAAACTATTTCGTTAAACAGAAACTTGAGTTTCAGCAAAGCTGGTTGTAGGCCATGGGTAATGTATTCTAAAGGGGGGGGGGATGTAGCTTTTTGTAAATTTTGAGCGATTTCCCCCTCAAATTGCACAGGAAAAAAAGCTGCTACAAATCAGAACAAATTTTGAAAATAAGCAGTGCGAAAAGCCAAGATATGAATACAATGCTAGCAAAAGAAAGAAATAATGTGAACAACATAAGGGAGCTTTAGGACAATCGTTAGAAAAAGTAATGTTCTCGAAGAAATCGAATTGCCTTTGCGAGATAATAACAGCGGGTCTGTCTAAGAGAAAACACATTAGAATAAAAGTGACTACACTGACGTTCATCTAAGACGACATGTTATCCTTTGATCACGAAATGCAAATTACACGAGTCCTAAAACTAAAATTATTTTCTTAGACAGCTAATCTATCAACAAACGTGAACTCTTATCAGCAGCGCAGGTTTTTCTATAAAAAAATCAATTTTGGAAAAGAATGGACATTGTATATTTTTGGATATATACCTACTGTTTTTTTTTCCATCCCATACGTATAGCATTCTAGTTTACTTATATAGGGTGTTTCCACAAACTTTCGGGGATGATTGAGAAAGGCAAACGTATCAATTTGAGACAAGAACCCTGGTCCGGAAACAGCGGAGCCGAAAGTAACAGTGAAATACGAGAACCTAAGTACCTTTGTAATGAAGATAGCGTGATGTGTATCAGATATTGTCAGCCCGAATGTGTATGTTTGTGTTTGCCAAGTGAAGTGTACAGTCAATTAGTCTAGTTAAGTGAAGTATACGGCTGCGGGATAGGCAGACATTCTTTTCGTGTGTGCATAAGCCAATGGAAGGGAAGTTGACAGGTTGAATCGGGCCAAATACTCTAGGATGCATTTGACCTTCACCATATTTCCACGACTGTTCCAATGGTTAAGGGAAACAGAGCAATTGGTACCACAATACAAAGATCGAGGAGGAGAACAATGCAGTGTACGGACTACTCCCATGGAAGCAGAAGTGCTTGCTCGGAACCTTTAATTAGCACTCGATCAGTTGCACATGAAATGGATGTCACGCGCGTGTGGAAAGCAATACCTGAACAGCAGCATCCTCAGAAAGTATATGCATTGAAACCTACTGACGAAGGTTCTGTTTCGTGGCCAGCTCGTTTCTCTGATCTAACTTCACTTTATTTCTTCTTGTGAGATTATGTGAACAATCTTGTGTACGAAACACCAGTCGAGACTGAAGAGGATTTCCTGTCAAGACTTCTCGCTGCTTGTAACATTGTTCGAACGACACCGAGGCTGTTCCAACAGATACAATGGAACTTGGTGCGACGATGTCATGCCTGTATCGAAAGATGGGGGACGCGGCTTTAAACATCTGTTGTAAATGTTACTCCTTATGAAAGTTGTACAGATAAACAAAGGTGTTACATTTAAACACAACGAATGTCATTTATAACTTATTCCCTCGTTTCCATACAAGGGTTCCTGATCTCAAATTGATGCATTTGCCCTTCTCCATCATCCCTGAGAGTTTGTATCGTCAGCTAGGAAACACTCTGCATAGTTATTTTATATTACTTGAGGAGTTTTCCTGCAATTTATGTGTGGTATATAATAATGCATTCGGATCTAATTTTAAAAGCTTAAATTTCCAAGTAATTTGAATAGATATTTCTTTTGTTTAGTTTTAGTTTTTTTTTTTTTTTTCATTTCCTTTCCAAATGTTACTTTTTTCCCTGAGTGCTTTTTTTTTTAAATATAATCTGAATATATACTGGGTTTAAATCAATACATGTTTTGCTACAAGTGCTTCAGCTTGTGGCAATGCAGATCTTTCCAAAATTACGAATGCATATGATGCCATCATTTTTAGGTAAGCTCTTAAATACACTATTGCACCGTCCTTTGTTGCTAGTTTTCTACAAAGATTTCTGCTTGAAGTCTTGTTAACTGTCTTTGTAAAATACAGGGATTGCTTTGCTAACAATATTGGGAGTTTTAGCATTTATGATTCTACATCAAATTGCATTCTCATAAGAGAAAAGAAATTTCAAGTAAATCCTTTTTGTTATTCCTATGTTTTTTCCTGTCTGTAGTTCTAAATTTTCCGAACCTTTAAAGCATATCATGCTGTAGACAAATCGGCGATATTACTTAACAATCGAAATATTTGTTATTAATATTTGTTATTACTTTCCTGTTATGCATATTAATTACCGATTATTTATATTTTCAGATTTTGATAAGTTTTGACCTCAAACTTGCGTCTTTGTTACAAGTTTCCAGTGATTGATATTTCAAAGCTGCGGTGAAATGCTTCAGGGCTCTTGGTATACCGACATACAAAAGACTTGTGTAATCGATACTCCGTTATCGGCAACGTAATATGTGGTTAAGCGTGCCCTCCGAAAGAAAAGGTTTAAGCTGCTATGTAACTCCCATTTGATATTCAAGCTTTAAACTTCTGGAGAAGAGAATATGTTCATTAGTTGACTGGTAAACGATCTCTTATGAAACTGTCATGGGAACAGAAAGTCTCCTCTTGCTCGATACCAGTCAAACAATTTATCGATGCATATAGGGCATTATAAAAATATTTTTACTGGTGCTACAAACATAATCATATATTTTTTGTCATTGTTTCAAAATATATGCTGAGGCTCGGTTTTTTATATTTATTGACTTTATTTATTCTGACAGTTTTAACGACTTTTAATACCTTCATAAAATTTTTAATAATATTTCTTAAAGTAATATAACTTTTCTGCACATCAACTGAGCTCTAAAATTCATTGTAATAGTTCCGTTGCATTAAGTTACACAACTTATCGGAAACTCTCCGATACCTCACACAGAGCTTGTTTTTAGTTGCATATGGAACTTGTAGCTTAGTACTGGAAAATATAATAATAATAATAATAATAATAATAATGATAATAATAATAATAATGATAATAATAATAATAATAATAATAATGATAATAATAATAATAATAATAATAATAATAATAATAATAATAATAATAATAATAATAATAATAATAAATTAAAACAAAACAAGTACAATTTTGTTATACCCGAAAAAAATCACATCATACTCAGTAAAGATCGCCCGCCTTCTATCAAGGGCATAGGGATTCGACTTCAGCTGCTTTACATGGAATTTATGGAAACAAAATACTAAATACAGAATATTTCCATTATTTTACTTTACCTTGCCATTCATTTCAACAAATATTCATTTCCATCTCCATGCTAAAGATTTATAAGTGTACCCTATATATATATATATATATATATATATATATATAACATTAATTGTAGAAGCAGAAAAAAGATAAAACACTTAGAAGTCACACATTTCTGTTTTATCCCTTTTCTGCTTCTCTGGTTACTGATGCTTTGTTTACATTTGCTCATAGTTTTACAATATTTTTTATTATTTTATATATATATCTGTATATATATATCTATATATATATATACATCCGCAAACAGTGCTAGTCTTTCATTAGCCTTGCACTTGCAGAATCTAACATGATGTTCTACTCTATTTCAGTTTTTGTCATTTATATAAAGCTCAAACACATGCACTAGAAATGGGCAGTCCCTTCTCAAATGTTATTGAACTGTTATCTTTTACTTTTATTTCAAGTGATCAATATAAACGGTTTTAACAAAACAGCAGTTAATAACAAATACAGGTCTTTTTATCTAACAGCCATGACTTTCTTTAAAATAACTAATGCTGACATAGGTTTAATTTCTTTTATCTAAAATGTAAGAATTAAAAAAAAAACTTAAGACAATTAAATTTTACATCATTCTAGCGGATCATCAAATATTAAAAGTATTCTTTAAAGGATTTTCTATATGTCTAGTACACAATATTGTTATTCCATACAGTTTTTTAAAAGAATCAACCACTGTATATGGATTACTCCATACGGAGTAAAATGATCAGATAATGTATAAATCCCAAAATATTTCCAACTAATTCATTCAATAAGGAGTATAAGTATTTTCTTATATTCGCACAAACAGCTGAGATGCAACACTCTTGACTGCTGCGATGTGCTGTTAGCAATTCTCAATAAACTTTTGCGCACTAGGCTACAAGGTGTAGTAATGCATGTGTCTGCAACATATGCAAGGATTTTAGGTTATCATGTATTCCTATATTTTGAGGTCCATATTCTCTTAATCTCTCACATCAAAGGTCTCAGTGCCACCACCATGATGTACACAAAAGATTATAGCGAATTTAAACTTACTTTTTCTCTGTGATATATGATACAATTTTGAATTAAAACTTAAATTGAAGAAAAACTGTGGAAGTTACCATAACACAAATTGCAAGTATTTAATATGGGTAACATCTGTGACACGGCATACATCCAGCTCATAGTCCATTTCTTGCCACGCTGATGTTAGCACGTCTGGTGTAACTGATCCAACTGCAGCAATAATCCTCGTCTCAACTCAGATTGGTCTGCAAGTAGCGGTGACACGTATACACGATCTTTTATGTACCTCCACAAGAAATTTTCACACGGGGATCAGATCTGGGGACCTCCGAGGCCAAAGTCAAGGTGTCCGGACCATGACAACAATACAATGATGGGGAAATTTTTCCTTTACGTAGGGGCCTTTAGCAATTGCAGACGATATGGTATCTGTTGGATATGTTTTAACACCTTCCACACTTCATTGTTGGAATTGTTAGTTCTCCAGTCACCCGCCCCTCAGATTTTTTAGAACTGCGTGCGAAAATTGTACTGACTCTCTACACATTCTAATCTGATACACGCGGTCGGCCGGGACTCTTTCCTTTACATAAACACCCCGTCGTTTGAATCTGGGTGTATTATACATGAATGTTATTACCAGAAAGGGCGTTAAGACCAAATCTTCGCATGTACGCCCTCTGGACTGGGTTATGTTTCACGATTTCCAAGACATAAAAAGCATTTTGCATGTGAGTTCTCTTATTTTATTTATTTCGCTATCTGACTTCAAAGCAAAATCTGCGCATGTAGAATTGAAAGATAGTTTTCCAAGTTAAGATTAAAAATTATATTGTATACCGCAGAGAAAAATATAAGTTTAAAACTGTTATAATCATTTATGTACAGCTGTACTCGACTCTCAGTTTTCAAAGTCAATCTGTATCATAATTTAGATTCCATTCTGATTAGTACATTTTTTTCATTATACCTTATACATTTCATAATTTCGTCATTCGCGATCTCATTTACTAGGCATGGATACTTTGCTACTGAAGGAAGTCGGGGTCGAGCACAATATCATCATTTAGAGGGACATAGTAAAAACTATTATTTAAAAGATAAAAAGTAGCTATTATATTGTTAATACATTCATATACATTATCAATTTATTTTATGTTCTTAGTGTGAACTCTCTAATAGATATTATAGCAAGCTTAAGACTAAAACTATTATCTTAGAGCCTTTCGGACTTTAGGAAAGAATAAGAAAACATGTACACACTTTTAACACATTTGAAACTTAAATCTATGTGCATTAGATTTGTGCTCGTATAATGAGTGTTTTAGTCATAAATGAATGAATAAATGCAATTATGTCATTAATTCAGAGAAGGGACAGAAAAAGGGTTAAGACATAGGAAAGCAAGAGATTGAGAGAACTGCGGCATCTGCACTAGTATCAAGCAACTTTTGGGCCTTATCGTTACGGGGTAGCTAAAACACTCTATACACAAACTTCATCGCTTCAACGCAAGGATTTAGATTTTAAAAAACGTTTCGCTGTGCGATTACTTTTCATTCTTATGAGCACCTTTGTAGATCTTCTCCCTCCCCTAATGGTTGAGACGTTTCAATGCATATCGGATTTCGAGGCCGCTCACTTATCGGCACGAATGTGGGCATCAACATTGTGAGGGATACCATTGAACTTTCAAAAGCAGTTTACGGTTAAAAAGTAATTGACCAGCCTAATACTTCAAAGGTATATATAGACTTAAGGGAATTCATTTAAGCATTGTTATTTTGAAGCATCTCTTTGATTTGTTACAGCTGTGCAACTGGCATAACTACAATGCATTTAAAAGGAAATTTTCAGCGATAATTTTTACTTACAAGGAGACATTGCAGACAGCTTTCACAGATCAAAGAAAATTAAAATGTTCTAAAATGAACATTCTCTCTCACCGGCCCTGAATCGATCACAAAGTATTATTTTATAATTTTGGGCAATTGCTCACAGTGGCATATTCCTTGTTCTTAGTTCTTTTTTTTAAATATTTTAATGCAAAATATGCAAAATAAATATATTTTTCTCTTCAATTTATTTCTTAGATGCTTCCAGTCCGGGAAAAAAACTTGAACTCCACCTATGTTGATTTTTCATCAGTTTCATTTAATAATCTCTTGCGCTCATATCTCACTGGTTGGTACTAAAGCCCTCTATTATACATGTATGGGCACGGCGTACCGCCACGGGTGGCCGAGGTCGTTAAGGCGCGACTCGTGAGCGGGAGGTCTGGGGTTCGAATTCCATCCCGTCCTCCCTTTCTGAGGCTTTTTCCAGGTTTTCCTCAGTCCTCATAAATGGCAAATGCTGGGGAGGCATCCTAAACTTATACCTGGAACATTTCCTTCCTTAAAAAAAATCCTTTCGTAGTTTATCCTTTCATTTCATATATCATCAGTGCCCACCGCCTGTGGTGCCTAGTAGTAAAAACGGGCGTTAAACGCCATTAAAAAAACAGGCGTAGTACCGCATCTGAACTCAACGGCCAATGACGGATTATTTGCCGTTAGAGGAAAAGGCTGTCATCGGTTAAAACGGAAATCGCAATATTAAACGTAGGCCTTATTAATTTCAACCATTTAATATGTGACACTTAAAATAAGAATTTCTCATTTTATTTGCTATTCACTATTAAAATTATTTGTTGTAATGCATTTATTAAATCAGTGTTGACATAAACTGTATAAGGCCTACAGTTAACCTGTCAGTTAAGAATGAATTATAAGAATTATAGGGCTTAAAGGGCTTACTACCAAATTCAATTTAGAAAAAAACGTCATGTAATTTAACATTTCTGTGCTCTAAATAGGTCCAATGAGAATGGCTATAACAATAAAAACCTATATTTTTAAGTCGTGTGTGAAAACAAGAGATAAACAAACTAAATGATAAGCCTGAAAATTTAAACTATTCATAATCCAAAGATCTGCATTTTCTATTTCTTTTCTTCCAATTATGAGCGTGCATTTAGTTATCTTACAGTAGCATTTTGCATTTTTTAAATTGCATAAGTGGCATTGCAAATGAACTACATGTCTCTGGCAAACTATTTTTATGTAAAAAAAAAAAATTCAAAACGCCTTCACAAATTACATACATACATACATACATACATACATTCTAATTTTTGAAAGCTATGACAAATGTATTCGAGAATAAGCGCGGAGTATACTGAAATACAATAATAATATTTGTAAGTATAATACACTTAGTAATTGTCACTGCTAAATACATCGTAGACATGTTGACAAATATTTTATTACATTATATAAGTTATTTTGGATGCAGTTTACATGTCAAATCAAACCTTGCAAGCAATATGACGTAGCGCCTTTCTGTCCTTGAGTTGTACAACCAAATGCATAACACCCAGGTATATTAACTAAATTAAAATACAATTTTAAAATGTTCCCCATACAAGCATATGAAACAACACACAGTCATCAGGCCCAAAATCACGGAGCTCGGTTGTCGGCCAATTCCGCCGCAAAGCGTGTCCATACTTGTATAATAGAGGGCTTTAGTGGGTACTCATTACACTTTTCTGGTCGTCACTGTGTAACCGTAAATACACAATTTCAGACAGAAAATAACGATATATATTGTTTGTTTTTTATTTAAATATGTTGAGAAAAATTTTAGTTTGGCACTATTCCCCAAACCTTCTACAGTCCTTGGCAATGACAGCAAAGTCAATAGGTGGCAGCACTGCATCGTTTTACAAAATGGCTGACTTTGACGTGCGAGCTATGACAGTTTCTGCATGCGGAAGGTGAAATGACAAATCGCATTAAAAAATAAGGCTGAAGAATGTTGTGGAGATGCAACTTTGGGTTTGTCGCTGTATGACGAAAAGCGGGCTCCATGCAACATAACGAATCGAATCGTTGCTCACCACTGCGTAACAACCGACGAATTATGTCTAATATTTAAGTGGTGGTGTTTACTACGTGGAAATACCTGCCCTTGTTGAAAATTGGACAAAAACGATAGAAAAGGAGAGATTTGAATGAAAAAGAAAATTCATCACGAAAGATGAGGCTATGTGCTATACAAATTTCAATTAGTTTTCTTAAAAATTAAAATAGAAAAAAAGGGGTATTTATTTCTGACTGCCCTTAGTAGCTACTATCATTTTCCTATTTATTCTTGGATTTTGTAAGCTGATGTGTTTTAATGTCCCGTTAATAATATTAAACAGGAAATATTGTACCATGATGGACATTAATTCAATTACTGGACCTTCGAAACACGGGTAGGAGACTTTAACTGACAGCATAAGCTGGTAAAGAAAATACGCAACAGGAACAGAGAGTTGTGTTCAAGGTAAGCTCTTCTTATATTTTGCGCGTTGTTTTTAGAACTATTTGATAAAGAAAGTAACTTCTTATTCAACTAAATTCAACTAATAAAATAAACGGACTCTATCGTCCTGCTAACAATATAAACAAGTTCATAATATTATAAAACATCCTTATTGTAACAATTTTAACATACTTTATGTGTGAGTTTCAAAATGTGGGATGTATTGAAAAGTCAAATAATGCTGAAGCAACGTTCGCTCACAATTGATCAGGGAGAAGCTCGTTAAAATGTCCATGGAAATTCTGGACTTCATAATCAGATGTGAAGAAATTACAGAACTAGAGATAGAAGTTCACTGTCAGCCTATCATAAAACCTGCCATGAGTAAATTAGAGAAAGTTGCTGAAAATTTCAAATCTGCAAGAGACAGAGATTCACTTGCATGGCTCAGGTTCATGCAAGTAATGAGATGAAGAAGGACATATGTCCGATGCGAAAAAATGTATTAACTTTATAATTTTTTTTCAACTGATCTAGGGTCTTTGGGAGAAAAACTCTACACGTGGATATCTTAATCTTCAATTTATCTTTACCATAGTATAAATTTCCGTTCGATTCATGTCATCGGTCTGGTAATGTTTTATCGATGTCCATCAATCCAGCGTAAACCATTTAAAGATTTTCAATATGTATGTTAGCAGAACCCGTGATACAGGATATGGTGTAGTACACATAGTAACATACACATAAACAAAACAATTTAAGACCAGAAAGTTCAACCCACTTTTTAAATACTCTTTGAATTACCGAGGACTTATACATAAGCATTTGGTAACACAAAGCACTTCAGGTGTATTTAATTTAACTTTATAAACTCAACTTTCATTGAGTCAAATGTTATTGATAATAATGGCGACAATCTTTAGCCCCATTAAGGTAAGAGCGTTGAATTTCTGATACTGTATGCATATAGGTAAACATATAATCAAATACATTCTCTTTATATCAATCAATGCATGTTTCATTAGAACTATCATTATACAAACGTAATTAACTTGAAATGATTAGGAAATTAATTATTATAAACAACAATTTTATAATATTTTTCTGTGCATATTGCAAACAATCAGAGCTTTTATTTCAGTTGAATAATTAATATCATATTTACATAGATTTGATAATAACAGGGTGCAACACTCGCTTTCCACATATCCTCGTTAAATGCATCACGCGGTTCAACATGAAATAGAATAAGAGAAACACACAAAAACACATTTTCAAATTACTGTAAATAATATACCTTAATATATTTATTCGTTTCAGAAATAAAGAAACAAAAGCAAAGCGGGGTTTACAGTATTACGCTCTCAAATCTCATCTCTTTAATAACTGAAAAATACCATTTTAGCATTGTGTCAAAAACATACTATAGTTCCCTAGACGAACGCAATGAACGAAATGATCGAAGTCTTTTGGTGCCTAAAGTAGTCATATTCTGCATACAAGGGAAAACTATAAAAATCTCATTCGCACAACAGGTCCAAAGCGGGGATCGAACATTAGATTAGCTAGGTCTAAGGCACGATGGTGCATTCCTCATGTAAGCAATACATAGACAATGGAGTATTTTATTTTGAACATTTTGGTTACATGATATGTGCATTTTCAGTGGCTGATATTTCTTGAAATAATTCTAGATGACAACCTACGTATTATCAGCCATGTCCTACCGAGCAAGTCATAAGGGAGCACTGCTTAAGGGTCACATACTTGGCACAACTACACATAGAACAAACATATCTTTGGCTTTTCTGATCAGAGCCCTCACAATGATACATGGATATAATTTCAAACACTCATCCTAGTAGGAATTTTTTTTAACCTTTTTGGTGTCATGCAGTAGCGTGTCATCCGCACTTAAGCGCCAGAGACGATCTGGTCCCATGTTAGTGCTGATAATCGGATATCCGGTAGGTTCAGTTCTGATCACAGTGAAGAAATTATACCCGGCACATCCCTTGGCTCTCCGCAACAAAAGAAGAGGCATTTGTTAGTCAATTCTCTCAACACTAACACTAATACTAATCCGATCATGTACATAGTAATGATGATAATCTTGACTCCCAAATAACCTTTCACAGTCCTGTGCGTGATGACATTCCTGTGTGTAATGTAAAAATTCTGCCAAGTAAATTATAAATATTATTTCATTTATGTGATGTCAAATAAAATCGGACAATGATACCAAACAAACTTTTAAAATTCGAATATTCTCAGCCGGATGTCGCAGTAAAATTATCAAAAAAACTAGCAAATCTGTTTTATCACGGACATGCATTTGGCTTGTGGGCAATGTAGCCAACTCTATTCCCCACTACATAATTCCTGAGCACGCATCACTGACCATGTTTCTGTGTTTTCAGTGATTGTAAAATTAACTAACTTAATGTACATTCACTTAAGTAATTGTTTTTGCGCATTTTGCCAAACACTCTGAAATAATTTTATAAATTATATAACTATATCTGCTTAAGTAACCATAAATTAAAAAAAAAAAAAAAAAAACACATTGCTCAGAATGGTAAAATCTTTTCAGTTGGTATTAGTAAATCTAAAGGTAGCGACTGTAATAATCATCGACTTTCGCGTATTTCATTCTCACGGTTTCTGAATAGGTAGGTATTCATAAATAAGTATAACGTTTTATATAATTGTTAATAATCCGTCCGCGAATTTCAAATAAATATTACTTTTCTTTTCATGAAATAGTCCCAAGCCCGTATTTGGGTCTCCTCTTTTGACATTACTGACAATCGACATTCGTCTGTTGCTAGATGGCTTGAAAAGGTTAAATATTCATAACACAAATGTACAATAATTACAATATTGTAAACCAAGTCTATAAGAATTATATTTAAATTCTTGTTTCATTTCTGAAATAGTTCTAATAAATATCACTCGAGGGTCTGAGCTTACCAGATAAATTCAATCCCAGACTCTTGTGATATTGCTTGTGACAATGCGTAATTCATCATTTCACACAACAGAGAAACAGGTGGCGTGTACATGCGGTGCGATCAAGGTCTGCATGCATGTGTGCAGCTGAACACAAATGCTGCAATCAAATAAAAAAAAAAATATCAATTTTAAGGCAAATATAAATTGTGTGCGAAATGTACAGTTAACAAAAAGCGACCGCCGGGTGGGCGAGATCGTTAAGGTGCGGATTCGTGAGCGGGATGGGGTTCCAGTCCCGAATCCAGCCAGGCCGTCCTCCCTGAATGAGGTTTTTTAGGTTTTCCTCAGTCCTTATAAGTGGTAAATGCTAGGGAGATACCTAAACTTAGGCCTGGAACGTTTCTTTCATTAAAAAAAATCCATTGCCAATATGTCATTTCATCTCATGTATCATCAGTGTCCATTGCTTGTGGTGCCTAAGTAGTAAAAACGGGCGTTTAACGCTATTAAAGAAACAAAACAGAAAGCGTTCTCTTCATTTTGTGTTAGGCCCAGATATTCTTTCAGTTCTGTGTCCTTTTCTTATTTGTATTACATTATAGCAACTAGATAAAGTATTAATGTTCGTTTTGAACACTAATGCACACATATTTAAGCAAATCGGAGTATATTAAAAGTGTTTTGAAACATCGCGCAGTACAAAACATATCTTACAGTTATTATATGTTTGTGTTACCATCAATTTTGCACAATATGTTTACTTCCAATGCGTAAATTTTTGTGACTCTATTGGCTGTTTTTGAATTTATAGAAGCTAATTTTCAAAATGGTGCGTTTTCCCTTTTGAGGCAGGCCTATGGCCGCTTTCAGCTGCTCTCAGGAAGTCGATGAGATCGGCTCGCGGCAGCAACAGGGTTAAAGTTATCAAGAAAGAAGCAGTTCACCGGGCACAACTGTTTTACGTTATTGAAGATTAAACACAATTGAAAACTTGCAAGTTTGTCTGAAAAATAGCACAGGTTTCCTCTATAGCAGCAGTAGTAGTAATAGTAGTAGTAGTAGTAGTAGTAGTAGTAGTAGTAGTAGCAGTAGTAGTAGTAGTAGTAGTAGTAATAGTAATAATAATAATAATAATAATAATAATAATAATAATAATAATGCTCTTTTAAAGAATTAGATGATCGCCTTTCTCTTGGTATATGTTTCTCGAAGTGCAGTTAAAAATTAAAAGCAATACTATAAACATGAGGTTAGGAAAATAAGCCATTTGTAATCTGCACAATTTCATTTCTATAATGTACATGTAATTTTCCATGGTCTGCTAGCTGTTAGACATTTCTAGTAAAAGTTTAATTCAGGAGTGAAATTATTTTGTATTTGTTAATTTAATGTTTTTTCCTAAAACATATTGTACGTTATATTCGACTTCATTTAAAAGTTTACAGAACAGGTAACAGATAAAATCTTAGTGTTTTTTGTACAGAGAATTATCTCAAAGAATGAATTCAGGCCTCTGGATTGTCGAAGATTCAACATAACAGAAAGAGAAAATAATAAATCAAATGAACGCCGTAGAAAAACGCCATAAACTGTAAATAAACAGAAAGCGTTGCTCGCTGATTACACCGAGTTTATTTTCCATTTAAATCAGAAAATGCAAACGTACGAGAGAGCACATTTTAATGACAAATATGACAGGCTCCTGTCATTATCTTTGGAGAGGCGAAACAGCCACTAGCTTTAATTACGTGCTTGTATGGTTTGAATTTTACAGCCCTTAGGCAACATGAAAGCAGCAAGAGCTTTGCGCAGTATATTTCTCGCACCCTCCTATATCTGAGCCACTACTTTGCTTTTCATAATATTCAATGAATATTTTTTGTTCAAATAAAAACGCAATGACATTTAAAAGCGAGCATACTGGAATAGCAAACCGAAAAGCCATCATAAAATAGTGGCCATTTTCATAGAAGTGTCTTAAATTTCAAGAGAAATAAAATAATGTAAATATTAAACAATTATTTGTATTTAATAACTATATAAACAGATAATACATACATATAGGAAAGTAGGGAGATATTTGTTCTTAAAACAACTGTGAAACAAAAGCGATTAATAATAAAATTAATATGTATGTTGTTATATTTCCTTGCGAGACTATATATGTTTATATATATATAACATTATCAGAACATTATCAAGTAACCGCATACCTGCAGAAGAGACATTTGCATATATTTGGTTTTCATAATTATTAATTATGAAATAAATCGCTACTTAAACAGACATTTATAAAAAAAAATGCATTGCCTTGTAAAATAACACTAATTGGAATAGCTCATTTTATCTCTATAGTCTTGAAATAATTTCGTGCAAGAAAATTTTGTTAATTTAGTACTGAGAGAATGTGTTCTGTGATATTTTGAATAGTAATTTCTCAACCAGCCTTTATGTCATGTCAATTTAGTGACTAAAATAAAATATAGAAATTCCTGAGGGATCAGTACTGAAATTCTTTTACCAGTAACGCTATTTTTATATTTTGTTAACAAGTTAGGTATTACTTTCAACAATATTGTTTTGCTACTAATGGAAACAAAAAGCTGTAAAGCTAAATTGTTTATTGAGGCCAGATATTTTATTAGTGAATATCTATAGGGGGTGGAGTTCCATTAAGGAGTCAAGTTTCAAAATGTTATTTTTATTGCAAGTTAAATAGGACTAAACGAATTGAATTATGCACATATTGTGTACATATACATTTTTTTAAATCGTGTTTTAAATACATTTTTACTACTACTCGTTTTATCATAACAGCCGGTGGAAACTTATGATATATAAGAAAATAAGTTGGAAAAGAAATTTGTTAGGGTAGGAAATAATCCAGGCTTAGGTTTAAGATAATTCTTTGTCATTTACCATTGCTGAAAAATGAACGTACAAAAATCGCATTCAGAGAGGATAATGGGTAATCGAACTCATAGCTCCCGTTCAAGTCCATAGCTTAGCTGCCTCAGTCAATCATAATCAGTTTTTTTTAAATAGCGTTTAAGAACCAATGCACTACTAAGGTATCACAGGCGGCGATAGATGAAATGATAAATTGGAAAACGATTTTTTAAAGGAAGGAAACGTTCAAGGTCTAAGTGTAGGGTACAGCTCCGACATTTGCCATTTATGAGAATGGAGAAAAACCTGAAAAAATTCCGCAGTCAGGGAAGACGCTCTTGGCGGGAAGCGAAACCCAGACCTCCCGCCCACAAGTACCCCCCTTAACGATCTCAGCCACCCGTGGCGGTTAAGTTAATATATGTAAAATTAACTTAACGTACATTTAATTAGTTTTGCGCTTTTAACTAGGTTCATTGTATTTAACCATGTTTTATCTAGGCGAAATACATAATTGAGTTAATATATATACATATATATATATATATAATTGAATTAACGTACATTTAATTAGTTTTTAACTAGGTTGACCTGTACCTAAATCGATTGACACATTTTTAGTTGGTGAAAGTATTTAATTAAGTTAACTGTCATGTAAATAGGTGTGCAATAAACATGACATGCATTTATATTAAATTGTTTATTTAATTGGTATATATTTTTAGCTAAATGGTGTCATTTTAAGTAGAATTGATAATCCTCAATGCTTATTTTTAAATAAACTCTTAAGCCGCTGTTATTAAAAACAATTTAATCTATCTGATCATAATTATAAGTAGAGATGATGATGATGATGATGATGATGATGATGAAGAAGAAGAAAAAGAAGAAGAAGAAGAAGAAGAAGAAGGTCATAAATACTCTTGTCAATCAGGGAACAAAGTTATATAGGCGAAATTCAAGGATAATAGTGTGGTACAGTTTCAAGCCGCAAATCGAACTTTGATTGGATACAGTAAGCTATACAATGTACATGTGGGACAAGTATGACATCGGAGCAGTTGGCGTAATAAATGGTGGCAGCGAAAACCGAGGCATCCAGAGAACACACTGAGACGGCTGGGATCGCACTCGGGCTGCGAAAGGAAAGGAAAGTGTTGTAACCGCTCGGTTATGAAGCTACCTTAGAAATACTACGTTTGGTAATTTGGATAGCACAACATGAATAAACCTGGATCGCCCTTAATTTTATTTACAATGTAAACAGAAGCACTTGTATGAGTAAGGTTTAATTGGTTGATAAAGCCTTATTGCTTCTTTACTCGAGGAACAGATAAACAAATATTTCGCGTTCTAATTCACAAAAGCAAAGAAAAACTTAACTGATTACAGCACTTATAAAAAACAAATATAAAATTTATAAAAAAATTGCATTTAATAAGCAAAAAAATAAAGCTAATTTAGCATGGCAGATGCGACATAGAACGAATACGCAGAATAGATCAAGCACTTCAGTTGTCTACAATACGCCCATTAGCATAGGACACATTAGACCCCGCCAGAAAAAAAAAAAAAAAAAACAGAAATGGTGAAAAATATTTTCTGTTGAATATGTTTTGTAAATTGTGTGAAAAATATCCAACAAACGGCTGACTTCACTGGTGTTTCAGCTGCAAGCATTAACTCTGCGCGGAGAAAATTGTGCATAAAGGTCACCGGTACCTGACAAAATCCGTAAATGTAATAAATACTTATTGTAGAAATGTATTATGATGAATTTGTGAAAAGTGCCGTGCATTGTAAAGTGCCTCCCTCAAAAAATAAAAACCAACGTCTACAATAAATTTTAAGCTGTTTACGTGAGTTCGATGCACCTGTTTACTGTTACATGTCAGAAGTGCTGTTACTCTGAAACTAACTCTTTTATGCAATGAAACAGCTTCAACATTCGTATGTAAAGGCACAATGATAAAATGCTAATTCAGCGACATTAACTTTATAATTACGTTAAACACTGTCGACACCGAGTATAAGAATTCCAGTGAGAAAAATTTTTGTAGTTAGTTCCTTATTATATTCTTTTAATTTAAAACATTTTTTTTAATATTTAGTGCCAAAACAAGAGTTTCTCTTAAGTGAAAGATGAATGATTTAGTGGTGGTGGTGGCGGTGGTAGCAGTAGTAGTAGTAGTAATATTAGTAGTAGTAGTGGTAGTAGTAGTAGTAGTAGTAGTAGTAGTAGTGGTAGTAGTAGTAGTAGTAGTAGTAGTAGTGGTAGTAGTAGTAGTAGTAGTAGTAGTGGTAGTAGTAGTAGTAGTAGTAGTAGTAGTAATATTAGTAGTAGTAGTAGTAGTAGTAGTAGTAGTAGTAGTAGTAGTAGTAGTAGTAATATTAGTAGTAGTAGTAGTAGTAGTAGTAGTAGTAGTAGTAGTAGTAGTGGTAGTGGTAGTGGTAGTAGTAGTAGTAATATTAGTAGTAGTAGTAATATTAGTAGTAGTAGTAATAGTAGTAGTGGTAGTAGTAGTAGTAGTAGTAGTAGTAGTAGTAGTAGTGCATTAATTTACAAAATATATTTTTACAAATACAACTCATGCTTGTCTAATCCTGAGATCGTTTCCCAATACACTAAGAAATACATGAAATTGCACAAACCAATATTTAACCCTTAAGAGACAAACAATACTATACAATGAAATAAATCAACGAAAAAACTATATAATAGAAATTTTAATTATTTAAATAAAGTAAATAGAAAAGAAAACAGTACAAAAGTAAATATTTTACTCTCCTTTACGTATATGTAATACAAACAATGAAAAAATATATATCGTGACTTAAGGTACCCTTCACCTTTCCTCGTGATCTGCCTCTTCCGGTATGAGCTGCCTCGCTTTGTTTAAAATTTTACCTACTCCCTTCTCCTCCTTCCTATCTGTCAGCTAATTCCAGTACCGCCATTACCCTCTCCTCCAGTTAGCAAACGGAACCGGTAGATATCTATTTCTCTATTCTTCCATCCCCTCGAGTACACCAGAATATATATGTTCACGATTCTTTCTCCGCACATATAGGGCAGATTCTCGTACCCTCTCTGTTACTTTAGTCCTCCGCTATGCGCTTAACCATGCAACTTGTGGTGATAGCTGATAAAATCCGCCGTGTGCCACAAATCACACAAATACAGAACAGCGCGCAAAGGAATGTTTTAATTTACGAGATATGTGGACCTAAACTAGACACAAACAATGCATTAACTTTCTTTTAGATATTGCGTGAGATCAGTTTGGAGTTCCCAGCAATATCAACTGAAATAAATAGTCAATCTTTTAAAAATGTTGGGCTTAATATGAAAAAAATTAGTAACATTACTAGTGGAAAGAAGTGAAATAAGTAACCTGCAGACGAAATACAGAAATCTAAGAAAATGAGATGACTTTAGTATTCATTGCATCGAAATGTCAGAGTTCCATTAAGTTTTAAGAAGATATTGATCCCAAATATCTGATTTCAAGTTATATTATGGCTTGGAGATGGCTTTAATATTTATTGTACCTAATTGTGGTTTTGCCCCCTGTTTGAAAAAGCAAAATATCAAAAATGAAAAGGTCGCTGTTCAAGATATACCACATGTGTTAAACAACTAAGAATACCCAGTCATTTAAATTAGTTTGAATGAAAACAATATTTGTACATTTTTAGCATGAAATTAACAATAATAATTAGAACAAAAATAAATATCATTATTCCTTCTTAGATTAAGTTATCACATTGAGAAATTCAGGTTAAAACTTCTTTAATAAAGTAATAAATCAAAACCAGTTATTGCTACTTTAATTCGCTTTCTATCCAATAAGGTTTTAGAGTGAGTTAGTGCAAATCAGAAATAGCAAATTATAATATATGAGGGATATTCAATATTTTTGGTTTCTGAGGAGTTAAGAGAACTGTGAGCAAGTTGAAACATGTCTGCATGTTGTGACATGTTCCAAGATTAGGCATGTATTCTCAGATAAGTGCGAATCTAATATTGGAAGAGACAAAATGTCTGCACAATCCTGGTGTGGCTCTAGTGAGAAACTGTGTGATTTAAGTGATAAAATATCTCACAAAAGAAAGAATGCACGATTCCAGTTTACGGCGAGCCTTCACTATCATACACCAAAAACTATAAAATTAAATTTTGCAACAAGAAGTGTAAGTGGGATAGAGAGTCCATTGAAGATAACCTCCACTGGGCGGCCTTTGTAAGCAACTTTTATAGAAATGTGCAAGAAAGTTGAGGATTTAATTTTGATACAGAAAAATGAAGAGTTCTGGTATAGTGGAAGAAATGGGCATTGGATTGGGGGAAAAATAATAAGAAAATTTCGTTTGTACAGGTTCCTGTTTGCTGTTCTTCCATGGCAATGCGCCAGTGCAAAGTGTAGGCCGCGTTCCAAGAATATGAGTTTCAGCAGCTGAACCATGCACTAAATAATCCTGAGTTAGCTCTTTCATATCGTTTTATCTTACAATAACTGAATACAGTTTATTGAAGAAAGCAATTTTATAGTGGCGAAGCAGGTCATGCTAAATTTCCGGTTTGCAGAAAAAAATCGTAAGAGCTTCAAGTTATTGCCGCAAAAGTAGGTGAAATGCATAACAATGGCAGGGAATTATAGCGAAAAATAAAACAAAAGAATTTTGCAAATATTTTATTTCATGCTCAGGTATTTACATTATTAAACACCCCTCGTACCGTTTACATCGCACATTCTGCACGTAATGAGCGACGCAATCCAGGTTTGGTTCGTAAAAGCGTCTGGTTTGGTATATTTTAAAAATAGCAGTCTGTGTATGACAGCTGCCCTTAACAATTAACCACAGTAGAATAAACAGTGTAATATGCAACAAATTGAGACAAACCGCTTTGAAAGAAAGAAAAACTACCAACTCACTCAATGAAATATGATATCTAGAATGAATATACCGACTGATGGGAATGGTTTGTCTAAAATGACAATGTCGAGTACAAACACAGCTCAAATGTGAATTACGTAAAAACTGAACTGAACTCTTGATCTTCACTTATGCCGTTTATCATTTTGTGCAGATGTTTTTCTTTAAAATGCTTAGTGGATATCAAGCTAATTTATATCTTACTTTCTGTTCAAGAAATTATCTTCTTCTTCTTTTTCTTCCACAAGGTGTAAGCCTGTTGATCGATTTCGTCCTCAAACATATCACTATATCTTGTTCTTGGTCTTCCTATTTGGAGATATCCTGTAGGTTTTAATGTAGTAAAATTTTTGGTATCCTTTCCTCTTTCATCTTAATATATGCTGGTAGCAATTATTTTTATTTTTAATTAATATTTTCATTTATATCATACATTTTTAACTGTTTCCGAATTTCTACATTTCATTGTTTATCTAGAAGAGTAAATCCAGCTACTGCTCTTAAAAATCTCACCTTTGCAGTTTCTATTCTTTTCTTATTCATAGTCCAATTTTCATTCCCATATGTTGCCATTGGCACTATCATTTACTTTATAGAATTTCATTTGTGACGTCTTGTTCTTTAATATTCTCATTTCTCCGTTCATTTGTTTTGATTTATTTAGTTTTATATTCAGAAGCTCATCTTTGCTGTAAGATACACTAAAACCTATAAAATTGAAACTAGAGACCTGTACTATTATTTCTTCATTAATAATTATCTTGCATTGAAATCCTTAAATTATATGTCTCCATGATATCTTTCAGGGTATTAACACTTCTCTGTAAACTATCTTCTGTTTCATTAAAAATAACCTAATCAATATATATATATATATATATATATATATATATATATACTCATAAAAAACACTCAGAGTGCAATATAAAAAGGTTCACATAAAATTTCACACTAAAAACCGTAAAATTGAACACTAAAATCACACTATATTTCGAGCTTGGCTCTTGGTCACGTGATGAAAATGAACTGAGCTCTGGCAGGCAGCGTCTGTCGTTGTGAGGCATAGAGATGTGACGTGGCAGCAAAACTGCCAACTCTAGCTGAACAAAGTAGTTTGGCAAACCTGGCAGTATTACAGGGAGATGTTGAGGCCTGGAGGAATACGGGCTTTATGTAAAACTATTGCTGCCATCTCTACGTCTCTAAGTAAGGTGTGTTTAGATGGAGGAGCGGCATCTATGAGAATAAGAGAGAAACAGTTGTCGAACGTGGCCTGGTGAAAATTGGCATGTTGTGATACCGGTAATGGGGAACAAGTTTTAACTGAATGCCTGTGATTGTTCATTCTAATAGATACCTTAGTGGACGTTAGTTCAATGTAAAAAGCGGGACAAAATTGGCATTTAAGTAAATACACCACATTTGTGGAGGTACAGTTGAAAAAAGAGTGAATTTTAAATTCTGATTTCAGATTTGGACTAACATAAGATGAGCATGGGGATATCAAGGCACAGGTTTTACATTTAGGGCGGTTGCACGGATATGAGCCAAGTGTCGAGAAGGAGGGCTGAGGATAATCAATATTTTTGCGAAAAATGCTTCTGAGGTTGCGAGCTGACCGGAAACATAGCCTTGGTAATGTTTGAAAAAATGATGCAGTTAGTTGGTTTTGCGTGAGGATATTGAAACTGTCTTTTAGGACAGGTTTGAGTCTTTCAATGCCTGGAAAGTATGTCACTGTGAAATTCAATGGATCAATATCTGCTGTTTTACGAGTCTTAGGAGTATGCTTCTGATGAGGGGCCTGGACTTTTGATTTTACTAGGGAAGGGGGGTAACCCCTGTTGACTAATTTGTCAGTTAATTGGGTGATGTATCTATCAAGAGCTGAGTCATTATTGCAGATTCGGTGTACTCGTAGTGACAAAGAAAAGGGTATGGCCATTTTTATATGTGATGGATGGCAACTTTCGAAATGTAAGTACTGCTGTAGGTTGGCAGGTTTAACATGAATTGATGTCAGAAATTGCTTATTGATTAACTGAATTTCCACATCCAGGAAGACAGCTTGAGTACGGGAAACTGTGGATGTGAACTTAACTGGATAGTTGGTGTTCAACCTATTGAAGAAACTATCAAATGCCGTAATACCATGGGTCCAAATGATGAAAATATCGTCAATAAATCTGCGCCACACCAACGGTGATAAGGGTTCTGAATGTAGGAATTCTTCTTCAAGTTTGGCCATAAACAGGTTGGCGTAAGATGGAGCCATTCTGGTCCCCATGGCTGTCCCCTTGACTTGAAGAAAATATTGACCTTCAAATACAAACACATTATGAGTGAGGACAAAAAATACTAATTGGCAAATAAAATCATTGGAAGGAGTCTGAGCTAAGTTTGATTTATCCAAAAAGTAGGCTAAATCTTCTAAACCCTTATTGTGGGGGATATTGGTGTAAAGCGAAGACACATCTAGAGTAACTAATAATACGTCATCATAAATATTTAAATCCACAGACTTCAGAATTTCTAGAAAATGAAAAGAGTCTTTAATATAGGAGGGTCTGGAAGAGGCTATGGGTTTGATATAAAAATCAACAAGGGCTGAAATTCTTTCAGTGGGGCTGCCATAACTGGCTACTATAGGTCGTCCTGGGCAGCCTGTTTTGTGTATTTTAGGTAAAAAATATAGAGAAAGTGTGCGGGGAGAAACTGGTGTTAACAGTGTAATGTCAGTTTTGTTAAAGCCTTCTAATGGAGCTCTAGCAGATACGAAATGTGTTATTTCTGTGTTGAAGTCAGGAGTAACATCTTGCAATAGGCTCAAATAATAATCTTCGTCATGCAACTGTCGAAAGGCTTCTTGGGTGTATAATGCCCGATCCATGACAACGACTGAGGAGCCCTTGTCGGCCGGCAAAATGATGATATTGGGATTCAAGGATAACTTACGTAACAAAACTCTCTGAATAGGGGGAAGGTTGTCTCTGGATTGAAAAAGCTTCAGAAATCTAGGGTGACTGATATCATCTAGAAATTTATCAATGAAACGTTCCACAGGGTGAGAGGAAGCCAAAGCTGGGGGTTCATTAGTTGAAGGGGGACGAAAAGGTAGTAATCCCGGGTTGACAGACGAGGCAGAACCTGCTGGGTGCGTGTGCCAATGGTACTTCCATCGTAAATGTCGGCAAAATTTAACCGCATCAATAATGAGGCGGGACCGATCAAATTTAGGAACCGGTACAAAAGATAAACCCTTCTCTAGTAGAGATCGTTCAGAGTCAGATAAGGGATAAGAAGACAAATTGACTACTTGAAGGGCCCTATCTTGTTCTGAGCTGGCAGCATGTGTAGCCTTTTGGGTTTTGGAGAACTTTCCTGTAGGTTTAACAGGACGTGGTAAATTAAAAATGGACGCAAGGTCACCAGGCCACGTTCGACAACTGTTTCTCTCTTATTCTCATAGATGCCGCTCCTCCATCTAAACACACCTTACTTAGAGACGTAGAGATGGCAGCAATAGTTTTACATAAAGCCCGTATTCCTCCAGGCCTCAACATCTCCCTGTAATACTGCCAGGTTTGCCAAACTACTTTGTTCAGCTAGAGTTGGCAGTTTTGCTGCCACGTCACATCTCTATGCCTCACAACGACAGACGCTGCCTGCCAGAGCTCAGTTCATTTTCATCACGTGACCAAGAGCCAAGCTCGAAATATAGTGTGATTTTAGTGTTCAATTTTACGGTTTTTAGTGTGAAATTTTATGTGAACCTTTTTATATTGCACTCTGAGTGTTTTTTATGAGTTTTTATGCTTTTTAGAAGTTTTTATTACTCTATTAATTGTATATATATATATATATATATATATATATATATATATATATATTAAATAATCCTGGCGATAAGGGCATCTCTGCTTGAGGCCTTATTTTATTTCTTCTATTTTGTTTCCAATCCCAACGTTATTGTCAATCTTATTTCTTGTACTTTTATATAGACTCTTAATTACCTTAAACAGATGACTCGGATAGCCTTTCTCTTGCATTACACTCCATAGTTTATTTCTGAGACCCCTATCAAAAGTCTATTTATAATTAAAAATAATATGAAAGTCGACAAGCGAAATTCCCTTCTCTTGTGTATTAATTGTTCCACCGTAAATATACAACCTGCACAAGATCGCCCCTTTCTAAAACCACACTATTGTTCTTGTAAAAGCACTTCACATAACATTTAGTCTTCTAGAACTTATTTTTGTAAACAGTAAATTTTGTATACTGTTTGTAGAAAGTTCATGCCTCTATAATTATTAAAATTATTTCTATCTCCTTTTTAAAAATTGGACAGATCACTTCAGTTAGCCAATCTTCTGGTATTGGGTGTAATTTCCAACACATATTACAAATTTTAAAAGTCTATTTTTTACTTCCTTTGATGCATATTTTAAAATTTCTATATTCATATTATCTTGCCCTGATGTTTTTTTTTTTTTTTTTTTTTTTTTAATTTCATTGGGATATTTTGGAATTCTTCCTGCTCTATTTCGTACCTACTTCGAGCGTTCTAGAATAAGAATGTGGGCAACTGAATTTGCCATTCTTTCATAAATTCCCAAAATGATGCATCCATTGTTATTCTTTTATATTATTCCTTAATATTTACACACGTTTTGGTATTTAGTTCCGTTAAAATGTTTCATCTGTTTCATGATCGAAAATTTCAGGCTAGATAGATAAGCAGACCCCCCCTGGCACGTGAAAATCTCAGAATTACCGACTGCGGTAACCCGTTTCATTCCCGAAACATTGCATTCTTAAATGTTACCGTCAAATACAGAAAAAGTATTAAGCAAAAAAAAAAAATATTCTTAACCTCAATCTTATAACCTGCACTATATCTTGTTCACCAAGTCGACAAGCATAACAATAGCCTTCCTCTACTTTTAATATATCTAGCCAACCGGCAGTAAGAGCGGTTTATCTACCAGTCAACACATAAGTAGTTTAATACCGTGTGACAGGCATATAGAGGAAACCACAGCTTGTTCTGCAGCGCAATTAGTGCGTGGAACACACTGTGTCTGCGGCTGATTACACCAGTCCGGTTACCACCCTACATGCTCTCTGTGTGCTTCATTAATTTCCTGACCCAAGGAAAACGGTTACTATGAGCAGCAAACGAGCTCCTTTTCTCCTGCAATTGTTTTATTTGTGAATTTTATTGTACCTGTTGTTTTTTACTTCCTACCGAGGGCATGAAAAGCTGAAACGGCTGTACGAATGTAAATGACAATTTCCATCTACTGGATCATTTAATATTTTAAGAGTTTAAAGAACTGGAATCAAATCGGCGAGATATACCTTTTCTTGTCGTCTCAAGATAAGGTTTGAAAAACCCTTACTTCAAATCTCTGTCTCAAAATTTAAATATGACTATTTTTATTTCCATATCTCACTTTGACCTATTTGCATGGGTATCCCTTATTCTCGGAGTTAATTAATTTTGTTACTTTTTTCTTTCTTTTTTAGTTCAAGTTTATAATTCAGAGAACTTTTGTTAAAGTTCATATGAATTTTGTATATCCCGTAAGAATTGATTCAGCATCGTGATTGCACACCATTTGCACTTATCCACTCTATGCGTCTACTCATTAATTCTCGTGTATGATAGTTTAAAATTACTTAATCTTTGATAATAGTTTAACTTAGGAGAATAGTGATTTTATTGCACCACTCTGGCAGTGTATTTAATAGCACAAACGGCATATTGCGAAGTAATTTTAACTAACATAATTTCTTTCTATGTCTGGAGTATGCAATAATAAAAAATTCAGAATTGCACCTTTCGGACCCAGCATATAGTAACTATTCTCATTGCCTACAAATGGATGAAATTAAGAGAGGCATTTCCTAATGTGTATCAGTGTCAATATACCAAAGTATTTCCTTTTACAGGTTCAATTTCATATTTTGTTTTCTTCTTTACTAACGCCAGAATTTGTTCGTATGACTCACTCATCAACTCATAAACTCAATTTATTACTCAAGCTGCCTAATGAGTTAATAGAACTCGACGAAGACCTTCAGCGTACTTCTAAAACACATAGAAAAACAAATTTAAAATGACAAAATTAAAAGTTTAGTAAATTAAATAGATTACTCTAAGGGTGCTTGTAAAAAAAGAACTCTTATCGTTGGTTACTTGATTTCTCATTAGTTTTTAGTTAGGCACAATGTAACACTAAGTTCTCCTTGAGTCTATTAAATGAAGTTAAATTAACCTGGTGTAAAATGGTGCATGTACTTGTGCTAGGGAGAAAGGCGAGATCAGGAATGACCTGGTTTAGACTGGGAAGTTGGAAGGCTGAAAAAATAATGAATAGTTCCGGCAGGGTAGAAGGGAGGAGGAAGGGGTATTCATATCTGGCAGAATGTACCCACTGGGAACACCTGAGAAAAACACTGTTCCCAGAAAACTTGTTAAGGCATTTAGAAGTGAGTTGGCATGCTGGAATATGTTTGGGAACCGCAGTAATTGGTTGAATATCGTACTTTACTAGCCAAAGTGAGCGAAGCTAGAGGCAATTTATTAGAACGCAATAACTAGTGTAATTATAAATAATATGCAACATTTTTCAATTCATATATCTGTAAATACCATTCTTAATATTTTAAAAATTATATATATTGCTACTTCATTTTGTCCAAATTCTTTTGCGTCTGGAGTTTTGCTTACGATAGTCTCAGCTGCATCGAATATAAACTTAGATGCCGCGTGCGAAACTTACAAACGGGTGCCGCGGCGCGTGAAATTGAAAGCTGCTTAACTGATGTATCCAATTGTCTTTAAATGCATGCCCTGAATGGGTAAATATATACAGTGGATTCAAAATAGTGATGGGGATGACTCTCTGATCACCTACGCTTTTATGCTATAATGTGCCAATCCATTGTTGTGGAATTACACCGTTATCTCGTTTCACTGATATCTTTCCAGCACCTGTTTTGCAAATGAGCACCGTTCACTCTAAATGTGGAATTAAAAATGCCTAATATGAAAATTAAGTGGAAATATAAGCAATAATTTTTAATAGTACACTGTAACATACTCAGGTCATGAAGTAAGAAACTCGGCATTATAGTTAAGCGTAGTTTATAGATGGAATGTTTGTTATTGACGGTATGACTAAAATTCAGTGTTGGAAATAATAAAGACGCCAACCAGTTTCTGTTTTCACGTACCTGTGACAGAATAGGTTCAGCTTTCATAAATAAAAATTTTAATCTTATACCCTAGGAAAGAACCAGCTATATAAAAATATATTCTTAAATATTCAGATTCCTCTTTTAAGAGGTTGAGGCATGTTAATGCATGTTTCAGATAGCTGAATGACGTCAATATTGACATTGGTAACTACTGCTTGTTAAAATTAGAAACAGGAACAAATGAAATATTCCCCTCTCCCTGGATATGGTGTAGAGAAGGTACAGTTCCTGATAAGCCCTTGTTTATACGGGTAATAAAATTGAAGGTGACTGAAAAACTCAGAGGAAAAGAGAGAAGACAATACGCTTCTATGTGAAAACCTCATTCTGGTCGCTGAAGCGGCCTGCTGGATCTTCGTGTCCTTGAGCTACTCCCCATTGTTCACTCCAAGACTCTGTACTGAGTATGCCCGAATTAGACTTGCCGAGATTGGTTGTGACATAGTGGTGGAAGCGTCGACTCTTGTTTTTCAGATAGCAAGAGTATGCTTATACTCTCGGTTTTCTTCATTACTCATCTAAGTCTGATTAGGACAATTGGTGGAGGCGCCGATCCTTTCTCTCTCTCTCTCTCTCTCTCTCTCTCTCTCTCTCATACAAGAGTACGGTTTCTATCCCGCATGCTTTATTAGATTTATCAATCTATCAAGCAACTCGCAAATATGGTCTCTATCTGTTCCTACATTTTACTTTTCAGCAGGAATACAATTTCTACCTCCTGCTTACTTCTATTTAGTTTTGCATTTCCAACCAAAGTATTGCTTGAACATTGTTGGAGGAATCACAACTTTGGTTTCTAAATGTCACTTCCTTTGGTTTTCATGTTTTTCATAGTTGCTTTTGAGCTTTCCTTTAAATATTGTGTGCCAATGTTAGTAACGGCGCCTGTTATTACTTGTCAGGTGGTTATGATCACTATTTCACTTAATACCTGCTCTTGAAAATCAGTCAGGTTGAACCTCTCAAGTACCGAAGAGACAAAGCTCTCCTTAAACTTTACGAAAGATGTCATAGAACAGCTGAAAATTTCGGGAAGCTATACAGACCGGCTACTTTAAGATTATAAACCCAGATTACACCCATATCACACGCCGAAGCACTCTTGACCAAGTATAATATTGATCCAGGGGAGCGCCTACGCTTCCGAAAACCCAAATTGTACTCAGAGAAATAACTGCCAGCATTTTCAATTAATATCCTTGGGATTGATAAACCCAAGACAGATATAGCTCCACAACTCCTGAAAGCGCTCGAAATGATAGCTACATTATATCCTGCACCAGAATGATTACATGTTTATACAAATGACTCGGCTATTTATGAACGCCCGGGAGCAGAGACTTTTTTTCATCTCTTGGCAGGGGAGCCTTCTGAAGAATGAGAACTAATTTTGATGGAGAAGTAACAGCTATAAGTGAAGCGGCCAATACACTGATTTCTCTGAACGAAAGGTAGTCTGATTCCACCTCTGCACTCCAAATATTGGGCTCCCCAGAGCTGCAAAAAGAAGACGAGTTAGTAATTCAATGTAAATAAAGACTACCGAGACTGCAAGCATTAACTGAGATCCACTTACAATGGGTCCCTGGTCACTACGACATAAGCGGAAACGAAGAAGCTGAAAGATTGGCAAAGGAAGCATGCACCATGAATCAACCTTCACTCCCTTCTACCTACGCCATTATATGCAATGCAACTTCAAACAGTATAAAGAAAGTCGTCAAAGGGCAGCAACAGCTGGTGAAAGTAGGAATCCTTAATGTCAAAACGTATCCTCAACAATCTGCCCAACGAAGAGGTCATGGTTACCTTCAGCATGGCCACAGGCCACGACTAACTACAAAAACATTTGCACAGAATCGGCGTAGTCGACTCTCCGATCTAGCCCCCTAACTCAAAAGAGTAAGGAACGGCTGATCATGTTCTACATTGCACAGTACTTTGGAGTAATTCAAGAGAAGACTCTTAGGAGGACGAGCATGAATGTACTGAGTGACACGGCGTCAAATGGCTGACCAGACAAGAACGGGCGTTGGCTGAAGAAAAACAGGAAATTTTTCACTTATGAGACGTCATCATAAAATCGACGGATGTAATGAAAGAAAAATTTGAATTTAGACCAATCACAGTACGACATTGCAGTGAAATTATCGGAAAGTTTTTACCAAAACCCTTTACCTTGCAAAGTGCAGTTGTCATCTGGTCCGTGTTGCCAACTATCTACACTACTATAATTCCTGAGCAGGCATGCATCACTGACCACTTTTGCTAGCGGCGGTGTCGAGGTATTGATAGCAACAAAACTATCAACTATCGACAATCATAACGCAAAATACAGATTTTTCAAGGAGTTTTTGATGATGAAATTATTTTGTAAATTATGTAACAAAGCTGCCTAAACACTCTCAGAATGATATAGTGTTTCCTTTGTTTTGTTTTTCTCAGTTGGTATTAGCAAAGCGAACAGTAGCGATCGTAATAAGAGCCTTTGTATTTCAGTCTCACATTTTCTGAATAGATAAGTACTCGTAAGTAAAACATTTTATATAATTCTCAAAAATTTTTGTGCGAATTAAAAATATAATTTTTTTTATTCTTATTCTATTCATGATATAGTCCTGAGCCCGTATTTGGCAATTTCTATTGGCATTACTGAAAATTGATATTTGTCTGTCGCAAGATGACTTGAAAAGGTTAAGTATTCATAATACAAATATACAATTACTACAATTTTGTAAGCCAAGTTTAGGGAAATATATTTAAATTCCTATTTTATTCGTGAAATAGTCCTAATAAATATCACTCAAGAGTATGAAATTTCTAGATAATTTCACTCTTCGTGAATAATCCGCAATATTAGACACTCTTGTGATATTGCTTGTGATACTTTTGCTTACCTGTAAACCTACCGTTTTGATTAGAGTAGTGATGCTTGTTCGCTGTTGGTTATGGTACCCACTTTAAACTTTTCATTTTCCCTTAGATCTTTTACCTTTTACTGCCATGACTTAATTGGTAAAGATTACCACTTTGTTTACATTTTACAGCAACGTGCATTCTATCCTAGTTTTTTTTTATTTTCCTCACTCTCTTTCTCTTTATTTTGTAACGCTTGTTGTTTATGGTACCATCCAGGGAAATATTTGAAGTTAAACCGCAGAAAAAAAGGAAACTATTATATAAAATGAAATTTATAAATGACTTATCATATAGAAAGTAAAAATTTCAGCTTAAGTCTTCACTGGTATCTTCCACTAGTTTTTAACTATGTAAAAGCAGTTTATTACTGGTGTGTGAGTAGGAAGCAAAATCTGCATCAAGAATGGCAGTTTTTTTAATAGTGTTTAACGCTCGTTTTTACTACCGAGGCATCATAAGCGGCGGACACCGATGATGCATGACATGAAATGATATATTGGGAAAGGATTTCTTTAAGGAAGGAAACGTTCCAGGCCAAAGTTTAGGGTGCTTCTCCGGTTTTTGAGGACTGAGGAAAACTTGGAAAAAATCTCAGTCAGGGAGGACGGTCCTGGAAGATTCGAACCCCAGACCTCCCGCTCACGAGTCCGCACCTTAACGACCTCGGCCACCCGAGGCGGTCAAGAACGGCAGTGTTTGTGCTCCCATTTTATAGAGTACTAATATTTTATAAAGCGTTTTAATAGAAACATGTATTAATTTTGATGATCCTGAAATTTTAACTTGCAGTAATACCAACATAAATGAACTAGTTTTGAAAAAAGTATACTTTAACGTCTACAATGAACATTTTCCCTTATAAACTGTTTTATTATGGCAATGAATAGTGATTCAAAATGAATTTTACATACTACCACTATGATTTTACGTACTTCTCATGGTTGAAGATTTTACCCTGATTGCGTGTAGGAATTTGGGGATGAGGAGCGTGTCACCTCGCCTACGTGGTCCGAATTCTGTTAAGCTGCAACTCGCTTACGGTAGTTCTAGTCTATTACCTTATCGTGAAATGCCTATGAGAGTCCCCTTAGAAGCACTTTCCTTATTATGTCAAAAGTCATAATGGTCTTAACTCGGCATTCCCACTGTCACCATTACTATCACAACATTCCGAACAAAGGAAAGTATTGTAGTTTTACTCCTAATAATGAAAGTGTGTGAATCTACAAAACCAATGTCTTTGTAATTTAAATTTCCATCTGATAATTCCAATTACTATAAGCTTAGGTAATTCAGACACATGCAAGAGCAAAACCATAGAGTAACTCTTAGTTTAATACCGCTGTATACGAAATTTGCACTATTGATTTAGCAGAATGTTTACCCTTAATTCTGCTGTGAAATGAACGTGCACGTCCATTGTTACCAATTCATTTGTATCTGATACAAAAAAATAAAGGAAAAACAGAAATCAATTTAATTGTCATATACTGTTTGCTCTGAACCACAAACAATACAAAAGTTGTAATGTTTATATTAATTTATCGCCTAAGGGCTACTAAATACGTGTAGTTCCCTGATTATAATTACCAGAAAAATAATGAATAGGAATGTAGCTTACAATGGAATGTAGTTTGTAAAATATGTGCAGTAACAATAATGGCTGAGATATTATGGAAAACTTAGATTTGCATTGCGTATCGCGCTTAATTTTCTATTAATTTATAATATGAGAAATGCTGTTTACAAAGGCAATAACAATAAGTTACAAAACAGAGTTTATTGCAATTGCAATGGCAAATAATGTTCAGCCTGCTTAATTCTCAAACAAGGACCGTTCGTGCTAAACTAACAGCGGTTTACTCACGGTAGCCAGCAAATCTAGGCTTAGTGTATCCGAATAAACTTCTCAGATGATATCCAGAAAGTTCGCTTCACTAAGAGGGGAGTTTTTGACAAGTTGCAAAATCAGTGAGGAGACTGTAAATAAAATACATACTTGTTTATATTTTACTTGGAATGAATTATAAAAATTTTGAGTACTTTCATTGAAGTACTTAGGTATCGTAAGCAAAACAGCAACGGTCGCAAAAATAATAATAATGAATATAATAAATATGACCAAATGCATGCAAAATATTCGAATAGTTTTAATAGGTACACAAGCAAACTGAATTGCATAAATATTTTTTTCTTTCCAACCACTAATTAGCGATAAAAAGCCCATTATCGCTCGTAGCAGAAAAGTGAAAAATCACAATCTGTTTAAAATTGTTCACAGGTGTCATTGTTATTCCAAATAAGCAATAAAATCACTTGTGTTTGACTGCCCGATTTACGTTATGCAAATATATTCGTTATGAGTATATCTGATTCCTTGTGGAATTAACATTTTCCAGGACGGGATAAAATTTTCTTTGGATAAATACTACAGTACGGTTTTTATTTATTTCTGATAGATTTCATACAGAATGAGCATTAATTGAATATGATAAACACATTTTAATTTAACGGTTTTTTCAGCACTTTCCTGCCAAATCTCTGTATAGAAAAATATTATTTCTTTGCATATTGGAAAATATTTAAATATTTATGTTGAACGAAGAAAGTATATATAACCTGTAATATATGTTCACAATTAAAGCAGTGTGGTAACGTTTTTCTCCGAATTTCATATTTGCTACAAGCAGGATATTTGTTGTTAATACAAGTGATTTGGTCTTTGAATAACAACATTAATTACACATCCGAATTTCTCATCCGATTTCATTGTTCTTATACCCAAGGTAGTTTCTGCATCACCCATTTCTGCTTTACAAAAACAATGCAATAAATTGCTTACTTTTCCAAACAAACAATTGAATTTTTTTTTTAGTTATTCATTCAATCAAATGCACATGGAATTATAGTTGGATGTTTTGTAGATTGATATTGGTGCAATTCACAGAAAATTATGATTTGATTAAAAAAATTCATCAAAGGTGAGATTAAAATATTTATATTCATAGCTTAAATGCTATGAGGGCAACTTGTTTCAAGGTCCCTTTACGACTCTGCTAGTACTATACAGAACTCAATTAGCATCTTACATAGGACAGCCTGTTATAATCTCCAGTTTCAGTTTCTGAGAGATTGTTATGCCCTTATATGAGAAACTTCCCTTGTGGGCTGTTGTCGACGCGACTTCCACGTGTAAGATCCATTGCAATTTCATCCCCTCCCCCCGATGTCATTGGAAAACAGTCTCTTGAATTTTGTGGACCTGGTTCCACAAGTTTAATTCAGAGAAATTGGAAGTTCTGGTTTTAGTAATTGCAGAAGTTAGTGCTATGAAAATTACATATTTCAAATTTCGGTGACCAATCTGCCAGCAGGTCATAAAAAATTCTGATTAAAAATAATGCAAGCATTCAGACAAGAACTTCAGGAACGATTTTAGTAATTTATAATTTTTGGGTAAGTCAACATGCGTTGCCTTAAATAACGATTTAACGGAATTTGGAAATGGAAAGTTGAATATAAGGAGGAATATAATCAGAATTTCAGAATTTTAGCACACAGTATTATGAATTGATAAAAAATATTTGGGTACAATTTCAAACATACGAACCAATGAATTTCAGCAAACAACATTATAGTTAAATTCGCATAAAGAAACAAAATATCTAAAAATTTAGCAACACTAATATTATGGTTATTTCATACCTTAACCATATGGTTGTATGTTGTAACAATAATTGTTTGTGTTAGAGGGGAACGGTTAATTCAGTAACAATTAACTACTTGGAATTGATGGGGATATATTTATTTATTACTGATTGCTTCTGTAATTGATTGGGTTAATTAATAGTGCGGGCCGCTATTGTTTGGGTCAGATGTTCCCCGTTCACTGTCGACTCTGGTATTGAAGAAGCCCCGGCTCTAGCTCGTACGTTGTTACTCCTTGTCACAAAGAGAAATAACAACCATTCCCTGTGGATGTGTTGGACTTTCTTGATCCTGCATAAGGGGAAGAAGGGAATACTCCCTTCTTTCCCTTGATGACAGACGACACTTCATGAAATGAATGGTAATCACAGTTTATTCGTAGTAGGTCAATACCATGCATTACCGTACACGGGAAGAATATGAGAGTTACTTAGAATATTCGACGGGGTTTATCACCTATAACCGCTGAACTGAGCTTCACTTAGGCACGCGTACTTTTAATTACCTCACCTGTTTTTCTGAATTATACTCGCGTTAAACCTGTCTCCTACACACGAAGATTCACTCAAATAAGCAAATTAGCACTAACACTTATCAAGAATTGTTGCAACTTAAGCGGTAATTTACACAGGCTCTCGGCTCTGAATTTATACTTGGAAATAAAACGCGACCGGTCTCAGTTGAATCTTGGCTTCGAGTAAAGTGATCTATCTTCTTTGGATCCAAACTTCGAGTGATACGGCCTCTCACCCTCAGAATCTGAACTTCGAATGACGATGAGGCCCCAAATTGCTGGACTTTTTTAAATTTTAACAGTTGCAGTATTCTTTCAAAAGTTTCTAGTAGAAGTTTCCAGAACATTTCTTCGAATCCCCTGCTCTTATTCGCTACTAGGTCTTAGCAGACGGCCTTTCCGATTTGCTCTTATATAAATCTTACGTGAAAGTTTGTCCATTCATGGATTTTTAAACCCTAGACGGCTGTTCGACTCTTTAAATGTTTGCACCCCACGCTTGCGTAGCTTACACCAAGCGACAGTTTGTTTACTATCAGATTCCTTTAAACGACCAAACAAGAACAAGGCTTTTGGCCTGTACACAAAAGAAGAACATTGAAATGACCCTTAGATCTTATGTGAGGAGTTTCACTAATGTAATGGTGTTAATGCACAGCTATCTTATACAATTCTAACTAACCAGAAATATAACGAAATATACCTTTTCTTACTCTTCCGAATATTTACACATTACATGTATAACATGGATACGCTTTCATTGGTGAAAGTTCAACAATACCATTAGAAATATTTAATTTAGTATACAATAAAACAAATAAGACGAAGAGAGTTAATTTATATAAAATATGAAATTCAAAATTAGCAGTTTCATCTTAAAATAGACCCTCGACCGCGTTCACTAAGAGCATGTAACTAATTTCTTATAAATACATTCTGCAGAATAGTTCTGCTCTCTGTATTAACAATATGACGACTGTGGGAAGGAACCGTATTATCATGTGTTTTTATGATCCCAAAGTTTTCTCTGAAAATCTTATACGAAAGGAAGATAGTTATTCTTTTTCTAAAAGTATTTATATTTTATTAATAGCTTTCTCTTTACATTTGCGTGCAATTTATACTCAGTATTAAAAAGAACAGTTTTCTATTAATTATTAGCATTCTCGTTCATCTATTAAAAATGGGAGTTACCAATGCTGTATTCATCAATGACATATCCATATTTATAATATCTGATCTGCATTTACAATTGAAGGGTACAGGAAAAAATCAACAGAGTCCAAAAACTGTAATTTTATAAGAGGGAAGATATAACTTTCAAACTTTTAAACTCGAATATTTGTACGTTTCCAAGTGGAAAACCTTTTTTAAACTTTTAGTAGAGTACTATTTATTGTTTCGACCTGAAATTACAGATATATTACTTTATTTTTCTTGCCTAGTTCATTATTTAATTAAGCTGTGTTAGGACTCCAGTTGTTTTTCCTCCTGGATTATGTAAGACGAAAATACACTTAGGTTCATTAAGTTAATATAAATTGTGTTATGTAATACAAATCAAAACAGGACTTGAATTGACAAACATTATTCTTTAAGTCTAAAGAGAGGCCTATGTGGTTCCCATTGTCAAGTCTTTCCGAAAGCATCTGTAAAAACCATTATCATCGTTAGAGATATCATCATGGTATTCGGATCACAATACTTTTGACATAGGCAGCAAGGAGTCGGCTTTAGTACTCCTTGGATTGCTCATCCTCTTCCTCATAGAGCATCATCAAGACCACTATATCTTACATTTCTCTTTAGGCAGAGGAACAGGTAAGTGATGACGCTGGCTTTGGCTGTTTCACTCTCTTCTTCCTTTGATCCCATGAGAAGAATGCTCTATTGTAAGTGTCCATATGCTCTACGGTATTTGACTTTGACTAAAGGAATCTTTAACTGTTTCAGTGACTGACAGCACAAGGTATCTTCTTCTTGTAGGACTTAGAGGAAAGAAACATACTGCAGCTTTTAAACTTTGCTTGTTCACATGAGGCCACAACAAACGGATTAAGTTTCGATCAGGCCCCTGCAATCACTTCACTCCAGAAATCAGGAGCTTCAGCCGTGGAAGTCTTGGAGATCGATACCGTATTTGTCCGGTTCCATGAAAAAATGGCCACCAAGGGATAAGTAAATGACACTTTTATAAAGTGAAACTATTCAAGTAAATTGATTAACGAAACACGCTATCACACTGGCTTGGCCCGTCTTCTACGAGAGAAGGAATAGTCAGAAGGTGAGTGTTTTGAATTGTGGGCTCTTGGTAGCAGTTTAAACGAGTCACTGCTTCCTCCCAATTTCGTAAACTCAATGTGTAACTTCTCTGCTCTAGGGCTCTGTAACAACGTTCACAAATTCAACTTGTTTAGGAATTCACTAGTTTACACAGCTCCTGCGAACTTAAAAATAAACATAATTTAAATGTAACAAGCCTTTTAATTATTGCAAGGTTTTATTTATACAGGGTGATTCGCTTAGAGGTATTGAAAACTAAGAGATAATTTTATGTGTAAATGGTGCTTTATGAACAAACTTTTTATATAATTTGATGAATAAAATTTCTCACTTAAGAAGAATAGGCTAATGTAGCTTGATTTATACGTCTACAGTTGCTCTATACTTATCTAGAATATAATTATTCCACTCATGGCGCACGCGGTATTGTACCTACTTAATACAGTTTTGGTCTGCAAACCACAGAACGCACTGAACTTTTTGTAGTGGAGCCCTACATGCTTATCGTAGCATGTTTGCGCGGCATCTGAGTCGGTGCTGGTGGTGTAGTGGTTACCACACTTGCCTCCTAAACCCAAGATCGTGGGTTCGAACCCGGCCAGGACCGATGGATTTTTTCGGGAGTAAAAATCCTAACTATGGCTTCCTTCGGAAGTTAAGTAAAGCCGTGGGTCCCGTGTCATACATTTGCGGCACGAAAAAGAACCTCAAGCCTGAAAGAGAGGCCTCTGAGCAAAATTTGTTGGCCGTTTCACGCCCTGAGTTGAATGGGACACTGATGACCTGAGATGTTAAAGAGCGTCCATAAATAAATCAATAAAACAAAAAACGGCATCTGAATACGTGGCGTCAGATTTGTCTATCTATTTAAGAATGGGGCACATTCCCACCTGCATGAGCAAATATGCCCATCACATTATTGTTCTATAGCCTTGGAAAGTTTCTTAATTTTATAATATGTACTTCACAACAATTGCTTCCTTTGTTTTTTAACGGTGAGCATTTATTTCTTGATACCTCTAGGCGGAACATTTAATATAACTAGTTTCTTTTATAATCTGAAATGTATCATTTTTGTAAAGTAATTTTATTCTTTCATTTTGCATAAACTCTAAATGTATTTTCTACTTTAATCTGACTTTTTACTTTTCTCTTCTATTTATTGCTCTTTCTTTACACTCATATTTCTAGAACGTCGTTATACATGCTTTCTTTACAAATACATTGTGTACTTCAAATCAAATAAATTTACACGCGCGCGCACACACGCACACACACACACACACACACACACACACACACACACACACACATATGCATATCCAGGCTCAAAGAGTCCGTCTGTTCCATCCAAGCCCGTCTTATTGTTCGCTCATCGCTTAGAAAAGAACCAAGCTTTGGACATTGTCTTTCTGTGCGAGCAGATCCCAACATGCTAACCTATCCTTATTCGACTTAGCTCTAAGCGTAGGCAATCTGCACTGTACGATATCTATGCAGTCCATTAGAATATACTGGTAGTTCTCTCTGTTTCCACAAAAAGCGCACATTCTCTGTCCAGAGTCATTTGTTATTGTAATCATCTTTCATGGCCACAATTTATTCACCCCTAGCCTCGAATTAAACCTACAGCCACAAATACACACACTATATATAAAACTTGTGTTTTGTGAAATACTCTTTATATTTAAAGAATATAATTGGGACTTTTAGGTAACCCATTATAGCTAAATCTATGAGTTTACACCAATTTCAATTTATTATACTTTTTTCAACATTAACCACAATTCCTGCAACAGTATTATTATGCTTGTTTTGTTAAAATCTCCCATATTAAATAAATAAATTCACTAAATTTTATTTATATATTTAAGCAGATCTCATATTTCTTTCCACACACAAGTGTTTGAAGTTAGAATGTAAAAATTAAACTCTTTTACAAGTAATTTTAATATCCCGTTTATTAATTTATATTGGCTGTATATGTGGTGTGTGCGTGTGTTCTATACTATTCTTCAAACTCTTCAAAACTGTATTACTCGTGTACTGTATAAATCGCTATAGTGCTCCTGCTGTTTAGTTATTGCCTTTAATATTATTTATCGTCATGGTGAAATCGGTCCAGCTTCTAACTTTCTAAATCTTGAACAGCCTATCGACTTGCCACTTCCGAAGAACAATGTCCTTTTTAAGTGATTTTCGGAGTTTCCAGTGAGCCTCAGTGGTTACCGAAGTGGTCACGGAACAAACGAGTACAAATCCCAGCTGTCGCCTCAATGGGCAATATCCTTTCCGTTTCGTCTCTCGCAAAGAGAACTGAAGTTTGGAATTCCTGTTTTAAAATTGTCCTTACCTTCTTCCTCCTCAACGTTTCATGGCTAATATTCAAGTTTCATATCTAATAAAGCCACAGGATGTTGATATGTGTTTATGGTATACATTGATACTATTTACTAAGCAAATGTGAAATAGTATATTTATTTAAAATTAGAATGTGAACATAATTATTTTATTATTCCAATGTCATGTAAGCTTGTATTATTGTGAAGGAACTGGTGAATGAACAGTAGATGAGATTACTGCTTGAAGAGAAGGTACAGTTAGCGAGAAGTAGTTGATGACTTTCATCTGGTGGTTGTCATAATTGCGATATCGCTGACATAATAATAGTGTTAATACTCCAATAAACAGCGTACATTTGTAATTTAAAGTACTGCTATATATAATTTAATGAACTTAAAAATTTTGGTGATGAAAGTATAGTATGAAAGTAAATAATTGCTTTTCACTTACCTTTAAATGTATAATAAATACTACTTTTATTTATCACACTTTTTATAACATTGTCTATTCTTGCTCTCATGGAAGTCAACAACTATGCGAGTAGCATTTGGAAGAAATTATAATTCCAGAAAGCGTGGGATCATAAGTGTTATGAAGTATGGTAGTTTTTTCATCCAGCACATAATTCATCGAAAGCTGTGGACAACACTTTTTTCAGGGATTAAGATCGCAACTTCTAGAAACCATTGGTCGATTCAAAATATATCATATTGATGAACCTAAAACCACCCCTCGTATAAAAGAGATGTATAGACGGAGGAAATGAATTGTATTAAAAGTAATGGAGAATATAAACTTACTTATACACATCTTTCAAATTAAAAAAACAAATTGTTATTCAGTTACCTGATTTTTCCCCATTTATAGAACTTCTGCAAACAAGTGCAAAAGGGATTTGTTGTTGTAAGCAGAGAAAGAACTGATAATTTTAGAGAATGAACCAACTCGTTTAACGGCCAGTTTTTTTCTCGTTTACTTTTACTTTAACTATTTGTAATTATTGATGGGAAGCCAAAGGTTTTCCTTTTGACCTCGAAACCCGGAAAAGATACAAATACGTCATCTAGAATCCTTGTGGTTCCAATAAGATGAAATATCTGTACAGGCTCTTTTTCATCCAAAATTATTACTTTTTGCACGCATATTTATAATGATTTCGGAAATAAAATATTATGCGATTTCTCTGTTATTTGTCTATGATAGCTTTTTTCTGGGTGCAATGACGAAGTTGACGAAGAGAGTGCCGCATGAAAAGTTAGTAGCAAACTGTGCGTTTTGGTGTTGCAGAAACAATAAGATTAGTAAAAACATTTTCGGAATGTTACAAGTAATTTCAATAATAACAAGGTGAGCATATGTACACCCAACAACCTGAAAATTTTGCATTAATTTCAAACATGTTCAATTTGGATCTCTAAGAGCTACATTGATTAACATTGTAGCTCACGATCCACTAGAATGCAGCTGTAGACGGGCGGATTATTTTTCCTTGCACAGAAAACCAGAATCTTAGAATTTCGAATACCCTGTCTGGATACATTTATCTATTGATTAATTCTTTACATATTTGGCTTTAAAGTGATATAGTACTGTGATTAGTTGCATGGGATTCCAGCAAACAAAATTCTTTCTTTACTGGATGATCATCCTATTTTTATTTGTGGGTTTACCTATTGTAAAACCCATTGTTATCCATTGTTCCGCAGGTCTGACTGTGCACCTTGAATCTTGGTCGGGGAATGCTTTTAGAGTCATAGTTACCTAAAGTGAGGATAACAGCACTCTCGTGGTTAGATCATTTGTTGTAAAATTTGCGTGCCCGACACCTAGTTTCGTCCTCCTTATATGGAAGGTAAGAGGCTTCGTTTATCATTCTGATATGAAACCAGAGATATACAGAATAAATGGTTTGTAGTCAACTAACTGTCTGCAGCCCTTTCAAAGACTTCGCAAGCGAAGACCATGATGGAGATAGTATCCAAGCCTGGGGGACTTTATGTTCGGGCGTTGCTCTTTGGTTTTGGAGAGTTTGTGGGATTCCGTTAGGTGATGTACTGAATGTTGATTTCTACGGAGAATTGGATGATTCTGTTGTATTTCTGGACATTGGCCTTTCATCGAAGGACTCTAGCCATTTCAACGTATGTGGGTTTTCTATAAACTGTGTAGAGTTTCTTTAGAGGTTAGTGCTAGTCCTGAGGATCTAGTTGAGGTTGTATTGATTGAAGCTGTTTGAATGATGTTAGGTTTCGTCCCTGTCTGCCTTTCCGAATAATTTTGAGCCTGTTTGAGCTTATCGGCCGTGGCACGCCATTGGTCTCCCTTGCAATTTGCAAGTGGGCAAGGGAGGCATATTGGCAGGTTTCGCGAAGATAGAAACCGCCGCATGTGAGGCATCTGTAATTTCTTCAGCAAAAGTGACCTGAGTGCCTAAAAAGTCATTGCATTGTCCTTGGCGTCTTTGATTGTTCTACTTTTAATTTCAAGTAGCACAATGAAGTTATTTTATCAATTTCAAGTCTGGATCGTCAATCCGCTAAGAGAATCCTGTCAGATGGCTGTCCACCGGAAGCGGACATGTACATCTGTTTGACCATTCTTGGTTTAATGCCTTGTCGGATGAGGTTTACCTCGATCTCTTCCACTGGAGTATCCGCAGGAAGCCCTCTGATGACTCGCTTTATGTTCTTTGCCGTATCAAGTACAAAGGAAAATTCCATTAATATAGATCAGAAGCTTTAGATGATCCTCAACAGATCTAACCTGGAAGCTGTAGTTGTTTCCCTTTCTTATGAAAATACATTCCACAGAAGCATGGGCATTACCTTCTTAAGGAAACTCGTCATCCGCTGCGAATAGTCCACCAGATTTTCCTGAGTTACCGGAGTTAAAACCTGAGTTGATTGTTCGGTTGCAGCGAAGTTTTCTTCCTCTAAGGGAGAACGATAGCGCCGTTTTCTTTCCTAGCCACTAAATCATCTATCTCAGAGGCGAGTGCAGATAAGGTGTCTTCCTCTTACTCCATGTGGTGGTGAAGATTATTATTAAGTAAAATGGAATAAAATATTTTTCTGATAGGTTTCCTTGTGGCTTTTACGAAGCTGAACCAGATCATGGTATGCTGAGGATAAAATTGATGTTACCCTGCCTGTGTAGATAACCATCTGATCTGATTGTTGATTTTTCACAAAGTTTCGACGATTATGGCGATGATGATAGCTAATATGGCAGAAAAAGTCTAGAGCAGACACCTATGGGAAAACTTTCGACACTGTGAAGAGTTGGACCGGTGGATGCTTACTCGCAGTTTTCATAGTTGTGGCATTGTTTGAATTCGTTCAGTTGAGCTCTAAGTCAATGAAATCTTCTTGCGAGAATACATGAGAATTAAAGGGTTAGAAAAGATCTGTCTGAAACCTGGCTGAGCATATTGAACAGTAGCACCTTATACAAGCAAGAGCAAATAATTAGCAGTTTCCGTTTACATCATAGCTCTATGAGAACATTGAGATCGTCAAGTAGATAGAGCATGATAGAGATTGATTCAGTCAGAGCGAATCTAATACGAGTTGTTGCTGTTCATAACATCCGGTGTCTTTCGCACTCTTGGAAAAATGGATAATAGTGATATGTATTGCTCACTTGTACTTTAAAACAAATGTACCTGTAATGAATTTAACTTCCTTCAGTGTTTTAAACAAATCTGGACTTTACCTTCATTGAATTCTATGTTTGGTTGTTAACAGTAGTTTCTAGTTTACATAATGAAAATTCTGGGTTTCTATTCAGTAGTCCTGCACAATCTCTTCTAGGCTTCTTAGACAATATATTTATTTCGTAGTACTGGAATACAAATTAACTTAAACAGGCAACATGCACTCTAAAAGAAACGTATTTTCCTAAATATCAAGATGCTGACAAGTTATTTCTTTTCCGTAGTGAGATCGGGTATTCCTCCAAAAACATTTAGTCACCGCCCCCCCCCCTTCCAATTGCACACAGCGAGGTGTCTTCAAAGTGTTTGGCGAGGTTGGTATGCTGCATTCTTTTCACATTCTTCTACTATCCTGTCATAATTCCTTGTTCACCAGGAGCTTTTTGACTTAAAACAACATGACGGTTGTCCCCCACCCACCGCACTCGCCTGATTTGGCACCCTGCGAATTCGCTCTATTCCCCAAACTGAAAACCAAGTTTAAAGGACGTCGGTTCGACAAAATTGAGAGGATTCCAGAAGAAACGCTGTCTGTGCCTAACACCCTCAAAGAATATGGCTTCCAAGACGCACTTGGAAAATGACAGAATTGCTGGGATCGGTGTATACGTGTGGAAGGGAACTATATTGAGTGTCACGGCGGTCATTAGTCTCAAAGTAAGTATTTGACCAGATGGCAGCACAGTTCCGAATATTCTAGATACCAGAATAGGTAAAGTAAACCTCGTAAGTAAAGAACATCGTCTTTTGTCAGTCAACTTGTTCTTGAGGTGCGTTTCTAATCAAATTCTTTTAAAGGGAATATAAAGAAAACGTCTATATTTTTTCAGTATACATAGCAATCAATCCAAAGATAACTGTAGTATTGCTTATTAAATGTTAAATAAAATATATTAGTAAACATTAGTAAACAAGTTTTATGCGTACCTCGCTATAACTTATATATTCAGAAAGCTGTAATTGAAATGTTGCCTTCATCTACCCCAACTAGATGTTGCTTTCCAGTAAATGACAACAGAAGGAACAGATTTAGGGGAGTGTGATCCTATCACATAATCTCTTATTTAATCGTCTGAAAACATATATCATTGAGAATTATATTAGCAACAATGTGCAATCTATTAAAATTCAGAAAATGTTTTACGTCATATTTTTCTACTTGTCGCTAAAGACTCTGAAAGTTGGATTTATACAACATGGATAGGTTGTTAGAGAAACACTTGCTCATAGCAGCAGTAGTGCTGTTAAGTTCTTAACTCTGCTAGAATTGTAATTAAAATAAAAATGTGTACAATATTTATATTAAATAAAAATAGCAAAGCATCACAAACTTTATTCTTGCTTAGTTTCTCACTGACCTAAAATGAAGCAAATTTACAGCTCTTTAAAAATTTATTTACTCTTATCATTTCAATGTAATAGCATTGTCACAATCATACAATGCTTGCAATTTAAAAATTGAGCAAAGTAATTTAAATACTTTAAGTGCGTAACAGAAACTCGAAAAAAGAAAAAAAAATGTTTGGCCTCTTTTTTTCAACTTTTCATTTATTATACTATACCGCACTTACAGCGTAATGTACTATTCTGGCTATAACCCCTCCCTATTTTTCGTGAGCGAACAAATTCTAATTAATGGCTATTTTTTGGAAATGTCTGAAGCAAATTTTCTTGGAAAATTATAGCAAGAATAAACAAACATTTTCCCCCTCGTTCTTAAAATATTTTGCAAATATACGCAGGGAGTTTCTATAAAACATTGTTCATGGATAGTTCATGGATGCTTAGCCAAGAATTGTCACTCCACGACCCGGATATAAAGATAGAGAGCGTCAATAAACGAAATAACCGGAAGCACTCAACAAGTAATCGAATCCCTACTATCAAAATAAAAAAGGGGCGCACAGATTGTAAGCTAAGTGTAATTTGCTCTTTATTTTTATTTCATTCTATCTCTGAAAGGAGCAATGGCAATTCTTCTGTGTTAAGGAAAAATGGAAAAAGTAAAAGAAACAAAAACGCTACAGAGGAAGCAATTACATTCTTATTTTCGCGAGCAGGATTTTAATGCCACTAAAACGTGATTGCTGCAGAAACATTTGCGAGAAGGTTGTTTCCAAGAGCATTGCCGCTCTCCATCTAGTTTACTACATTATTGTACGCCTCGGTAACTGCATCTTACGAAAGTGTACCCATTCTAGGATACTCCTGGTGTTGTAGCTATTTTCTTGAGGAAAGGATCAAGGAATTCAATGCTTTCTTCGCATTCAACATAAAATAACCTGGCAATAACATAACAAAAGCAACATGGCTTAGAGAAAGCGGGACAGGCCTTTTTACACTCGTTTGCGTGTCATTCCATGTCAAATCAACACACTTTTGGTAAAAAATAATCTACCTCATCCGTATTACACAAAACTGGCTACACAAGATTTTATAGTGGTATAAAAAGACATGCTTCCTGTTTATTAATAGTAGTAGTGGTAATAGTGGTAATGGTAGTAGTGGTAGTATTGATGGTAGTAGTGGTGGTGGTAGTGGTAGGAGTAGCAATAACAGTAGTAGTAGTAGTAGTAGTAGTAGTAGTAGTAGTAGTAGTAGTAGTAGTAGTAGTAGTGGTGGTGATAATACAGTAGTGATAGTAATAGTAGAAGTAGTAAGTAGTAGTAGTAGTAGTAGTAGTAGTAGTAGTAGTAGTAGTAGTGATAGTATTTAGTGGTAGTAGTAGTAGTAGTAGTAGATAGTAGTGGTGATGGTAGAAGTAGTGGTGATGGTAGTAGTAGTGATGGTGGTGGTAGCAGTAGTGGTGGCGGTAGCAGTAGTAGTGGTGGTAGTGGTAGTTGTGGTGGTGGTGATAGTAGTAGTAGATGTAGTAGTAGTAGTGGAGGTGATGGTAGTAGTGATAGTAGACTAGTAGTAGCAGCAGTAGTGATAGTGGTGGTGGTTGAATGGTGGTGGTAGTGGTAGTAGTAGTAGTAGTAGTAGTAGTAGTAGTAGTAGTAGTAGTAGTAGTAGTAGTAGTATTAGTGATATTGGTGGTAGTGATAAGTAGTATTAATAGTAATGGTGGTAGTAGTATTAGTGCAGCAGTATTAGTAGTAATATTGTGGTGGAGGTGGTGGTGGTGGTAGTAGTAGTAGTAGTAGTAGTAGTAGTAACAGTAGTAGTATTAGTATTAGCAGTAGTAGTAACTAGTAGTAGTAACAGTAGTAGTATTAGTAGTAGTAACAGTAGTAGTAACAGTAGTAGTAGTAACAGTAGTAGTAACAGTAGTAGTATTAGTAGTAGTAGTAGTAGTTGTAGTAGTAGTAGAAGTAGTAGTAGTATTACAGTAGTAGTAGTAGTAGTAGTAGTAGTAGTAGTAGTAGTAACAGTAGTAGTAGTAGTAGTAGTAGTAGTAGTAGTAGTAGTGGTGGTGGTGGTGGTGATAATACAGTAGTGATAGTAATAGTAAAAGTAGTAAGTAGTAGTAGTAGTGATAGTATTGTAGTGGTAGTAGTAGTAGTAGTAGATAGTAGTGGTGATGGTAGAAGTAGTGGTGATGGTAGTAGTAGTGGTGGTGGTGGTGGTAGCAGTAGTGGTGGTGGTAGTAGTAGTGGTGGTAGTGGTAGTTGTGGTGGTGGTGATAGTAGTAGTAGATGTAGTAGTAGTAGTGGAGATGATGGTAGTAGTGATAGTAGACTAGTAGTAGCAGCAGTAGTGATAGTGGTGGTGGTAGAGTGGTGGTGGTGGTAGTAGTAGTAGTAGTAGTAGTAGTATTAGTGATATTGGTGGTAGTGATAGTAGTATTAATAGTAATGGTGGTAGTATTACTGCAGCAGTATTAGTAGTAGTAGTAGTAGTGGTGGTGGTGGTGGTAGTAGTAGTAGTAGTACTAGTAGTAGTAACAGTAGTAGTAGTAGTAGTAGTAGTAGTAGTAGTAGTAGTAGTAGTAGTAGTGGTGGTGGTGGTGGTGGTGGTGATAATACAGTAGTGATAGTAATAGTAAAAGTAGTAAGTAGTAGTAGTAGTGATAATATTGTAGTGGTAGTTGTAGTAGTAGATAGTAGTGGTGATGGTAGAAGTAATGGTGATGGTAGTAGTAGTGGTGGTGATGGTACCAGTTGTGGTGGTGGTAGCGTAGAGGTGGTAGTGGTAGTTGTGGTGGTGGTGATAGTAGTAGTAGATGTAGTAGTAGTAGTGGAGATGATGGTAGTAGTGATAGTAGACTAGTAGTAGCAGCAGTAGTGATAGTGATGGCGGTAGAGTGGTAGTAGTAGTAGTAGTAGTAGTAGTAGTAGTAGTAGTAGTAGTATTAGTGATATTGGTGGTAGTGATAGTAGAAATAATAGTAATGGTGATAGTAGTATTAGTGCAGCAGTATTAGTAGTAGTAGTAGTGGTGGTGGTGGTGTTAGTAGTAGTAGTAGTAGTAGTAGTAGTAGTAGTAGTAGAGTAGTAGTAGTAGTAGTAGTAGAGTAGTAGTAGTAGTAGTAGTAGTAATAGTAGTAGTAGTAGTAGTAGTAGTAGTAGTAGTAGTAGTAGTAGTAGTAATAGTAGTAGTAGTAGAGTAGTAGTAGTAATAGTGGTAGTAGTAGTAGTAGTAGTAGAGTAGTAATAGTAGTAGTAGTAATAGTAGTAGTAGTAGTAATAGTAGTAGTAGTAGTAGTAGTAGAGTAGTAGTAGTAGAGTAGTAGTAGTAATAGTAGTAGTAGTAGTAGTAGTAGTAGTAGTAGTAGTAGCTACTTGGAAAGAATTTTGAAGGAGCTGTAGAAGGAAGTTAAGAAAGGTTTCCGAAAACAACATAAACAACTAATTTATTAAGTTGGTCATAATGAATTATATTTTTATCTCTTCATTAAATAACTTTCTGCCAAAATGTTAATTAGTTATATGACTATGAACAATTGAGATACATTATTGGGCAAGATCTCACTTTAAACTTTTGAATTTTTATATATTACTTTCTAAGCAAAAGGTTTATATATATATATTTTTTGTTTTGTTTTAAAACTCCCTATAACTATTCTAAAGCTCACAATTTCAAAAACGTATATTTTAAATTGTGAAAAATTATTAAGTGAAGTTTACTATGTTTATATATAGAGTTTTGTTATGGAATCAATTCACAAGAACTGGGGCATGTACATGTTCAAAAGTCAAAAATTGTTGTTTTGTAATGGAGTCTTTCTAATGTTTCATAACATTGCAGTTATCAATGAGGTTTGTCATTATTTGCCTCATTTCAGTTCTTGAACGGCTGAAAGAAATAAACAGCTTGATGAGTTTCATGTTGAGAAAATGTATATACCTACAATTTGTAGTACTTGATTTACTTTACACAGAATATCTTTGATTGATATTATATCGGACGGAAGAATATCGGCATTAAAAACGATAGAAACATGCCACATTATACATTCAACGGATCCCTGGCCTTCACACAGAGAACGAGTGGTTGGTAAACATGTCTTGTGGTCCACAAGGGCAAATAGTTGGCGCACTTAATCTGCATTGCACGTGACGTGATACATTTACCATCGTGCCTTACTCGTCGGATTTAAGGAAAGGACATTTCCTTCGAGGTATGTGAACGTTGCTGATCTGCTCTCCACATTCCCAACATGGCTAATGCAGTCCGTACTCGTGTTCAACTGTAGATTCCCCGGTTCTAAGAGCAAGGAGACGAAGAATTGAAGTAACCACGTCCGAAAGGTGTGGGAAGGCTTAATATTGAAGCCTCAATATTTGCCAATTTCTTGTCGCAGTCTAAACAAGGTCCATGGTTCATGGATCTTTAATTGATTAAAAATATATCGATTTCTGATATGTTAGGATAAATCACTGTTATAGTTTCCCTTATAAATTTTCCATTAACCTAATTCCCAATACTGATAGAATAAATTCTTATTCTTATTAGAAGTTAGAGAATATCTTTAAGTTTATATTGATCCTATGCGCTGCTTCAGCAGGTATGTTACCAGGTTTTTTCTTAGGAGTAGTCAGAATCCCATTTCTTTCAGCTATTGTCAGGAATTGTGTTACCATTAATTTCCATTGCTTTTATTAACTTTCTATTTCTGCAGATTTTTAACAACTTGTTTGACAAATTTCTTCAAATCACCAGCAATACTTACTACTACTTACTTACTACTAGCTACCTGAAATGATAATGAAAAAAATTTTATATATAACAGTAATTATAAAAGTAGAACAAGATAAAACACTAAGATAAAGTCACACTTGAGATCGCTATATTTCGAACTCGTTAAGTCCTTCTATAGGAAGAAGACAAGTGCCGGTGATAAATGTAAATATTGAGTATTGAAGGTAACGTTATGCATGGAAACAGATGAAACTATAAATGAGAGTGTGGGGGAAAAAATGAATAAGTAAGATTTAAACCAGGTGGTACGCACTTTATGTAAAAATATAGCTGCCATTTCTCTATCTCTGAATAAGCTTTCAGATCATTGTGTAGGTAACGCATCAATAAGTGTTAGATTAAAAGCATCATCAAAATCCATACAGTGAGATAAGGCATGTTGGGCAACCGGCAAGGGAGACTTTTTGGTTTTAACAGAACGGTTATGTTCATACGTAGCGAAACAACAGTAGAAGTTAAACCAAAATAAAATGCTTTGCAAAGCTTACAAGATAACATATATACGACGTTCTTGGAAGAACAAGTAGCAAATGAAGAAATGTAAAATTATCTGGATAAATTAGGGCTGTGGAATGAATGGCAAGGCATAATAAGCGCACAGGTTTTACATTTAGGACGTTGGCAAGGATATGAGCCAGCAACAAGACGAGGTAAATTCGGAGGAAATAGGATTCAGCGAAATATACTTTTATGGTTAGGGGATGTTCTAAAAGTAAGGCGGGGTACAAATTTAGAAAAATCATTTAAAGATGGATGCATTAACAAAGTATCGTGACATTCTTTCAAAATAGGTCTGAAGCTTTCAATTCCAGACACGAAAGTAACAAGGTTAATGAAGTTCTTATTAGAAGTTTTAGGTTTGTCTTGGAAAGTTTTGTGCACTGGGATTATACGGGATTTTAAAAGAGAGGAAGGATAAGTTTGGTCTTGGAACTTTTGAGGTAGGTTTATAATATACTTGTCAAGAGATGAAAAGTTGTTAAAAGGCGATGACCACTGATTGAAAGAGAAAAAGGAATAGATATTTTGATATGCAAGGGATGACAGCTATCAAAATGAAGATACTGTTGTAAATTGGAAGGCTTAATGTGCACAGATGTAAGAAAAGAGCCATTGCATATATCTAGGAACATAGTAGCATTGGGAGAGACAGAAGAAGTGAACTTAACTGAAAATTTGGAGTTAAGATAAGTAAGGAACTGATCGAGAGATTATGAGCCATGAGTTCAAAGTACGAATATATCATCATTATATCTCAGCTATAATTATGGTACCAAAGGTTCTGACTTAAGAAATTCCTCCTCTAAGCGAGCCATAAAAAGAGTGGCATAAGACTGGTGCCCATGGCAATACCTTTAATTTGTAGATAATATTTGTTATCCAAACTAATCGCATTGCGAGTGAGGACTAGATAAGCAAGATGACAAATGAAATCTGTCGATGGGGTATGAGGAGGTGTTCGAGAGAAAAAGAAATTTCCAAGAGCAGCTAATCCTTCATGATGGGGAATGTTAGTGTACAGTAACGTCATATCGATAGTGGCCAGAAGGGTCAACTTTCTTTAGTAAACTCAACAAATGGATGGAATCTTTGATATAGGATGGCCTAGACGTAACAAATGGCTGTAATCAACAATATACTAGAGCGGAAATAGATTCAGGTGGGGGAATCGAAGCTGGCTACTATCGGGCGGCCTGGACAGTTCTTTTTATGAATTTTAGGGAGAAAATATATGGCAGGAGTTGGAGGGACATGAGGAGTAAGCAGAGTAATATCTTGAGAACTAAGTCCTTCAGAAGTACCAGAAGATACAATAAAAGAAGCTACTTCTTCATTAAACTTGACTGTAGGGTCGGAAGACAATAGTTTATAATAGGTTATATCTTGAAGCTGTCGGCAAGCTTCAGCATTGTAAGAAGAAATGTCTTGTAGTACTTACTGAGGACCCTTTATCCGCTGGAAGAATAATAACATCAGGATTATTAGATAATCTTTTAAGTGCTGATTTCTGACGTAAAGTTATCTTTCGGGGGTGATCTTATCTAAAAATTTAGAACCACTAATCGTCAAATAAATCAAGAAAAAGTATTTCTGAAAATCTGTGAAATCAGATTATTAGAAATAGGGGTTTACCTGAAACTCAGCATTTAAAAACCGCTCCAGTGGCACCAATATTTGCTTTTTCGCTACGAAACTCTATATATACCATTTAAATAAAACAAGAAAAATGTTTTTTTTTTTTTTTTTTGAAAATCAGGGAAATTGGGCTTTTAGAAGTCGGGGTTTATCTGAAACCCAAAATTTAAAAATTGCTCTAGTGGCATAAAAATTTTAATTTCTTCACAACAAAACGACATGTACCATTTAAATAACATAAAAAATAGTGTCTGAAAATTAGAGAAATCCAACCATTAGGAGTAGGAGAATACTGAAATACCAAATTAAATAGCGCTCTTGCGTTTATTTTTCTATTTTAGTGAATGTAAAGATATCAAGGGCTCAGTCCATACGCATGGTTACATTTAAAAATGTTTAGAAACACCCACACAGTATAGCTTTGTCTGTCAGTAGTCATATATTTCATTTCATTAATAATATACCATGAATTTTTGGGGTTTAATCTCAATAATAATAATAATAATAATAATAATAAATAATAATAATAATAATTCAAAAAATGTGGTTTCTCTTTTGCGATTCTTACAGTTTCAAGAATTATAATTTTGTTCCCCCAATACAAAGTAATGACATAACTTATTTCATTTTATTAATTAATAAAACCATAATATGGCTATTATATTACTTTTCTAAAGTTATTCAACTTGTTGGGGAATTCGCTTAGTTTACACAGCTCATGCGGACGGACTTTAGTTTTCTGCTGTCATCTGCAAACAGACATTTCAGGCGTTGTTGTAATAAACGAATGTTCCCTTGGACGTTGTGCCCTTTTAACAACAGAAGAGAGATCAATATAAGCAACATTCCGAGCAGTAGGTTGTGACTGAAATTTAATTTTATTCCTGTTATTTATTTAGTTTCTCAAGTGTTTTTCCTATACACACGTCAGCAGTTCTTTGCTTTCAGGGGAAAAATCTATCGTGTTATTGCTATAAATCCTTTAATTAAATGGCGTATTTTAGATTACAACAAATACAACCCATACATCGTCTCATTGATACTTAACCTTAACATTAGTGCAAAAGCATTCAATGTTATGTACTAACAATTATTAATAAGAATTACATTAATAAGCTTTACAAAATTTGCTAATAGACCGAGTCAGAAATATGTGCATTATGAAAACACATTCTTTTCCAGCCGTACCACATTATAGTCAAACAAGATGGTGCAGGGGAGAGAGGTTAAAAAGTACATACAGAAATGTTGCAATAGAAAATTATATATAAGAAATAATTCTTGAATGAAGAGCAAAAGTTAAATTTTGAATGGCGAAAATTGCCCAAACCAAAATTCTCAATTAAGTATTAACTTCATATTTTGGGATCCCTTTTAATGTCAATATTGTTTTACGAATATTGATACTTAGGTAATAAGAACACGTTCTATGACATTTTTTCAAAAGCTTAGTAGTCCGTATTTGAGAAAATTAAATTTGAAAATGTGGAATTAACAATGCCAAAATTATTAATTAACATTCCTATGTGTTAGGTATCAAATGTAAATTTAACAAGAGACATCTAAAATGAGACCAGCATCCTCTTTGTTTGTAGGCTATTTTAACAAAATTTAAGCATCTTTGAGTTTTTCATAGACAACGTTAACGACATTAAAACATTTTAGTTTATTTAATTTTTCTTCAATTCCAATATGAAATAAAAGTTTGTGTTTTTCCATTTTCAACAACAATTCCGAATTTAATTCAGATGTGAGGGGAATCACTGAAAGGGTGGAATGGTCCTTATTTGTCGGAATAGATTTCGAATTCTATAAAAAGTATATATAGTTGAGCACAAAACGCATGGCAAAATCAGTATATAAAGATCCAGAAGTAAAAATCTAAAACGTTTTAATTTAGAACTCAATACTTCTCAGTACTTGATTAGGGAACTAGGGGGAACAATTTAATCATACGAGTGTCTCTAGGGTTTGTATATGTATTTTTTCAAATCTGCTTTAGAAAGGCATTAAATAATCGAAAATAGCCACTTCTGTTTTAAAGAATAAATTTTGCGGCTACACAAAAATCCTTAAAGAAGTGCAAGTCAGCCCCTAATATGAAGTTCAATTATTAAAACAAGTTTACTTCAAAAAAATAATTACTATATTAATGTAGAAACCCCAAAGGAATACTTTTTTTTCTATATATCTCTAATCTTTATAATGGCATTGCGTTTGCAGCATTGTGAATCCAACACAGTTTAAAGCAAGTAAAATCTTTAAATGTTTCTGTTATTATCTCGTTTATTTATTAGATACGAAGTGATCCATTTACGTGGTGATTGCAACGCTACTAGTGACATCGGGAATATGTAACAACCGATTTATTTTATGAGTGGCAGAGAATTGGTACTTAATTTCAAACCTTTCATACTATTTGAAAAATATAATACACTTTTTAAAGTTTGGGTATATGCACGTTTTCCTCATAAACAAGCTCTTCGTTTTTTATTACAGAGATTACAGAAATATCAGAGAGTGTCGTCGTTGGCTATCGTAACCAAAACACTAGTCGTTGTCATGTTCGCTCTTATGGACACGTATTTTCTGTCTTGGGGCCACGTTTACATATGTACAACAGTAATTTACAAGGGATATTTTCTGAATACTTGTCTAAAGAACAACCATCATCCATCTCTCATCCTTGCAGCTATGCTCATCGCCATTCAAAGCAATTATTATCACGCCATCATCACAGTCTAGTTTTATATTCCAATTCCTTCTTTTCTATATGTCCGATGAATTTTTCAAATTGTCACTACTATATTACGGACACACTCCACACTTTTGCAACTCAAAAATAATCCCAAATGATGGGGATATATTAAATTACTTTATATATATTTAGAGGGATAAATAAAAGCTCATGTGTTTTATAATATAAAAAGAAAAAACAATTGCATTTTGCACATATATGATAATAATATTGGCGACAAGAAAGTAAATAAATAGTTCAAATTTATTATTTTACAACAGCTGTAATTTTTATTATACAATGTCTGCGTATTTTATACATGTTAATTAATGTAAATAATAATTTAATTGCAACAATAAAAACAATTCTCAGTTTACTCACAACGATTATTCCAATTTTCAGAAAGCCATGACAGCATCTCCAAAAATCACCTCCTCTGTTGGCCATTTTGTTAAAATGCACAGACATTGTGAAGGTTAGTGTTGGTAGCACCTTGAAGGGCTGAAATCAATATGCTTTGGGCTAACATTCTGATATCATTCTGAACAGTGCATGACTGGATATCGTGCTAATCCATGGGGTTCTATATGAATAAGAGAACATTTCGTGTAATCAAATAACTGTAAGCCATTTTACGACATAGTTACTTAGAATTTTGATCAGAAACTATAAATAGGAATAGCATCTGGAAAGTATGACGATTTAAGCTGAGAGGATTAATTTTTAAACCTGGTTTATCTTGAGACAAAGAGTGATTGTTGATTTGATCCTCATCTAATAGACACTTGCTTATAATAATCGTCTAACGTGAAGGGGGAAAGTTTCAGAATCTAAGGAAAGGCAGAGAGTCCGAACCTTCCTGAACGAAGAATATTTTTGTATATAGTTGAACCTTGAATGCATCCCAGAACGATCGTACATTTTTCGAACAGACAAACCAAAGCAAGCCATAAGCAGGGTATAGTAAAAATCAAAGGAAACAAACCTTCAATAATCTAATTTACTAACCCTGAAGCTCCTGTCAAATTCAAGAAACATTACATCAGCTAAACCATGAATGTGAATGACTTGAAATAAAGGACGACGATTCTGGGATACTATGTATATAATTATTGTATATAATTAGATATGATTAGATTTCTCTACCAGAGAAAGATGGAACGGAGGATCCTAGGAGTATTACGCAAAGACAAAGTCCCAAACAACAGGATAAAAGAATTGATAAGATGTGATCAACCATGCACCTGGCGTAACATAAATGGGAAATTCTCGCTAAATGAGCAGCAGATGGGTACAGTGCTTTGGGGGACAGTGGCATCGAAAAGAATCATTGAAGTAGGCCAGTAAACAGATAAACCGATTAAATCTCGGCACCCAGATTTAATCTCGTATAATTAATAAACATTTTTCATATATATATGATGTAATTATATAGAATGATGTAAACTGTTCAAGAAACAGAATTCTCTGCTGTAAGGATAAAACTTTCATGTAGCACAAAGAAGCGACTTCCTAGTGCCATCTGCAAGGCCAGACATTCAATAGCAACGGAACCTCTCTTTTCATCTCTGTGAAAAAGTCCTTGAAGAGAAACTGTGGTGGAATAGCTTTCACCTTGGGCAACCGTCCCTTAAAAAGAGAAAGTTTCGCTCCTGTACAACGACTTTAGCTAACTAACAATGAAATAAGTCTAGCCAACCAGTCCTCGAAGTTTTAAAATGTTTCTTCGAGAAACTTCCAGCTGAAAGATATTAAACCAATCAGAAAGGAAAGCTTGCGTAGCATTTAGTAGGTTCGAAAATTTGAATACTAGTGAAAAAACGTGTAGGAAAACTATTAAAAGCATTTTTGAAGGCTTTTCAACACTGTTCACTTGGGGAAACGAGAAGGCACGTTCGCTTTAGGAAACGGTTCGCTTCGGGAGACGAGACAGGGCAGTTCACTTAGGAAAACAAGAAAGGCAAGTTGTGAAGTGCATCAGTGAAACTCAATTTAGCTTAGGAGATATGAAAAGTATATTTCGTATGTGAAATATGGAATAAGCGTAATTTTGTTTAGATAAGATAATCGTGAAAAACTGTAGTTAGAAAACGTTTTGTTAGTGTAAATTTTTGGTAAAAAGCAGCGGACAACAATCACTCCAAATATAGCTGGATTATATATGCGAACAACGAGAGGACTTGTGAGTTATATCGTTAGGAACTATCTCTAAATTTCACAGTTCGTTGCAATTGGTACAGAAGTGTCGCGAAAGGCAAGTGACTAATAAAATTCGCAGTGAAATGGGAGCATTATTATTTTTGGTGAAGCCTTAATCCGCATCTTCTCCCTCTCCTGGAAACTCTCTAGAAAAGCCTTAAACTCATTAAAGACACCCTGAGAAGAACACTTCGATAGCGGCAGGAGAAAGTGTTCTGCGAAGGCACCGAAGCCGTGGCACTGTACATTCTCCAGCATCAGTCAAAATAAGATTTACTCCAATCTAAAATCAAAATTAATATTTCATCCCTCAATATTAACATAATCAATTCAACAAACTCATTTAAAATTGCATTATAATCGACGCAAATTGGCGCTTCAACGTGATACTAATTAACCATCACTAATCGATCCTATTAACTACAAACCCCTCCTACAAATCGCCGCAAAGACAATCGCAAGAATACATTGTTCCATGGCAGCAAGGAGCAGGAACGAGTGGAAAGGCTTTCAAAAAACTCTGATACATAAACGAATGCGATCAATTAGCGCAGATTATCTAATGACTGACTCCGTGAATTATTTCTGTGCTGTACTGTAACCAAATTTATTACATGCGTTTTTTCGTGTAATTGTGTCGAAACTTTTATAAATTATAGAAGTTTAGCTTGTGGCCTTTTTACTCTACTCTATTCTAAGGAAAATTTTAATTTATCTTAACGATCTTTCCCTTTCACGAACCCTTAGCCCCTCATGGGACTCATACACATACGCGTGCATGAATACCACACTTTTATTAACGTATTAATTATAAGTTTTATTTTGTCCTTTACTTTATTTCCTCTTAATTAAATATCCATATAAACCTCGTTTTTCTTTGTTAAATGATGTTTTCTTTAATCTATTTTATTACAATTATATGCTTGCTATTATTATAAAATAAGAAAGAGTGATGCCAATTAGTATTTTTATCCAGAGTTTGTTTAAAATATAGCCACAAAGGTTTGAAATTCATTTCTAACTTTATCACGAGCAATATGGTGGGGACAAAAAGAATTAAAATTGTGACTAAACATACACAGTCCTTCTAGAGCTTAAGAAAACTCTAACTTTGTGGCGCACATCTTCCTCGGGGACACGCTGTTATTAGTGTTTCAAAATATTTCTGAACAGGGATTGTAACTTCAACATGATAAGGATAAAACATATAAACTAAAAATAATACATGAGCTGTTGCATTTGTTAAATTGGAATCAGCAAATAAAATGAATTTAATGTGTCGAAATATATTGATTTTGATAATATTCTTTTCAAAAATCCTATAAAACATAAATGTGCTAGATGTCATTAGTATTGATATATTTTGCTATTTTTTCATAACGAAATATGTTTAGATATTGATTTGAATTGCGAGTTGGAGAGAGAAATTAAAAATCTTTTTTCGGAAGTCTAACGATGAATCTTCGACTTAATGTGTCCAAGATGTAATGCTTAACTTTACTGACAAGTTTACCTTAGATATGATACAGTGTAACAATGCTATGGAGCTGAAACACCATCTTTCAGTGAAAAAAGGAAAGAACTGATAATAGTGCCAAAAGAAGGTACCAGAGATACGTGCTAAAGTTTGGACAGCATTTTGAACATTTTTTGGACATTGTGTCAAAAACTAAAACTGGTTTTTTAACAGAAGACTGGCTTGTGTATTTTTGTGAATATTATATTCTATACCATCGTTTTGCTGTATATATTAATTGCACCAGCTCCTAAGGTAATTTCAAGTATCTATATTTTATAACTGGACCGATTTTTATTAAATGTATTTGTCATTTAAAAAGTACGCCTAAAATATTCTATCAATTTGTTCTCTTCAATTAGTGGTGTACTAGTAAAATTATTTAAAATTTTTATCAGCTCTGAAAATTGCTAAATACGAACTTTTGGTTCCTATTGCTGCTATGTTTAGTACGCGTGCACCACTGCAACACAAAACCAGGATAATCATTGCTAAAACTATTTTCTCTAAGGTAGCCGTACTTGAATACAGATTTAATGGAATTAAGCATGTTTTACACCAAGCCCGTTAACCCTTATCATATTCAACAAGCACATATGCAGGGAGTTTTGTTTTATCAAGATGTTTCTCTCCCTGAGTTCTGTATTCAATAACAGGAAGCTTACGGGTGTGCAAGAGCTTATTACCAGAGGGCACTGAATTAAATGCAGAGAAAAACATACAGAAGCCATGCAAAAGGATACACAATGTATAAGGTACGAAAAGAAATATTAAATTTAGGCATATTGGGTTCTGCAGATTTCTAAAAGCAGCGCCACTCTCTAGAATTCCAAGTTAAAATGCCAAAATAGTGAAGCAGGAAACGTTGTCTCAAAAACGACCATTTAATTATAATTGTTTCTGATGGCAATTATAATAACAATTCCATCTTGTTTCAGGTATAGTTTAATGTCAAGAATAACATAAAAATCAAGGGTTTCAATGCTACAACTAAAAGGACTTCAATGTTAAATGTGTTAGTGTGTGTATATATATATATATATATAGATATAGATATAGATATAGATATGTCTTTTTGACTAATAAGTAATAATCAAGTTATCTTTCTGTCTTTTTGTAATACTGTACACATTTGACAGTGCACATTATGTCTTTGTTATAATTCTGTAAAAGGGATGGACGTGCTGGACCTTTGTCGGAAAAGTTAGGAAGAGAACAATAGCCTTACCTGGAAAGTCATTTGTTAAATCTTATTCTTTCAAATCCTTCGCCATCTCAAGACGCCAATTGTTATTAAACTCTAAACTTGGATACAGCTAGAAATATAAGCTCAATCGGTAACTGTACATGCCATCAAAAAATGCAGCAAACAGAAAGACGTGTTTTACATAAACCAAGATTTATGTCAAAAGGAAGCCGCATATATGGCCAAAGCGTGTTTTATCGCAGACATTTAGTGAAGGAATCTAAAAAAGGGCAAATGTCTCCTTTTTCGTAGCGTGGGTATATTTCCTGGTAAAACCTTAACGCGGAAGAGAAAAACTTCAACCAATCAACATATTACAAAAACACGACGAATGAAAGCGATCATGTAATAAATCATAACTTGTATGATCCAATAAAATTTTAGAAGGAACCAAGTTCAATAATATTTAAAAGAAACAAATTTTCGGGAGGGGCGGAGTCAATTCATATAATAGATTTAACATTAACTTAAGAAGTAAATTTTAAGCATTCGAGGGTTAGTAGCAGTTATTTAGTATCAGCATCAGTTATAAGTTATTCAGTGTCATAGCAGATCAATTAAGCCGTCGCGGAGAGTCAAAGTAAATCGGTCGGTAAGTGAGAGTCAGACAGTGCGAGAGTAATAGTAAGAATACGAGCTATATGTCACGCCGAATCATTGCTAAGGTATAGCCGTTCATGTGACATCACGATGAAGTCCGTGCAGCAAAGTGAGTAGTGTGATTATAAAGTGTTTACGCGAAATTATAGATGAAGGTCAGATTTAAAAAGTATGTTAAAGTGAGTAAATACACGAGTGAAATAGTGAAGTAGTGAATTATAACCCGAGGGTAGATTTATAATGTACGCATAGGACCAAACTAATAACCACACACGAATAAAAATTATGTTAAAGTGAGTAAATACACGAGTGAAGTAGTGAATTATAACCCGAGAGTAGATTATAAAGTACACATAGGATCAAACTAATAACCACACGATAGACGCACAGCATGTTCCTGAACCTTTCAAATTGTCGAATAAATTAAATATACAACCAGAGCCGAACTTTTTATTATTACAGTGAAGAATCCCCTTCCTCCGTAATGACTTCAAGTCATTGAAAACAGTCAATATTCTCCCGAGATTCCTATCCTCTGCACTGGTACCAGAGAAATAGGAAGCATCAAACTCATGACTACAAGAGCCGAGGCAAAACAAGAAGAATATCTAATTTGTCTTATTAAATAAATAAATAAAAATAAATCACGGTCGATATAAAAATTCACCCAACCACTATAATACCGGTTCCAATGATTATAATGAAATATAATGCAAGCACAACCTATTTCTCGATTTAAAGTCGATATAATATTCTGAAGTTCCTGAAGCTGCTGAATCCGTTTATTGCATAGAAAAGATGCCTAAAATTCATGTAGCAGCAACAGCAGCAGCAGCAGCAGCAGCAGTAGCAGTAGCAGTAGTAGTAGTAGTAGTAGTAGTAGTAGTAGTAGTAGAGGGGATATATAGACTCCTGTTCTTCAGCCATAGAATTTTGCACAACCCTTGACCACTTATAACAGTTCGAACTCTGAGACCTTAATAAGGTTCTGAGTCTTAACTCCTATACGAAGATCGTCCATATTTTGCAATTAAGTAATATTGTTTATGAAACCTGCAAATAGGTTCTCTCTGAAAGAGCCTTATTTTCTGGAGAGGTTTCCTAAAATGACCATGTTCAGTAATTAATCCCATCACTCGTCTTAACTTCTTCTTTCCCAGGTTCAGCAGTGTTGAGATAAGTGTTCATTGACAAAATTTTTTTCCAAGAGTTATTCCGAATTAGTTGCACCATCGCGTGTTGTTCCCGGGTCCATAATCTAATTGCGGTTTTGCTAAGGGTTTACTGACACCACATGCTGATACAGGTGCAATATAAGAGCTGGATGCTCCCTTCTTGACCATTTTGTCTGCTTCTTCATTCTTTATCACACCTCGATGGCCTGGCATCCACCTCAATTCCTCGGAGTTGTTGCTTGACAGCACCATCAGTGTTTGAAGACAATCCCATACCAGTTTTGAATTTAATTGGCAAGAATAAATTGCTCGAAGAGCAGCTTGACTATAAGAAAGAATCAGAATGTGCTTACTATAGTAGATTTTTTCATTACCTCTTTGATCACAGGTCAATATTGCAAAAGATCTCTGCTTAAAAACGGTGCAATACTTTGCAAGACTTACTAAAGTAGGTCTAGAGGATTTCACCGTAAAATTCGTTTAGCTTAACTGACTTTCAAAGCATTAAACAGGGCAACGCTTTCAGTGTTTTTTGTTCTTGTTAAGTCTTGAAAAGCCAACATTAAGCATCTTGCCAAAGCTTTTCTGTGTTCATTCCTCTTTTGTTGTCATTGCAAATTTAGTTAAAATGTTACAATGTAGACACGCAATTATTTGTAGTTTTAATGCATTTTTAGTTTTAAAAATGATGCAGTGTTGATGAAAAACACAGACAGAGTATACTATGTTGAAAAATATATTAACCCTGTTTTGAAGTTACATTTAAGGACCAACGAGAAACGATTGCCACATCATAAATTTTTCGTCTCTTGTTGATGTTTAACGTTGTGGACGAAAGGGTTGAAAAAGTGTAACAGATTTTCAAATCCAATAATGAGGAGATATACAAATCATCACGATAAATATTAATTTAATTTATTTAAAGTTTAATACAAAGAATAAGAAAGAAATAATAAATCAGTATTTATTAGTCGTTAGGCTTGTTCCTCAGGGATGAAACATTTCTGTTCTTATGCCCCCCATTGAGTTACAGACCTGAAGAGAATGGTATAGTTAACGAAGAAGTTGAACTGTGCCCTTTGAGGAAGATTCCCTGATTGCTGTAATAACATAAAGGAGCTAATGCACTGCTATGGAGCTCAACATAAACTTACTCAGTGGAGAATATTATTATTTCCAGGAGGACTCAAAGGTCATTTCATGCACAATAGGAACAGGTGTGCATCTATTCCTAGAGTCTATCAACACATCTGAAAAAAATAATGACTTCTTATGCATTCAGAATGAAAAGCACAAGATGATTGATTGTATCCACTTTAAAGCCATTGGGATACTAATAGCACACCAAAATGCCTTGCTTTTTATGTGAATGGGATAATCAGTAAAACAAAACACTGAGATGCCAAGTTTTGGCCAGAAAGAACAAAGTTTGTGCTGGGAGTAAAACTTCCTGAATGGACCATTTGCAGATTACCCAAAAAGCGTGCTTCCACAATTATCATATTGGGATAGATGAAACACTTTATAGAAATTGCACCACAAGAGAAACACTCTCTTGATGTTTTTTCTGTCTTTCACACAAGTTAAATAGAATTCTGAAAAGTTTGTTACCTCACGAATCCACAACTTGATAAAGACAAAGAAATTGAGAAACGGATAATTACAGGAGAAACAGATGTTTGAATTTTTTCCAGATTTGTTAATGAAGTTTTCTGGAGAATAAAAACATTCAACCTTACAAGAAAGTTTATGAAAATGTGCTGCGCCTCTTCCAGAATTTAGTCTGCAGCATCACAACATGAATTTAAACGTTTACTCCTTACGTCACCATAAGAACTATTAAAAAAATTAGTAAAAAGAGTATAAACGATTTTCAAAAAATTAAGAAACATGAATAGGAAATGCCAGGGATGATGGGTAGAACATTGGATGAATCACTAGGCTAAATGTTGTCGGAAGAGAAAAAAAATCAAGAGGAAGTCGAAAAGGAGTAAATTTAAATTAATACGAAAGATGACTCAATTTCTTCCCCTTTGTTACACAGAAGCAAATAACCTTTCAGCTTTTCCAACATATACTAAAGTACACGAAAAATTGTCCACTTTTAGAGTTCGGTCCCACGTCCGTGGTATTCTGTAAAACTGGATTCAAAGTAGAGCGAATTTGATTTCATCTGTTACGTTTCTCTTGAATCTGACATAAGCTTAATTTTAAATATGTGTTAATTAGCAAACACTATCAGTTTGTGGACTTGGAACTACCTGCGTGTAAAATGTTGAAAGCCTTTGCTCTGTTTTAGTTCCTAATAAGAGCATGTCGAATACTTTATGATTTTGGTCTCTGTACTTATGCCTCACCCTATCTTTTGGAGTGTTAAGTGGTGGTGAGTTTGTTGTGACAACCACATGTCGGGCGACCAAAATTCGTAGCGTTATTTTGTTTGATCTGGATGTGGCAGTCAGGTAACAGATGAACGCCACTCTGCCTTGGCTAGAGTTCAGCCTTTATCCGGCTACCTACGCTTCACTAATGACCAGGACCTATTCGCTGTTTTCTGCCAACTGTGGGATCAGGGATCGATTATCAGGAGAAGCTTGGAAATACAACCCATTATTTGGAATTTATATCATTTTTATTGTTTTGATCCAGCGGAAATCCGACTGACTGTCGGGAACCGGTTAATTGTTGACCTGGTTCTAGACACATACCTACTTAACGAGGGCGCGACTCGACCTTGAAACAGAGTTTTTGATGTGAGTAGACGGATAATTGTGAAAATGAATTTAGAAGGTGGTTAATGAGTAGTTATTGATCGAGTAGGAATCTCGGTATCGGAGGAGAGGAAGGGTTATCTCAGGGGTTGTATGGGGGATGCAGTCAATGCTTTGTAGATTATGGGAAGTTGACAACCTCGTAACCTCCTCCGCTGATCCCGTCTTCCTCTTTTCGGCTCCAGTCTTCATATCTCGTTCCCGCTTCAATTTGTTACGAAGAGAAGAATCTCTTCGCTGCCCTGGCTAAAATGAGAAGTCTAGTGCTTTTCGCTCCTCAGCGCTCCTCGGGTAGAAGAATTGGAAGGACGTGAATGAATGAGTGGTGTTTAACGCCCGATTTTGCTACAGAGGCATCACAGGCGATGGACACTGATGATACATGAAATGAAATGATATATTGGGAAAGAATTTTTTATTTTTAAGGAAGGAATCGTTCCAGGCTTAGGTTTAGGGTACCTCCCAGGCATTTACCATTTATGAGGACTGAGAAAAACCTGGAAAAAACATCAGTCAGGGAGGACGGTCCTGGTGGGATTCGAAACCCAGACCGCCCACTTACAAGTCCGCGCCTTAACTACCTCAGCCACCCGTGGCGGTGGGAAGGACGTATCCAAATGAGAACCAGTGGGTCAATTATAATCACTAATATATATATATATATATATATATATATATATATGTGTGTGTGTGTGTGTGTGTGTGTGTGTGTGTGTGTTCTTTTTGTTAACCACATTGACCTCAAACCACTACTACACTTGGTTGTTTAAAATGTTATATCACTCGAACAAGAATGCAGTCTGATCAAAGTAGCAAAAGAAATTTGAACGGAGGACGGTTGATATAACTATGGACGAAGAATTGTAAATTGCCCTAACTCTAGGCGAGAATGTTAAATTGAACGGCGACTGACCACACTGCAACTGAACTGAATATAACTTGAGTCTGCCCCTGCAACTGAACTGAATCTAAGCTGACTCTGCCCTGACTATAACCACGAAATCGCGGCGTTTCGATGATTTTATTCCATTTCAGTCAGGAGGTTTCCTGACGCTGTTGGTATTTAAAATTCGCTAAAATTTACACGTTTTGATCGCTGTTCTTCTCTTCCCATTGGTGACTTAATTTCGCGCTGTTCTCGGCCTTTGTCACTTATTGCGTCGGTTCCGTGACCTAACTTTACGCAACGGATGCAATAGGGGCTGTTTATATGTCCTTGAGGAGGAAGCAGGGTTCGAGTCTAACGGTTCAGAAGAGAACTCTGTTTTCCCCCTGCGTAGCCTTTAGAAAAATCCTCCAAGGTTTTACGGTCTTGGGTCAGTGCAGGCCATAAACCATCACAGTTTTCACCCTCCTCGACCATTTTTGTGCAAAGCAAATTTCTGTATAATATCAAGGAAACTATGAATACTACGATCTTGTGATAATTATAAGTTGATGCGTATATGAATTTTGTTATTATCACTCTTAATTGCTTTATTTCAGGGTGTAGGGGAAATCCGTGTTTCAATCTTGACCATAGTAAAATAAGTATGGACTTTTACAGTTCCCCTTTCGTTTACAATGGGGAAAACTTTTCGCGGAATAGACATGTATTGATTTTTCGTTCCTTGTAAATTGAACCGAGAAGGTAATACTAATGCATTTTGTGACGAAGGTAATCATGGGGCTAAACTGCCCGTGTGATCGAACTTCGTACACTGTCTCTTAAGAATTGATTCGAATTAAGTGCTTCGTTGAGACACTTAATGACTAGCTTCGGAACTACTTAACTGGCTATTTCACTTACTTTCTCCAATTCACGCGTCAATCGTTCCGTTTCTGGACTGATTTCGAATGTGTGCGAACACATGAAACTGCCCAGGGTATCTCTTTACATACAAGACTCTTCCGTTCAGTGCACATGTTCAACACACGCCTAAAGGGTTCTCGTGAGCAAGCGCATGGGGCTCGTGTTTGCTAAACATTTTAAAACCTAGCAATGCCATAGGTTTCTTGAATTTGTTTCGTATTTCAAAGCTCAAGTTCCGGCGACTGAAAGCGTCCAAAGCCCATCCGTCTCTCGTAGAAACTTCTAGAAGCCCATTAAAACTTCATTACCCCTTGGCTTCTTCGCCGCTTCTTTCAGCTACATAAGGTTTCTCAATACCAGCTATAGCTCCGGTCAGCAGCGTGAATTTTACAATATTGAAATAAATGTAGCATATTATTATTATTATTGTTATTTACAAAACTGACACAGAATATAACACTTATAAAAATTTATTCCTTGACTGCATACCATTAGTTACTCTAAGCGCTCACCTACTTATTCTGTGAGTATTCCCCTCCTTCCATAATTAATTAAACAATTATTACATAAAGTAATAAAGCTACCTTATAATTACAATTTGCCAAGCTTCCGATAAATACTGTTTCACTTTATAGCGCTAAAAACCTCGCGGCACATTACACAATGCTCAAGTAGCATGGTACCCATTTTGGTTTTGCAAGTATATTTCTTTAAGATCATGAATATTTGACATTTCTCTGTAGTCATGCTTTTTGGCAGAACAGTTACCTCTCTGTTGCGTTTTCTGCAACAGCTTCAAGACCTGGTGTTAAATTGATATTATTTTGTAGTAGTGTGCTAATTATTTATAAGGGAAAACCAATTACTTCCAATGAGGGCATAGCCTATATAGGAATATAATAAAGTTAGATTTTGAAATAAACACAAGTATATTCTCAAATTCTGTTTTGAACGGTTAATGGTAATCCAATAGCTGTTGCATCATTAGAATCAAGCACATTTCCTAATTTCATGTAAATTAGTTACATGATGTATAGCAGCTAAAACGATACCTTCTAGTAAGCTAAAGTAGGCTGTGTTGGGGAGGAGAGTCCCTGGTGTTATTGTTCTAAATATACTTCAGCTCTCTAAATGATGTTATTATAAAAATATTATCCTGCCCACAGCAGAATAGTGTGTGAAATGAAATGAAATATATATGCAAGAGAGGTCAAGTAAAGCAAACTAGAAAAATCCCTCTCAAAATCCAATTGTATATGCTCCCTTTAGATGAGGTTATCTCTTAAAGAAAAATAAAAGTTTTGCACCTAAAATTTAAGATTATAAATAAGGAAGGTAAAAAAAAAAAATATAGAAAACCATACAGTTTTGCTCCATAAATTGCAAATTACGATGTATTTATGGAAAAGGTGAAAAGAAGAACGTATCAGCTTAATAAAACGTTATTTTGTAAAATTAGTGATCCTTTTAAACAAACTGCTTACCAGCACATTGTCACGTATAGAATTATAGATCATAGAAAGGTTAAAGAAAAGATGAATAATTTAGCTTGTTTATTTAGGAAGAATATTCGGCTTTCTATTGAGCTACTCGTATACAAACCGAATAGTTTATTGGAGGATATTACTTTATTTCACCTAATACCAAGAAAATGAAATCCCAAGATTGTTGTCGATTGGATTTTACTGATGCTATTTAACATTTTAAGTCATCAGCCTCTCATTCAATTTAGGCAATAAAACGGCCCATAAATTTTGCTCAGAAACCTCTTATTTCAAGCTTGGGGTTCATTTACATGCCGTAAATCTACGACACAGGACTCCCAGCTTTATTTCCCTTTCGAAGCCATACTTAGTATTTTTATGTCCCAAAAATACATCGACCTTGGTCGGGATTGAACTTGCGATCTTGGATCTACGAGGCAAATATGGTTGCCACTAGACCACCAGAACCGATACATTCCAAGATGAGCATGAAAGTATTCTGATTTTTAAAATGGTTGGTTTATCGGAATCAAATATACTTATCAATAAATGATTTCATCTTACTATGAATTTCAGCATTCTCCTGCTAATACCGTACAGTTTTAGCACTTTACTTGAAGTAAACTTATTTGTATTTCAAAATCCAAAGGTTTTTATAAAAATATATCATGAAAAAATTAAATAACATTTTTAAAATAACACTTCAATTTTTAAGAGACACATTAACTAATGCATTCCTAAAATAAATTAATCAATAGATAAAATATAACACAGAGGAAGTGCACGTTAAAGTCGCAATTACAATTAAAATTAAATTCAGCAATATATTAAAACACAAATTAAGCTAAATAGGAAAGTTCTTCTAAACATTGTTTTAAATAATTATAAGAAAATCTACTTTTGAAAAAAAATTGACAAAGAAATTTCGTGGATTTACTCCCAATTTTAAGCAGCGATATCTGCATTTAAGAACGGTTTAACAAAATTTAACAAAAGACTGCTTAGTTTCCAATTTCAAAGAATGTCTAGGTCAATGAAATAATAAGCGAGAATTTTATCCGCTCCTAAGAAAGAGAGAAATTTTGAGTTAAGAACTCCGAAGAGGCACCGTCCCTAGGCCACAAATAAATTACCGTCAAGACGTTAAACGGTGGCTTTCTCTGTTCCCAAATCAGTAAGTCGAAACGATAATACTTAATTACCGGGTGTCAAAGATGGCAAGGTAATCAGGAAGAGGAGATGACGCCACGTGCTCTAGCCAATCAATAACAAATACCGTTATGTAAACTCTACTTTCCAGAAGTTTCAGAATATGGACGCCGTAACAGGGAAGAAAGGAAAGAGAGGGTAAAAGGAAAGGCCAAGACGATTCACGGAACCGTAATACAACATTCAACAGAATTTAAAAGAAACACGGAATAATATAAAGTTTGATTTAAGTGAATAAATGAATATTTATGTAAAACTTTCAGGTTTATTGCGTATCAGGCATTATGATATGCTATTCACGCTGTAGTAAGAAAAACCTTTTCCAGAAGGTTGCAGGAATTGGACCAAATAGCAGGGAAGAAAGAAAAGAGAAGCGAAAAGTAAAGCCAAAGATAGCACACCATATTGCAGTCTTTAACAGAAGTTACCAGAAATAGGGAATATTTATGCAAACTTTACAATTTTATTACAATGTTGTGCATTATGATATGCTCATATTGTTGTAATAAAGTATCTGACATACATTTTACATAGAATGGAAGAAACTTGAGTACATTCCTTTCAGAATTTCGTGAATTGGTTCTTAGAGTATAATCGGTTAACACTTCTTAGCGGGTCTTAGTTTTTCGTATATTAAAAATGTTTGCATCATAATTTGCAACGTTATTTAGCATTATATGTTTATTCAAAGTTAACGACGATTTGTTCTTTGTAACTCATGATATGTAAGATGCTTACTTATGGTGCTTACATGATTATGTTGAATTTAACAGAAATAGTTCAACATAAAAGCTCTATAGGCATTTTTATCGCAAGCTTGCCATCTTCTTCTTCTTCCTTTTTAGAAACTCCTCGTTATATATAGAAGAAAAAATTCCTCATGAAGGTGCATCATTACTCCTATTTTATGTACGCAGATGTCCTATCACTTGTAACTTCAACTAGCAGTATGCCAAGTGACATTACTCTATTTACATTGGGAGTAGTGCAATCGGTATTTTTGTCCACACGTACTCGTGCACTAACTAGCCCGTGATTTCATTATGCACAAAGTGGGAACAAAGAACAAAAGCAAAATTGTGCGTTAAGCTTGGCAAATCGATCACAGAGACATTATATATGCTTCGGCAAGCTTACGCCAACGGTTCGAGTTGTACGAGCGCTAGAAAAGCAGGGGGTCCCTGGAATACGACGAGCATCACGAAAATGTTGAAAAAGTTCGGAAAATTGTTCCTAAAGATCGTAAGAGAAAAATCAACGACATTGTTTACATTTGCTGTGTCATTTGGATTAGTGCAGACAAAGGTACCATAGAGACGAGATAGAGCGTGAATTGCAGAAGGTTTTACATTTAATTACAAGCAATGAACTAGAGGCCGAATTCCAAAAGTAGTAGAAACGATTAGGTCGTTGAGGTTTTGCCCAATTTTGAAGGATTTTGTTGATTTGGTTTATTTACGGACGCTCTTTCACATTTCAGGTCATCAGTGTCTAATTCTATTCAGGGCGTGAAACGGCCGACAAATTTTGCTCAGAGGCCTTTTCTTTCAGGCTTGAGGTACTTTCTCGGGCCGTAAATGTACGACACGGGACCCACGGCTTTACTTCCCTTCCGAAGGAAACCATACTTAGGATTTTTACGCCCGAAAAAATCCATCGATCCTGGCCGGGTTTGAACCCGCGATCTTGGGTTTAGAAAGCAATATGGTTACCACTACACCACCAGGACCGACCAATTTCGAAGGAGGTGGTCTTCAAAAATAGTTAATAAAGTATTTTCTTTGTAACAGAACCAGTGCTGCGACTTTTTGGTAGTACCTCTCACATGTCAAAAATTCCTGAAAATTATTATATGCTTGCACACCATTAAAGAAGTCTTCATTTTGCTCTATGGGTCAATCGTAGAATATTAACTTAGTCATGTAACGATGTATTACGCTTGAATAACTTGAAAATGACACGGTACATTCCTATGCCCTTTCAAATTAGGTTGCTTTGTCAGAGATTTAGATTATTTAACTATATTAAATTGTATCCCAGTACTGATCAGAATGAACGTTTAAACGTTTCTTATATTTACAAGAAAGCACCAAAACAAAACTCTAGTCCTAGGAATAGTGTGCCTTATTAGCAGAATGTGCATTTTTACACATTGCTACTAATTCTAAATTGAGACACACACAAATGCAGGTGCTGACATTTACTGTGAACACTTTTCTTATTATAGCAGGCAAGCAGTTTTGAAAGAGAATTTGGAGTCTTTCGCATTGCATTAAATTGCACGAACATCTTTTCTATTTCCGATTAAAAGACAGTAATTCAATCTGTAATATTTTCATAAATAAACAAATTCTACAGAATATCAGGAATTTTTGCAACTACTCCATCAAAAAAAAAAAAAACTTTTATTACTATGGGTACCAATCATTGTCATAGGTTAGAGAATGAACTTGTTAATGCTCTGGCTAAAAATGGTGACAAAATCACGAAAACCTAATTTACAGGAATTTTTATACTCAAACTAAATCTACAATAACAATTTTAAAAGCATAGCTACTGAACTGTAGTGTAGACTATCCAAAACAAACATAAAAATGTTAACGACATAATGGAATAGTCACGAAGCTGATTTTCAATGATGAATTAAACATTGACTTAATGCATCCGAGACCGTATCTACAGCCTGTGCTATCATAATAGAATTTATGTTGGACGTTTTAGTAGCAGAAGCAGTGGTAAAGCATTGCAGAGATACTGGTTGGGAGAAAAAGATACAAAACTGTTGTAATTTTTAGTATGTTAATGTTATATATATATATATATATATATATATATATATGTGTGTGTGTGTGTGTGTGTGTGTGTGTGTGAGGGAGAGAGATTTTTTTTTTGTGTAGGGTATAATACGGGAAAATGGATATGTGAATCACAGATTCTTTTACAGCCTTCAATTTTTATGTTTTTTCGCCCTTCAGGTGACCTGGTTCTTGCTTTTGCAAGTGTTCTTCTTCAGCGGTACAGTCTGGGGTGGGCCTCAGTCTACAGCCTTCCGCGGCGACCTCTGTTTCTTCTACCTCCGTCTTGCGACATCATTGATAAAAGGTAGACTATGACGTGGTTCGTGATCGAAGATTCCTAAGTAGATACCTGGAATCGAACCAGGCCTCCCGGCCAGCAGTCAGCAACGGTAAACACTAGACCAAGGAGGTGGTCCATTTTCTGAGTCACATACTCTAAAATTAACTTGCAGTTCTAGAATGAAGATGGAATGAAAGCACTAGAGTGGTTTATTACTTTCCTGTAAAAATTATAGCCGCAATTATAACCCATTTGATCGTTATTTTCCAAGTATCCACGTTTACTTGCAGTTCCTGCTTTTCCTGGAGATGAGGTTTCAGAAAGGTTGTAACTATCATACCTTAAGCTCTCTATTATGCATGTATGGACATGCTCCATTTTGGGCCTAACCCACTCTAACTCCCATAAGACTACGTGTTAAATTTCTGTCTTTTACTCGATGTCATACAGTTAATTCCTAAAATATTTGTGATATAGTGTTGAATGATACCTTCTGCGTGTGCTCATGTTCTTCTTTTTGCATTATAAGGTCTAGATCAGACAGAAAATGCATACTTTTGAGACTGTGTTGTTATAGTTACGGCACTTTCGCGTAGCACAGCATCCGAACTCTGCAGCCAATGACGGATCATTTGCCGGCAGAAGAAATGGCTGTCATCGGTTAAAACAGAAAACGGAATATTAAACGTAGGCCTTATTAGTTAAATCCTTTTAATTACATGAGAAATTTAAAAAAGACATTCTCATTTTATTTTGCTATTCACTAATAAAATTATTGGTTGTAATGCATTTATTATATCAGTGTTGACATAAACTGTATAAGGCCTACAATTAATCTGACAGTCAAGAATGAATTATAAGAATTATAGAGCTTAGAGGGCTTCCTACCAAATTCAATTTAGAACGAAAACTTTATGAACATTTCTCTGCTCTAAATTGGTCCAATGAGAATGGCTGTGACAACCAGAAACCTATATTTTTAGTTGGTGTGTGAAAACAAGAGATAAACACGGTAAATGATATACCTCAAAATTTAAATTACTAATTCATAGATCTGCCTTTTCTATTCCTTTTCTTTCAATTATGAACGTGCATTTAGTTGCCTTACAGTAGCATGTTGCATTTTTAAAATTATTTTTTCTGCACTAATGGCATTTCAAATGAACGGTGGCAAACTATTTTTATGTAAAAAAATTCAAAACACCTTCACAAATTACATACATTTATCAACTTTTTTTTTAAATCTATGGCAAATGTATTCGAGAATAAGCGCAGTGTAATACAGCAATAATATTGTAAGGATAATACACTTAGCAAAAATCACTGCTAAATACAGCGTAGCCATGTTGACAAATATTTTATTTCATTACATAACATTTCAGTTTACATTACCCTTGAATAAGATATAACGTAACGCCTTTCTTTCCTTGAGCTGTACAACCAAATGCACAACACCCATGCACATTAATTAAACGAAAATAATTTTTTGAAAATGTTCTCCTTGTAAGCATATGGCACAACACACAGTCATCAGGCTCAAAACGGCGGCTGATGCTGGCGAACCAATCACGAAGCTCGGATGTCGACAAATTTCACCGCAAAGCGTGTCCATACTTGTATAATACAGGGCTTTATCATACCCAAGTGCAGTTGCTCCTCCGACGTCATAATAACTATTCCTGTCTAATGTGTTGGTATGCATTTTTGCTAAGCCCCTTGTATTTTTGTATTATGTCAGTAACATACATGCAAACTGTTCATCCCCCACTACAATTACATTTCAAGTTCCATGTACCCTTTCCCTCAGAAGCTTAAAAGTGTTCACAGGATTAATTCACGTTACCTACTGGACCCCGTAAACTCTAACTCATACTGCCTGTACAGCTTTGAAGCAGCAAAACGATTATTGCGCTGGCTTTCAGAAGGCACAACTGGGGCGCACTTCATTTTATAGGTGAATGGTTTTTGTAGAAGCAAGCACAGTAATATATTTTAAACATGTTCTCAGTCAGTTTTAACTTCAAGAACTGGGGCACTTCCCTCGTAAGAAAACGTTAAAAGTAAGATAAAGAGAAGTAATACTCTATTCTTGATTGGTATCGGTGAGATGACTCAAATACAAATCCACGTTGAATTACTGATACTTTCGATGCAGTACCACCTCCGGCAGTAGTCTAAACCAGCGACCTGTGTTGAGGGTCAAGCTGAATGGTTGAATATTTTTGTTTCCCTCTCTTTCTCTCCCCCTCCCCTCTCTCTTTAACTGTACCTCAAATAGCACAAAATTTTTTGTTATATGTACATTTTCATTATCATTTTTTAATTTTAATGACAAATATTAGATTGCAGTCAAAGTAAGTGTTATTCGATAGAATAAGTTTTACATTATCAGCTTAACTAGTTGTTATTTATGAATTATTATCTACGTTTAATATTAGGTGTATAATAAAACTAATCAACAGAGTTTAAAACTTAATATAAAAATACTATCGTTTATAATTTGAGCCAGTCAATTTGAAATTAATACTGTTACATACACCGTTGAGGAGCATCATAAATTACTAAATTAATACACCTTTGGGACGTTTCTTATTTCATGAGGAAAAATATTCTTAAACTTAAGTTAACATTGCTGGTTCAGTAAGCACAAAGATGTTGCAAGAAACAATTGGTTAACCACTTCCTATGGCACTCCCTAAAGGACTTTACCATGACATCAGCACCATGCAAGTTATGCTGCACCCGGAGCCTGTCATGCGTCACTAGGAAGTATTCAGTGTTCTTGTATTGGTTGATACATTTTAAATCTAGGGTGTTGGTACATCATGATTGATAATGCCGACATAACAATGTAGAGACCCCCTAGGGCAAGCATATTTTATATAAGGAGCCGCAGAGCTCACTGACGGCGCTCTTAGACACATCAACCACGTCCTCGACCGCTGGGCCTGCCGTAGTTGCCGCTTCTACTAACTCTGCAGGATCGACGCCGCTGACGGCGACGTGACTCTTCCTCCTACAACGGCGACACATTCCCTACGGTAAGAACTCCGTCATGTAGGGACCTGTATCATCGTTACATAACCTGTAGTACTCCAACTCAACACCCACGGGTGTAACATGTAATCATATAGTAAAATAATTAATAAATGGATTTGCCAAGTGAGTAAAGTATTTTCCATCAGACCTCTCACACTGCTCACCCCCACGTCACGAAATGGTCGTGACATTATATTAGTATAATAATATATATTGGATTTATTACCAATGGTCAATAAAGAGTCAATTTTATTATAATTTAAGCAACTTTATTAACCACACGTAGCAGAAAAAGAAACCAATAATCTGTTATCTAAATTTGTGTGTGTGTGTGTGTTTCAAACAATGATAATATTTATTTCCATTTACAATCGGATACAAGTATTAATCTTCTATATGTCGCCTGAAGCGTTCAAAGCAAGTATAGCTGTAACCGTGATTGGAAAAACTGGCAAAAAAAAAAAAAAAAAAAAGGGAAGCCAAAGCTTTAAATGTACAAAATACCCAAAAATGAACAAATGAGTTTACCTGCTTAGTATTTGAGTTCGGCTACATTTTGATTGTTTTACTGGACCGTATATGGCATGTTTATATTTAGAATAAACTATTCTAATTTGGCGGACGTAGGTAGCATTAAGATCTAAAATATTTTTCCAAGTTTGAGCTCCACAAATGAATGACTTTGTGTTCATGTTCATTGGCGTGCGGCGTGATCTATTGGGATCTCTAATGGCTGAACTTGGACACACCCTAACACTTTGTTTTGTTTTTCTTGTTTACTTTATACTCACACCAGTAGAGTAGAATACTACATTTCAGAAATGAATTTGTGCAAAAAGGGGGGAAAGGTTTGATATGTACTCCGCATAGCTGGATGGAAAGTAATTTACATATTAATAAATGGTGCAACCACTATGGAGGGTGTGTGAGTGGTGGAGGAATTAATAAGTTGGTTTGATTTGAATAACTTATTTAGTGGAATGATTTAATTAATTATCACTCCACTTTGATGATGTCGATTGCACGACATAAGACATAATATTTTGATGATTCTCGCTGATGATCTTCTTGATCTGGCAGTAGTTCGATGTTCACCTATAGCTCTGGCTCCATAGAGGGGAATAGGTTTCTCAGGGTTTGTTGTACTGTTGGACTGTTTAAAAGGACCTTAGATCAACTAGAAAGGAAGGAGATTCGTTGTGTGAGTGAATACACTGCAGGGCTTAGGCTAAGTTCTCAATTTATTTAAAAAGCTTGAAAAATGTAGAACGTGCATCATTCGTCGTGTGGGATGGGATGGGATCTGCGTGTGACGCAATACTACGTTTATTAGTCCTGAGGTTATTGATTAAAGAACTTGTGATGGGCTGAGCAACTTGTAATGCACTTTAAGCCTGCAATATTCCCTATTGACTTACAAGTCAGGATTATGAATGCATACACTTTCCATTGGTTTTGAAGTTTTGATTTAGACATGAATTTTATATTAACATTTTATAACTTACCGTCTGCTGGCTTTCAAATCTGAGTTCACAATATCTTTGTCTTCCGGGGTCGAATTACAAAGCTTATAATCATACACTGCTTAGCGGAATATAATTTACACACATAACTGGACACGACTTAATAACGCGGCTGTAGATAAAATTACAATGACTTGCGACTGCACACGGCTGACGATGAAACTGCAACAACTTTATGTGACTGCACGCTGATATGGATAATACTGGAGTAATACGAGGAAGACTTGAAACTTCCTTCTTAATACAAGATTCGAATTTTTACTGTTGAGACGTGCTATGTTTCCATGAAATTTCCTTCCTCGAAGATTCTAGAAACTTTGGTACATCTAGCTTTCTTATTGGCTACAACAATCAGTAACAACAAATATAATTCGATATTATTTTGTACAGAAGGCACGTCTTCTCTCATTCGTCAATTTGTTAGTCTTGAGTCGGTTTAAAAAATTCACCCACGTCAAGCGTTTAACTCCTTTGCCTAACTTTCGCACGCTAGAGCTCTTTAAACATATTCATCTTGTTTTCTCATGCACTATTCTTTTTGAACCCAACTAATACCTGTAACCTGTACATAAAATAAGCCTCTCTTAGCTCTTTGAGTGCAATAAATCATGCAGCCTTTTAAACGCAATAAAACTTTCTAAATGTGTTTACAACAGAGGAAGCGAACCTGGCTATTACAAAGGACGACCCTCTTTCCAAGCAATGTTTTCCTAAAAGACACGACCAGCATTTCTTGTGTTATAATTTCTGCCCATGTGGCATATTTACAGATGTGTATATTGATACCTTGTACTGAATACTGTTTACTATAGAAAGAAATATATACACACTATCAATCATAATAAAAGACTAATAATAACTTAATATTGAACACTAATCATTATATACTTAATGGCATGAGAAGAAATTTCTGAAAGTAATTGATATGATTATTATGATAAGAGATTCTCGAGACAAGAATACCATCTCAATGTTTAGTATAAAGTAGGCAGTTTTTTACTAAATCTTCATGTGAATACGCTCAGGATACCCTTCGCATACTTCTTAAAATAAATTAAAATAATTGGAAATATGGAATAATTCCAAATGGAATTAGGTAATAGTCCAACTGGGCAGTTTCGATGTTACAGATTTGGTCCTATATTTTGAGAACTAAAAATTACAGAGTGACACAATAAAAACATAACTGAAGTACTAATATAATTATGTGACTATATTTTCTGAATACAATTCCTTAATTGTAAATCAATTCCATACGATTAGTGACTCTATTAACAATTTTGCTATATTATTCAAACATTTCAACCCTAATTATTGTTTAAAGGTTGTTTTATTAGGAAAAAAATTGAAGCTGCGGTAACAGATCATCTATTAGCTCTTTTTCCCATGGTTAATGGGTAGATATCTTCGTTCCGATAGAAAATTAAAATTAAATGTTAAATATCTAATTAATAATGTTAAAATGTTTGTAAATATGCTTCAAATTCATAAAATCTTCTCCCTCGATATATCTAAATGTTCCGAATATAATATTACCATTTCCATATTGAATGAAACAAGACCTTAATACTTGAGAATACCATTCACACAACTGCCTCCTAAGAATGAAACAATTTTGTATTCACTTATTACACTTTCTCCATTGAAAACAGTCCTGTGTTTCTATATATAGAACATGACACTCATCACACACCAGTCGTCAAGATAATGTTGGATCTCTTAAAGCAGTCTTCTGTGACTAATAGTCAATTTTCAACATATTTCCTATGGATTATGCTTTCCTCATATACTACATTATTTTTCTTCCGATCGAACACTTTATCCAAAATTTGTGTGACATTTTCATTTAATCTGGCACTTCGTGGTCTTCCAGATCATTCTCCAATACGACATGTCTGCACCAGGCATGCTGCACACCTCTAACCAATTTATTATCATTTTCTTTGTTGCTCTGGTTTCTGGAAATGTTCCTCAAAGCCATTAGTCACAGCTGCAAGAGATGGTCCACAATACGTTGTATACTATAGCTCCTAAAGTAATGCTTCACCTCCAAGCATACCCTAGCATAGTATAATGCGGCACAATTAATTCAAATTACTTAGAAACACGATTGTAAGCATAAAATATTTAAAACCATTTCATCACATGGATTTTTTTTCTTTTATATGGCTTAGACTTATTTTTCGTGCTGTCATAGATAAAATCTGAATTACAACTTTAATTTTGACTGTAGTGATTAGTTAAGGAACAAACTTACGTTCAATTTTTCTTGCTTTAAACATGTACTAACACAACAGTTCCATCATAAGTCGGTACAAAATCACTTGACGTGGTCCATAAATATGTATAACCGACGAAGATTATTTACATAGTTATTAATTAAATTGTATGAAAATTAAAATTTTACTTATATATATATATATATATATATATATATATATCAATACTTTTTGTATTTTATGTCATCATAAATAAATGCTGTCTCTTTAACTTTAAAAAATAGAGATTTTGTAAGTATATCCTTCGTCTTCAACGTAATAGAACTGGAACTATAAAAACAGTGAATGAAACAAGAATGAGTATAAATGCTGTACCTTGAAGGAAAAAATACGATATTAATATTAATGCGTTATATTTCCTTTCAAACTTAGCATTTAGTGATAAATAGAAGATAGGAATAAACTACACAAACATGCTATTTATTGCAATATCATCACTTATTTGTTCATGTGTTTTTCTAGAATATTCCTAAATACTGGGGTGGTCCACGCAGAAGATACGGTCTTAAGTGGGAATGCACAAAATACCATTTAAACCGGTTTTCCGTGGGTCATTCTGAACGAACACAAAATATAAATATAAAATACTAATCTATACCAGGACTGGTCAAAAAAACAAGAGTTGTTTATTCATATATGTATATGTATATATAATAAAAATAAAGTGACACTATTAACAATATAACAAATTAACAGTAATTATTAAAGTAGAAATGAACAAAACACAACGAGAAAGTCACCCTTGTAATCGCTATATTTTGAACTACTAGAGTTCTTCTATAACAAGAGACACACGCTCTTATTGCTAGTTTCATTTGTTTCCATGCATAACGTTACCTTCGATACTCAATATTTACTTTTATCACCTTCACTTGTCTTCTTGCCATAATGACTTAGTGCGACTTTCTCTTAGTGTTTTATTCTTTTCTGTTTTATAATCACTGTTAAAATTTATTTATATGCGTCTCTAGACGGACGAGCAAACGTCAGTTCGCCAACGCCTACATATAGAATTGAGTTGATTCGTGCAGAGCAATATGCTTCGTTAAAGTGTTATCTTTATTTGTAGAAATCCTGCATGGAAGCTTACAGACTTTGCAGCAGGTATATGGTGATGATGTTCTGCCACAATCCACAGCACTTTATGGTTCAAGGAATTTAAGGAGGGCCATGTTTCAACAACTAAATAAGGCGGTTCAGGTGTTCCAGCAAATCAGTAAACTAAACTATGAATTAACACAGCTGGCGTCATTGTTCGTGAAGACCGACAAATAACAATTGACATTTGCAGACGTGTTACACATTTCCCATGGAAGTACATTTTCGATTTTGCATGATCACGAACATAAGACGCGTTTGCGTGGGTGGAACACAAGATTATCGACTCCTGAGCAGAAAATGATGCAAGTGGATGTGTGGAGGGAATTTCGAATGTGTGTCCACCCTCCATACTCCCCAGACTTAGCCTCCTGTGATTTTGATCTCTTTCTCTGTCTGAAAAAGGAGCTAAGGGGGAGTATTTTTGTATTTCTGAGGCCGTCGTGAAAGAGGCTGGGGTGGTTTTTGAAGAAAATGTCACAATAGGGCTTCCAGGACTGGCAGACGCGTTGGAAAAAGTGCATTCAACTCGACGGAGAATACTTTGATAAAGACCACACCATATTAATAATATTGGAATAAAACTATTTTATTTACAACGTTTGCAATATTAATAGCAAGTTAAGTTCCACAAACACTAGTAACAACACGATAACTCTCTAGAATATTTCGGACGTGAATGTCACTTTATTTTGTGGTATTATATTACATCCTAAGGATAACGTCCATGCAAGACTTCTGATGTTAGTAGGATTTGTAGATAGTTATTAAATTGCTATGAAGCATATTCAGTTGGATTTAGATCTAGAAATATTAGCGTATGTGGAAGTAATTTGTGTGTACAGCCATTAGGGTTTCCATTAATACTGATCTGCAATGTCAAGTGCACTACAAAGAAAAGGGAACTTCTGTTAAACAATAGCACACAATTGTTTGAGATGGACTCTCTCACTATTTCCTGTGTATACCTATGACCTGGTAGTGATTCATTGATCGTATAGAGTTTGTTCGTCAGCATAAGGGCCAACTATACAAACTAATGGCACTTGTACCACCGCACGGCAAACTCGCAGGGCCTATTGCGGCAAATGTGATTATCACATGGTGTCATGACTAGGAATGAGTCGGTGGCTGAATTCACTGCGAAACCAGATACTCTCATTGATTCATGCTAAGAAAAATAATACTCTCATTATGATAGTATTTACTAAAAATCAATAGAATGAAGACATTTTTGATAAAACAGAAATTGCCTTTAGATTAGATGTGAGGTACTATTTAAAAATCATATTTGAAGTTTTGCAGCAGCTCAAAGGACTATGCTATTCAAGTTTAAGAGAAAATGAATAAAGAGCATCTATCCTTGGGAACAAAGGATGAGGGAACAGTGTAAAATTGCAAATATTTTATGTAATTTAGAATTTAATAATAAAATCCAATTTCTTGCCTATATGAAATAGAATTCAGCTTGAGGTAAAATCGAACTATGTCATATAAATTACGTAATAATCAAAATGCCACGAAATAAAAAAAAAAAAAGATTTACATAATTCACTGTACAGATTTTAAATCCTTGTTATCTTTGTTTGATATTAAAAATATGTCATTTTAACCCATAAATGCTTTATCTTTCGGCCTATATTTTGCAGTTTTTGTAGCAGGAAAGAGCCTGAAGATAACTTGTTCGGAGTTATATATCACGTCACGCATTTGCCTTTCCTTCCTTGTATGACGCAAATTTCCTTGGCATTTCCAAAGAAGCAATTACCACTCATTGGTAATTGAGAGATATATATGTACAGATATCATTATTATTGATTGCAACATGTCATCCATCTTTTTTTTTTTATTGATTTTCAGGTTAGTTTTTCACATAATAGTAAGTTGGTTGCGTACCACCTAGCGGCTTCAGATTGAAACGGTTTTGTATGATAGTCACGTTGGCGCCAAATTTTGAAGTGGAGATTAATTATTGGTCGCTTCAATGACAATTTCTCATTATGAATTTGGCTATTTTGTTGACTCGTACTCCACGGGACTGGGAGAGGTATTCAGTGGGTAAATGAGCACGCGATGGGACATCGTGTATATATATTGGTGCTTTATTTTGTCTAAAATCTTTCCCGTCCTCGGGTGATATGTTTACGATAGACGTAGCTATGGCGATACAAACTTATTTCCGCGTGTGAAACTTATAAATAAGTCCGCGGCGCTGAAATTGAAACTCGAACTTAAAATGAAATCTGCGAACTGCGTGTATCTTGCCGCGTGTAGATCTTGTAATGGCGAGCCTCAGGAGCGTCGAACTTATAACCGATTCTGCGAATTGCTTAACTGAGTCAAACCGAAAGCCCCAGCCAAGCAACCGCTTCCTTATATATTAAATTCAAATAAAAAATTGTTGGCTAGAAGACGCCAAAAGACACACGCAAGCCTCGCGCCTTTCTTTAAAAATTTGAAACCTACATACATCATTGGCTGGTTAAAGTTCACAAACGTTTTAAAAATCCCTCAGTTTATTATCCTGAAGTAACTCTCCTTTAAAAAAGAAGAGGGCTTCACGCACGCGACCCTCGTGTTACTTCCTCTGAATATAGGTTTTATGACCCTTTTGTTGACTTTTCCAAACTTCCTTATCAATTGACGTGTTAACATTATGCATTTGTGATATCTACATTACTAATTACAATACATGAAATATTATGATTGAGTTTACATAAATATACATCATAATTATATTCCAGTAAGGACGGATCGGAGGAACTGTTTCAGGGCTTGGGTGCCAGTGTATACCGCCATTCCGTGTCTAGGGGTGGTTTTCAGTGCGCTGCATGTGAATACTGTCTTCTTGGTATTCTTACCTCTAACTTATTTTATTTACTTATTTTTAGGGGAAGCAGCGATCAACTGTATCTACATCAGTTACGCAGTTTTTAAGAGACTCTTAATGAAATGGAGAAAATCATGCGGTTACTTTGATTAAATTATTTTTATCTAGATTCTATTAAGAAAGTAAATGAGAAACTCTTTTCTTTGTGGATATAATTATGTAATATATGTAAATATAAGGCATTTGATTATTGCTTTGCATTCTTTTTTGCATTGTTTGAAGAAAATAAAACAAGGCATTCTTCTTTCTACTTTTGGTTTAAAAGCTTAAAATTTTTGTTGGCATACTCTTTCAACTTGTATATTGTTCTTTAGGAAAGGAAATATCGAATTCTTAGTTTTAATTGTGAGTGACATCATGGAAAACTCATTTAGCTTATATTCTAAGTTGAGGTATTGTAATTATTATACTGTATCAAGTGTTGGGAATAAATTGTTTTGTAATTGAATTCTGCCCTCTTGACGTATGAAGTGAAATGTTTCAATATGCACTCTCTCATTTTTATTTTTAAATTTTAATGTTTGAAGGAGTGTGATTATTAAAGTTTTAATTTTTAGAAAATTTTAGAATGAAAAAGTTAGAAAAATTTTACTTGTTTATTTATTTTGTTGCTTTTAATGCATATGCCTTATAGGGACATCTGTAGATTATAACTTAAACACTGGTATAGTCTGTAGGGATGAATGAAATGCATTAATGATATCGGGATTGAGTTCCGAGTCTCTGTTGTCTTAAAGCTACCTGGCATTCGTCTTCACAGGATACGGAAAAGCTAATTAAAAAAAATCTACCCAGACCGCTTGACCGGACTGGACTCCATCAATATTCCGTTTCCCTTGATATTCGGCATGATAACATTTCTGCGACCGAATCCGGGGATTTATTATATTCAGTAGGTTTCCTAAGTTTAAAGCATTAGTGTTGTAGGGCACTGGCGTAGGAGTGTCAATAATACGAAGATTTCAGCACCAAGAAGATTGTCACCGGGATGGGGAAGTTTAGAATTTTAACTACAGGGAAATGTTCTTGCTTCGGGTAAGAGTAAACATGGTCGCCGGTATGACCTAGATGCTGCTGAAAAGAAATATCTGGTGTTAGTTTATTAACTACTGGTAGCTTATTGACCATTCGTTTGCCTGCACTTAAGACGAATGAATATGTGTCATTCGTTAATATAACCGGAAGTGCGTTCTTACGAAAGTTGCATTGTATGTGAATTAAAAGTTATTGTAGGGAAACACTTCCTATAGCCTGCAGATGCATAATATAACAGAAATGGACAAATTATTGAAATATTTATTTAGGGTCCATGAACTATTGGATACTTACGTTGCGAAAATATGCCTGAAATATCAAGGGAAAAAATGGATATAATATCTAATACCTGATTGAACAAAATTAGAAATGGGTTAGGAGATTTTGGGTTAAAATTGGATATTTTAGAAGAAGTTGTTGGAGGGAAGTGAGATTAAGAATGGTAGTCATGGATAGACAAATTTTATTTAGGGAGAAAAGCCCACTAGCATATTATAAGAAATTAAAAGATGGCCCAGAAAAGGAAAAGTAAATTTTAATTTGCAAGAAAAATGAAAGAGAAGGGATAGCTGGTTTGATTAGGTGTTGGGAAGTTAAGAGGAATGAGGGCAGATGTTTCGGGAATGTGTCCCATCTGTGGGGAGAAGGAAGATGAAATTCATATTATCTTCCAATGTAAAGCCACAAATGTTTGGAGAGAAAGTTTAATTAGTAAGAAATGATTAATGAGGAATAAAGGAATTGTATTGAGAAAGATCTTTGAAGATCGTGAGCAGATACCCACATTGATTTATGGAAGTAAAAACTAAATGGAAATGGTCAGTTAAAAGAAATGTAATTTAGATAAATTTTAGATGATAAAGAATGCCTGTATGATTAGAAAAATGTCATTGGTCGGAATGGTTGGAAGTGCAATTATATCAAATTTATTGAATTATGACCTCCGGATATTGAAAATTGCTCTAGACAGTGAATAAATTTGGCTTTATGGTAATTTAATTACAGTTGTATAGGTAATGATATTGAGAAATGAAGGAATTAATAGTTGTAGGCATTGTAGCTAGCTGATAAAATAATGGCACAGGTACAGTGAGTGAAATATTTATTTTAGTGCCTTGGGTTGGGTAGGAACCTGGTACCCTGGATTTCCATTAGGTTGCTGCTGATGAACCGGGGACTCAGAACTGATGCAATCCAGGTGGAAATTTTGTACTTTGTACTTTGTTTAGTTATATAGGTAAACATGTTAGCATAAAATTAATTGTTGTATCAACAATTGCAATTAAAAGGAGTTATATCTAAAATGAACAGGGTCAGATAGGTGGAATGAATGAATGAATGAATAGTCTTTAACGCCCTTTTTTGCTACAGAGGTACCACAGGTGTTGGACACTGGTGATACATGAAATGATATATTGGGAAAGGATTTATTTTTAAAGAAGTAAACGTTCCAGGCCTAAGTTTAGGATACCTCCCCGGCATTTGCTATTTATCAGGACTGAGGAAAACCTGGAAAAAATCTCATTCAGGGAGGACGGTCCTAGCGGGATTCGAACCCATGACCTCCCGCTCACGAGTCCGCGATTTAACGACCTCGGCCACCCTTGGCGGTCAGATAGGTGGAGACCCAGTTATAGTTTATATTCCATTTTTCTTAGCACTTTCATAAATTTTAAATTTCATTATAGCTCATATTTGAGAAATAAAAGAATTAATAGCTTGTAGAGACTATAGCTAGGTGATAAAATAATGGTATAGATAGAGTAATGGAAATATTTTATTTTAGTCCCCTGGGCTGGGTTGGAGGCTGGTCCCCTGGAGTCCTAGTGCTAAGGGAGCGGGGGACTGGGGTCTGATACAATTAAGGTAGAACTTTTGTAATTGTGTAACTATTTATAATTTCAATACATTTCAATATAATAAAGAAATAGAACTGAAAATAGAAAAAGAAACGCGGGGGGAGCATAGGGCTAAAAAGTTACATAATGCTAATGTTAAGATATAATGAACTTTATGCGTACATTTACTATATCTTAGTTTTCCCACCTATCATTGGTACTAAAAAGTAAGAAGATTTATATTTTCTAATGCAAACGCTACCAAACCATGAGCAAGTTTTACTTTGAGACTGAATGAAACTTTCGCCTAAGTCTTAAAATCTATCATTAAGTAACTGTAATTTAAACTGAAATGCTGCCCACAGTGCTGATGATCGTCGGTCCTGGTGGTGTAGTGGTAACCATACTTGCCTTCTAAACCCACGGTCGCGGGTTGAAACCCGGCCAGGATCGATGGATTTTTCGGGCGTAAAATTCGTAAGTATGACTTCCTTCGGAAGGGAAGTAAATCCGTGGGTCCCGTGTCGTATATTTACGGCACAATAAAAAAACCTTAAGCCTGAAAGAAGAGGCCTCTGAGTAAAATTTGTCGGCCGTTTCACGCCCTGAATAGAATGGGACGCTGATGACCTGAGATGTTAAAGAATGTCCTTAAATAAGCTATACAAAAAAAAAAAAAAAAAAAAAAAAAAAAACAGTGCTGATGTGCAATTTTTATTCCTCATCCTTGCTCCATAATATTGTTAGTTGAGCAGTAAATCTATAGGGTTTAGTAGTTGCTTTGATTTATTTATGGACGCTCTTTAACATTTCAGATCATCAGCGTCCCATTCAATTTAGGACGTCAAACGGCCGATAAATTTTGCCCAGAAGCCCCTTATTAGGCTTGAGGTTCTTTTACAAGGAGTGAATCTACGACATGGGACCGCAGTTTTACTTCCCTCCCGAAGGTAGCCATATTTAGGAAATTTCACAACCGAAAAAAAGCCATCGACCCTAGCTGGGATTGAATCCACGATCTTGCGTATAGGAGGCAAGTATGGCTACCAATAGACCATCAGGACCGACAAATCTATAGAGGGAGGGGAGAGATCACATCCTGTGATATTTAAACACGGTGAATTATTTTTTATGCGGATTTTTGAACCAAAGCTATTTATTCAGAAAGGATGTAAAATGTAAGTAAGCTTTTCTCAATTTTATTTCTAATAGAATAGATATTTTACAAATTAAAATTATTGTATGACATTTTATTTGCCTTGGGAGAGTTAGACTTATGATTTTTCTTAAATGTACAACCAACTTACAAAAATCTTGCATAATAGTAAGTAATGATACAGATTATCGCTTCCTAAAGGTTCATTTTTATCTATCCTTAATCTCAAGAAAATTGTATTAACGGCTGACATCTTTAACGAAAAAAAAAATCACGAGATCCATTAAAACTGCATAGTTGGGCAACAATAGAAAGTCTGCGCATTTATTTACATCAAAGCCAGTATTTAAAACAGCTGAAAAAAGGCAGCTAATAAAATTGCATATTATTATTACTACAACATGTCTTAATGGCATATTTCATTGATCTGTTAAGCTACTTCTTGCATTCATACGATGGTACGCAAGACTAAACAATGGACGGTTTCTTTTTCTGAGTTTGTGGTTTCACATTCCATATTTTTGTTAACATTATTTTTGTCAATATCATGCATATCGTGTAAAGTTTCTAAATAAATTCATCTGAACCGAGATAATACTTCATATAAATTTGTACCTTTTTTTTTTTTTCTTTCAAATGAGAAATGGCCTGACCAGATTATTGCTCTTATAAGGTCGCGCGTTAATGTTTCATTGGTTCTACATTAATACATACGAGACAGATGGTTAAATTTCATGTATCACAAATAAATATATCTAATGACAACGCTTAAAATGTTTTAAATTACAGCTAATAACATCGTGCTTAATTTTAAATGCATTACAATAAAAACTGGATGCGAAATACCCAGCGAAATAATACACAATACGCACACCTTTAGCTTTTCTTTATTTTTCACTAATTGTATTCTCTAAACTGTAATAACGATGGGTAATTTGACAAAAGCGGATTAGCGTTAAACGATCGTATTGGCAGCGATATTCGTCCAATACGGTTGAGGTCTAAATGTGGGTACCAAACCGAATGATCCCACCATAACTGAGCCTATTTGGCTATCGAACGCCCCCCCTTCCTATCCATAAACTGCATCAGATGTTGCAGCTTGTAGGAAATTAAATCATAAGCTATTATTTCGCGCATGGTGTGTTTAAAATCAAAGGTTTCTGAAGCGGGAGATAGTGTATTAACAAACACTTTCCTGAACGTATTTTGCAGCAATATAATTTAATTGAACGAATTGAAAATTGTTTTATGTATTTAAAATTGCCATGAGCTTACTAAAAATTAGATAAAGGGTATAAACTTTAATGTTCAAAGGTAATTCAAATTCGCTGAAAATTCGGATAGATGGTTATATCTACAAGCAGCTTTTGTCTTCAAGGCAAGAATGAACTATCTCCAAATTACATCACATGTTGTAAGCAAGTTAATTTCTTTTCGACTCACTTTTTGCTATATATAGAATTTCTTAAGCCGTAAAAAACGTAAAGCTATTATGAGAATAACGAAAATTTAATTTTTCTAAAAATGTATTTAAAATTTGTTCCTTATTATTTGCTAAGTCCTGGAAGGTGCATATATGAAGCACTGCTGTGGGTTTGACACAAAAAACCACAATCTTTGGAATCAAGTTACAATGCATATGTAAATGTGCGAATAATATTCCTACAGAAGAAAAATTATATCTGCACATCTTGGCTTTTTTCAAACAAAATTCTTTTTTGTCTATTATTCCTATAATAAAACTATTTTGAAATCATGCTTTCTTTATACAAATACTTTTGGTGGTTATTATGTTGAGTAAAAAGTTTGTTTACTAATTTGATAGGTGTTTTGTTAGTGTTGCCAGTAAACATATCTTTGCTTCCCGGTGGTAAAGCAAGAGTAAAATTGACGAGATAAAGTGCATCAAATAAAAGGACGAGTTAACAACTAGTGTCAGAACAATTAGTAATACTATATTGGCTGTGCTATCTAAATCATGCAAGAAGTAAATTAAAACCACAAGAGTAAATAATTATTTTAATGACTATTAGATACATATTGTCATTTTAAAAATATTAGCTGTGCAGGTTGAATTGCATTTTATACCTGATCTTTGCGATTGTAAGGGTTGTCGTTTCAAGAAATTGCCAGAATATGATATAATTAAGATATTCACGTACATAATAGTATATGTTCATGCATGGGTAGTAAATTGAATGCCACCCTCAAGCAAAACTGAAGCTATCGGACTCAGTAGCATTACATGCTAGTAAATAAAGGTAGATAAAATGCGATTATGCATAGTATCACTATCTAAAAATACGTAAAAGAATATATCAAATTTAGCTTACAACTTACACATACATTTGCAAAACTGCACGAGATATTACACAATTTCTAATATATGATAGTATAAATAAATAAAAACGTCACATAAGAGATTCTACTGGAATAGTAGGCTCAAATTTAAATACCAAGTAAATATAAGTAATTAAAACTTATAGTTACTATTGATAAAAGCTATAAATACACAATTTAATGGATCATATTATTTTCTTTTTTGTGAGTATAAATGCTTAAACTTGAAGTGGAAAGTCTAAATCTTCAACTACAAGCATATTGTGAGATTGCCACACTTCTGAAATTTCGAAGCAGCTAACATTTTCCCTCGAATGTTTTTTAAAAAAAATATAAACGTTAGTATTAAATGCTCTTTGAGGCTTAATAAACTTAGTATTTTTTAAAAAAATAAGAATTACTTTACATGAAGAACTGTATAGTTTTATTCTTCTCAAGACCAGTCTACTGGTAGCATCAGTACCATGAAAAAGTATATTCTTTTTAGTTTAGAGTTTTGCAAGGCGATCCTACTCATATCTAAACACTACGTGGGTATTCAAAATAAAAGCCCGCTCTCGGTATACTACTTTCAGTATTATTACATTAGAGGCCAAATAAAAAAAGTTATGGACGTTTATTTATGTTCCTTAATATTAATGTAAATCAGATAAAGTATTTTAAGAAGGAAATTTGTCCACGAGGGTGGTCTTTAAGTTTATACAAAAACTAAGAAAGAGAAAACATTTTTTGGGACAAACTGTACCAAAATTGCTTTCCAAAATATCTGCCTTGTGGATTTATACACATTTTCATGCGTTCAAACCAATTCTCGAAACATTTTCCACTTTGAAGTTGGTATCTCAAAAAACAGTTTTTAAAGGCTTCAACAACTTCTTGAGGCGATGAAAATCCCTGTTGGCTTTCGGAACAAAAGAAGTCGTTAGGCGATAAATCAGGTGAATATGAGCAATAATACCTTAATGTAATGTTTTTTCATTTAAATAATCAGTTGTTTGTCATGGTTGGTGAGAGCTGGCATTGACATGATGAAGAACAATGCGAGGTTTTCGGTTTTTTTTTTTTGTTTCTGATTTCGTCGATGACTTCTGGCAAACAAATAATTGTTGTATAGTATTGAGGATTGACTAATCTTCGATCCTGTAAAGAAGTTGTTACGTCATGTCCAGTGCAACCGAAGAAACAAATGATAATTTTCTTGGAAGTGTTTCGTGAACGAACAATTATCGTTCATCTTGGAATGACCAAACAGTGGATTGTTGCTTAGTTTCCGGTTCATCGAATATATCCAAATTTCGTCACGTGTTACTATGTTGTATACGGATTTTGCAGTTCCTCAGTGAAATTTTTTTGGATTTCATTACACCAATTAACACATGCGTGTTTTTGAGCGTCGGTCAAATTCGGGAACAGGTCTTTTTCACAGGTAAATGTCCATGCAAAATCGAGTGTACTGCAATATTTGATATGCTTAATAATGCCCCTATCTCACTGTAAGTCACATGCAGATCTTTTTCAATCATGTTGCAATCTTTTAGGAATGGCAACCGATTTTGGTCGACCTTTACGAAATTCACCATTGAAAGACGTACGACCACGACGAAATTCTGCAAACCAATTGTGAACAATGTTTTCTGATGGTGCTTTATTACCAAAAATTAATTACAAAGTGATTATATGCATTGTTGTAGAGTTAGGTCTTTATTAAAATGGTAAAAAATCATCCAAAGAAAATGTTCACGTGAAATTTGCATTTTTTCACAAAATTACTTTGTTTAAGTTCACTGTAAACAAACTGTCGGTCAATTTCTAAGCTGTAATTGCTTTGACAATAACAAATGTCAATTATTGCGAAAATAGTAATGACGTATCTCAATAGCGCCACCTAGTGATCGTTTGTAAAAACTTAAAGGTAACCTTCGTATATAGCATTCAACATACGAGTTTAACAGAACTTCTTGGGAATAGCAGGGAAACTTACAAATCGCTACTTAAAGCGTGCATCTTTATTACTAACCATGAAGAGAAGTCCTGTAGGAATATAACAAGAAAAAACGGTTTACAGAAGAAGAATGCGAGTCTGACATGCCTCGAGGTAGTTTATTATACAATACATATAAATTCGTGTGTAGTTAAATTTTTTAAGGTTTATGATAGCATAAAGCATAAAATTCTGATCAATTAAAATTCGGATTCAAGTTCTCTGGCACAGTGATTCAGCATTATTATCTGACCTTCTTATATGGGGAAAGTATGAACCAAACATGTGTAAAATAAGAGATTGGAACGTTTTCCTGCTTTTGTATAAGAATGCAAGTCTATTTCAGTACTATTAGAGAATTTTAAATCATATTCTCATTGCAGAAATCTTCAATGTGTCCACCTCATAATTCATTGAAACAACAAATAATAATAAACTAATTGCGCTGGATGCTCCTATAAGCTATTAAAGCTATGTTTTTAGACCTATTTAGATCACAGTATCAATATATTCGTATAGTTGCAATGATAAGTGCACAGCTAAGTAGTTTTTCAAAATTTCTCGAAACAATATTACCTAAATTGGGGTCTTTTTGGCCAGGAATGAGTTATTTACTGAGAATTAATTCTGTACTTTATAACTAAAACAACGCAATACATTAGTATGGTATACTCATAACCACTTCCTATATCGCAGAGTAAAGCATTTTAATGTGATCACACATATGAGATGAAAGAAAAATCTGAAGCATTTGCCTTAGCACAAATTGCGTACGGGAATAGTCTATGAGAGTTTGTTATTAAAAATGAACATATTCAAGTACTGCAGTTTCCAGTAGTTAGTCTAACTGCACCAATAACAGAAGTTCTTAATTCATGAAGTACTTGGGCAGTTAAATCAGCATTAACATCGTGATTATATCCCCTCGGCCTATGGAATAAAAAGGGCGAAAACCTGATTTTAAACGACAAGAAATTTTAGCTTCCTTCTATTAAATATGTTTATGATCTTGAAATCCTGCGAGGGAAGAGAAACCCAATTGAGAGAGGAAATACTTTTTCCTTAGTAAGATACGGATTTTTGTTGGGTACAAATTCCACAGAGAGAGGAACTATCTATGATTTGAGCAAAGGTGTCCCTAGGGGTATTACTAGATGTCACTATAAAAAAACTTTCCAAGAAAAATCTGTGATAGAAGGTTCGCTTACTGTCCAGGAGCAAGGTTTTGAATTCAGAAAAGTTCGGAGACATAAAATGTTGACAAAGTTGAAATTGTGGCAGTGGAGGTGCAGCTGCGACAGACTTTGGTGTTGTTGGACTAGGTGGGAGTGTGGTCGAATCAAGCTTGAGTTTGATTAATGGTGCCATTGCCATTGCCATTGCCTTTGCTCTTCGTCGCTCAAATAACCAATACTTTTTCTACCATTGATTAAGATATATCATAATATTTGTAGCCAAATTGTCACGGCCTCTTCCCTGATCGATCTTGTTGCGAAAATCATTAAGAAGACCGAACTCTGGGCTCAAGGAACTGTTAATGATGTGTACTAGTTCTTCAGCGTGATTGTTTATTTTCCATAGTCAATGCGAGTGCTTCCGCAGGATAACCGATATTGCGTAACTTGCAAAATATTACTTTGAATTCCTTACCATGGTTGAAGATGTGAAAGCGAATCTGACACCTGCTTTTAATGAGCCTCACCTGCCATTCATCATGCAATACAACTCTTTCCAGTACAACGTTGGAAATTCAAGACGTGCTGTTATCAGTAAAATGATTCAGAGGCGTATTGCTTACTAGCTTCATATAGAAAGGCTTATGTCTAATTAAAGTGACATCCGAGTAGAATGTTTATTCCAGGAATTAAACTTCTCATGGTGTCCTTTCCATTTGAACAAGCACCTCTATCCCATCTGCCAGTATTTTATCCACTTTCTACATTTTGAAGAGTGATGCCGTTTGAAACGCTTCGGCATAGATTATGTCATCTATGTCCACCACGGCTTAATTATTTCATACCTGAGGTCTATCGGCAAAATCTAAATATTTCGTCACTGATTGCGCAGTGAGTGTTTTTCGATGCTATGAAGAGGTTTATCGGTCATATACTACCGTAAGGTTTCTGTATCTTAAAAATATAATTGTGAAAATTAGAAAACAAAATCGTCTAAACGGCAAGAGATTAACAATTCGCCTCTCTGGCGAAATATCGATTTTTGGAAGAAAAATTTTAGCGGAGGTTGCTTAAACATATTTTTAAGGGCTAAATACTTCAAGAAAGGAATTGATCACTTAAGCAACATCTTGCTCAGTGAATATATGCATAAATAATTATACTAAATATCGGCTGACCTTCCGAAAACGAAAAACATTACATTTTCAACTATATTTGCAATACTATACTAATCATATAAAAATATACAGTAAAATAAGCTGCAGTTCGGAAATATACTTCTTCTTCACATATCTATGAATAATTTTATATACAAGGAGATGTGAAACAAGTAGATATTATTACCGCCGTCAATTTTGCTGGCTCCATGATATCGTGTATGTTACATTGGTTTTTGAGATTTAAATATTATAACAAGTAATTAAGTTTAATGAGGATATAATTTTGTAGTAGGCCGTAATAATGAAAAGTTGGAAGAACGAAACATAAGCACATGTATTTCATATACATTGGTAGGTTGTTGTATATAAATAACTGCATCCGTAGATATATCATAGAAAATATATAGAACAATATCTGGTATAAGGCTTGAAAGCTAAATCCGGTACAATGGTTTTTGGGCAGGAAGCGGAGCGGGAAAAGCTTCTAATTTATTCACTGAACGTGGGCAGTACATACAAGGCAGTACAAATGTACATAAAGACGTAGGATTGAAGAAGAGGTTTCCAAAACTTGAGAGACAAAGAAGATCGGCAAGTATCTAAAAACAATGTTTGCTGTCGAAGTGGCAAATAGAAAGAGTGAGTAGTAGAATAAAGTAAGGTGAACGTCCAAGATTACAGAAGGGGAACTACTGTATTATCGAGTATCTCCTGTAAATAGTCAATAGTGTCAAGTATTTAGTAACAACCATTAACAATAGGGGAGATGAAAATGAATAAATTAAAGCCAGAATAACAGCAGCTAACAAGGCATATTTCCCGTTACAGAGAATATTTAAGAATAAAATAATATTACCTAAAACAAAATTAAGATTATATAAAACGATTGTAAAATTAATAATAATAATATATGGCAGTGAGATCTGGACAATGACACAAGCTATGGAGGAAAATCTTCCAGTACTTGAAAGAAAAAAAATACTTTGAAGAATATACGGACCGATTAAGGAGGATGAAATAGATATAATAAAGAACTATATGACATATACAAAGAAATTAACATAACACAAGAAATTAAGATCAGATGATTAAGAACGGAGGAAGTAAATCTGAAATGGAAAATGCAGACTCAAACATCGATGGAAAGAAAGAAGAAACGCCCTACAGATACTCGGAATTCGGATATGGAGACTGGGAGCAGAAGAAAGAGAAGAATGAAAGCAGAAATTGAGGGAGGCTAAGGCCAAAAAAGGCCGTAAATGCCACATAGTAGTAGAACGTCCAGGATATCCTCTTCTAAGCCCACCTGCAAAAGGTCCTTGCCCTAAATGGATGTAGTACGATATTATAAAGGCTAAATATATACGTGTATAAAATAAATATATTTTTCTGGTTGCATTTTCATAGGTTTTAAAACATTCTACACTGGTGTTAAACAACTGTATTTAATGAATCTAATTCACGATAATTATACTAATTTAGATTCCAATTTAGATTCACACACAACCCTTTAACTGCCGCATCAATCGAACACGTTACACAAGGATAGGGTTAATCATATTCACCGAAGCATTTGCTACGCTACTGTAAACTGAGGTGGGGCAGAGTAAAATTGGTATACCTTGTTAAATGCAATTCTGTAGTAATGTTGTTTGCATTGTGCACATTTCGCCCAAATATAACGAACACTTCAAAATAGGGGGGGAAAACATAAATTTTAAATTTTAATGAAGGGGATGAACGAGCAGCTAAAAATTATCTGTTTTCTAATGAATACTTATTACTTATTTAAATAAAATGTATAGAAAGCAAAAATATGTTCATCTAATTTTACATATATACTGCAATTCTTACTGTGTTCCACCCATTTAAAGCTAATATTCAAATCACAATGCTCACTCCTAGCTTGCGTCTGCTAATGTCGTTGAACCGTGATTAGTTCCAACTTCCAAGTTGTGAACGAGAGAGTTAAAACGGAGCCGTAATTCTGAATTGTCAAAAAAGTCAAACTCAGCGAGGACTATAACTAAGTTGAAAATGTGAGACTGAAAAATACAAAAGTATTAATTTAAAAATGACTGGCAATTTGTGTTTCAAAGCAGAGCAAAACAAGTACATCTTTGGAACAATTAGCATCACTAGTAAATATTTAACGACATTTGGAAAGCTATCAGAATGATAACTTGCCCTCAACCTTGAAACAGCAACATTAGTTGATAGTGTTTGATGATGAATAATTTATGTTAATTATTTATTTGTTTATTACATTTATATTTATTCATATTAATCATAAGTTCTTTTCAAATGTAATTATAGTAACCAACACTATAACATAATTTCTGACGTGCTTATTTTTTACGATATCCTGAAGACTTGATATTGAATTACTGAACATACTGGAAGGAATTATTAAGCATTTAAATATGCAGCTGAAGAACTATATCCCAATTTAATCCGAACTACATGAGTATAGAAAGCTTGAGGAGAGGAAACACGAAGAAAAAGAAAAAAAAAAAACATTAATCTATTTACTCTGCCATACTTGAAAATTCTAACAGAATTGATCAGTTAGTTGCGTTTTGAAACATGCTTGATAAATGGAGCAATTGATAATGAGAGGCTTCTGAAATTTATTCTGCGAAATAAAACATACAGAAAAGCATTAAAACTCAAAGTCCAGAATTAGCTGAAAGAATTAGATATATTATTCAGCATTTTTCTGCAAAAAAAAAAAAAAAAAATAGAATTATCTACAGAACCCATAGCTCTGGATGAAAGCCAAATGAAATTCAGAGGTCGCCTTTCATACGTGCAATGCAATAGATCTAAAAAAGCAAGATTAGCATAAAATTTTACATTTGTGAATCTACTTCTGGACTTGTACTTCATTATTTATTGTTGATGATGTAACAGACCCTAGTCCTCCAGCAAATACAAATGTTGTACCGAACATGTCCGAAATATTGTTAGACCAGTATTTGAATAACTGGTATTCGTCTCCAGATCTCCTTAGGAGACTAATGGGGTTGGTACAGTGAATGAATAGTTAACGGCGTTTTTGCTACAGAGGCACCACAGGCGATGGACATTGATGATATATGAGATGAAATGATATATTGAGAAAGGATTTATTTTTTTAAGGAAGGAATCGTTCCAGGCCTAAATTTAGGGTACCTCCCTGGCATTTGCCATTTATGAGGACTGAGGAAAACCTGGAAAAAACCTCAGTCAGGAAGGACGGTTCTGGCGGTATTCGAACCAAGACCTCCCGCTCACGAGTCCGCGACCTAACGACCTCGGCCACCCATGGTACAGTGAGAACTAATAGGAAGTCTATGCCGCATGACATCTCTCATAATAAACTGAAACTGGCGATTATGAATCGCGGTCTGGAAAGAATGTGCTGAGTGAGGTGGAAGGATTCCTTTCCTATCTACGAAACACGAATCTGCTGACATTACAGCAAAAGGCAAACGTCCAAGGAGGAGGCGAAGAAAACAAAGTGTGTCCTTGTCCTTGAGTACCAGAAGGGAATGAGAGGTGTGGATTTGTAAAATCACGTGACAGCTTTATATCCTATAATCTGATACATAGCAAAAGATTGCAGGAAATCTGCTAGGCACGTGCATAATCAACTGTTTCATTGTGTTATACAATATAACTTGTAAGAAAAAGAAACAACACCGCACACGTCGGTCCTGGTAGTGTAGTACTTCCCTAAACTAAGATCGCGGATTCAATCCCGGCCAGGACTGACGGATTTTTTCGGGCGTAAAAATCCTAAAGCCGTGGGTCCCGTGTCGTACATGTACGATACGATAAAGAACCTCAAGCCTTAAAAAAGAGGCCTCTGGGCAAGAGGACCTTTCACACCCTGATTTGAATGGGACGCTGATGACCTGAGGTGTTAAAGAGCGTCCATAAATAAAACAAATACTAACAAAAATATATACCTCCGCCCATCATCTGCTTCAAAGTGTAGCGCTGTCAGAGAGCAAGGTTAAGAGAATGCCCATTTGAGACTGCAAGCTTAGAAAGGGTCCACTTTCCGATGCACATTCCACCCACATACAAGAAAAAATGTTAAAAAAAAAAAAAAGTGTTGTATGCTACAATAGGGGAAAAAGGGACGAAAATGGTTGACAAGGCAAAAAATGTTGTATCACTCTTCATTTGGAGAACTGTTTTGAGATCTACCACAGCCAACTATCATGTTAGGCCATCCAAATTGGTGAGTTAGCGCTTCCATTATCATCGATGCAAAAATTTCATGAAACAAATTATATTGATTGATTTTATTACATTTTTAAACATCAAAACACACTCGCGTATCCATATAAGAATTTAAATCAGATTTCCAGGTAGTAATGAGGGCATTTAAATACGCTACCTATGGTTAGCAACAAAAATAATTATAAATTTACCTCAATTAGTAAATCATAATAATTGTATTTTAGCTGCCATTACATTTATAGTATTAATGTATTTCATTTGTCTTCGTCCATTAACCGCCAACAATTTCACGAAGCTTTTATTTGGCACATTTTTCAGATGTTGCACTGCTGGAGGCACAAGGATATGGCGGCACACTGCCAAAAGATACGTAGAAACACCGAATGAGGAAGCTTATTAATATCTCTGCACGCTTGCTCTATAAAGTGATTTGTGAACAGGTGATGAAATGCTGAGCAATTGGAAATAAGGTGTATTATTTAAGAACTAAAGGTTCCATTTACTCATCGTCTTTATATTTACAAGCTTAATTTTATGTCACTTTAGAGCAATCCTGTCAAAATTTGAAAGAAAATTATTATTAAATTTAATATCCTGTTACTAGTTTCAATTAAAAATAATTTGTAGGCAATGGCTGCTTGTTTTGCATACTCAAATCCTCACATTACTGCCGTCTTGTACTTTAAAAGTGAATCTGTCAATATACCCCATATTATTTGTTTCGTCAAGCTGTTTTATTTTCGCGATTACAACTTCTTACGATAATATACATTTGTCTACATACATTTTAAAATATCTAAAAAAGAGCGCACTTAAAAATACATTAATGAACCTATAAAGAAATATTTCGCATGTTTTTGAGTTCCTTTGAGATTCCGTTGACATGAATCACCTGTACTTGTGAAGGAATCACTTATGTATATATTTACTAAATAATTACTGAACCTACTGCCTTCGACAGTTTGACAACACATGGCGTTTCTATAAACGAAATGTGAACATCCCTTCGTTCAATGTAGGTAGACCAAATAGCACTTTCCAGTTGTTTGTTCTTATTGAATTCCGATAGTTCTTTGTCGAACACCAACCTTGACAAAGATGAAATCGGCACTCTTTAATAGCTGCCAATGATTATGCAGCTGTTACAGAATCATAAATAACTTATTCAAAATTATCGACTATAATTTTTAAATAAAATCGCCTTTTATTTATATATATTTGCAGAGTATATATAAATTTACGTGGCAGAGCACAAAATACTGATACAATGTAATATGTAAACTGCTTAAAAATTCCGGGCAAAATGAAACTTATTTTGTGCATCAATAGAACATCTCTTCAGCTAAAAACAAATTTGTTTCCGTAAAAAATGCTACTGTGTAATTAACTTTGCCATTATCTGGAATATAATTTCGTTTGAAGTGCTTTCCAATACTTCATTGACATCATCTACCTTTTGGAACCTTACTGCATTTAGCAGCGTATATATTTTGTTTAACCCGGAGCAAATGTTCTGATCGGTATCAATAGAAAAACTAACTCTTTCTAATTGTTTTGCTGAGCATTTCATCCGAAATATGCGCTATTGTAACATTTATGGTGTTCATACATCTTCAACTCTGCCTCTTATCACCACACACTGAAGACATGGCTATCACAAACCAAAGGCACAACTTAAATTTTGTCTTCTTCCCCTCCTCCCCTTAATAAATGCATCATCTGGAAGCCGTTTGAAAAAGGGGAATGTTATTCGGTAGTCCCATTCTACTCCCTGCATATTTGTGCCAAATCGAATAGCAGGAATATAAGCACTGTTAATTCTTTCTGACCATTGTGTTGCACTCATGAAGCCTTGATATAGTTGGCCACTCCAAGGGAGATATGCCGGTACTTTATCAGCTTGAAGTAGCAAATAGTGGACATTTCCTTGTAAAGTGGAATAAAATTTGAAGATTAAGTTAAAAACAAATGTTGGCTAAAAAATTAATTGTCTGTATAACATGTTTAACTTTTAATATATTTGAGAAAGTAATAATTTTAAGATATTCATAAATATTAATTTCAATAATATCCTAATTGCCTTCATGTGTAAAACCAACGATTTTTATGAAGTATTTTCGTTTTATAGAGTAGTGTGTTTCTATTCTATCTTGTGATCATCGATAGCACTGTGACTACAAGCTTTGAATAGGCTGGGGCAGCTGCGTTGTGTTGCCGGCTGCGGGCATCTCTCTGCCGCTTTAAGCGGGACCCAAACAAAAAGAGGGCACAATAGTGATTATACTTATTTAAAATACGTGCTTCCTCATTTATGCAATATTAGTTGCCAGTTTAAGACACAAAATATAAGAGCACTTTTTTTTCAGTTAATACGAAAAGTGCTCAAAAAGAGGCATTGAAAGTTTATTTCATTCGCACATTATACGTGTTACGCTTTGGAAGACGGTTCCACATTTTCTAAGATAAAATACGCTAAATTATGACATATTTCACCCAATGTGTCCTGATAATGCATACAAGCCTTCGAATAAAGCTAATAATCCTTTGTTCAATTTTAACTGCCTAAAGTACTCTTTTTTTGAGAACATTGAGAGAATATAAAATTACTTATGTATTACAGTATCTCCACTGTGCTTAAAACTAAGACAGTCCTAACATTGTCTGGATAAAAATAATATCCATAAAAGGTATTACCGTAATGGAAAGATTTAATGAACACACGATGAACAAGATCAGTTTAGTATAAGGTGTACTAGAGAAAATATTTTAATGATGGTCTTAGTTTGTATAAAATTTGTTGCATTATTTCTGCGTTATGTGATAAAAGTAAAATATGTTTTACTTTTATAAAATAATAATAATAATAATAATAATAATAATAATAATAATAATAATAATAATTATAAAGACAACCTCAGATTCCATTCTATCAACAGATGCTAATTTTATGCTAGAGAAAGTGACATTCGGAAAGGTTTCATCCGTGTTCTCTGGTTTCTCCTGGGATTCCTTGCGCCCTGGCAGTTGGAATTGCTCTGTTCTCCTCATCGCATATATCTTAATGATATTGTGCAGCTCGATAACCTCTATGTGACTTTCGAAGCGTGAAGATTCATGTGAAATAGAAATTGAAAATAATATTCAAAACGTAACATTGCATATTTTTCTTCTGTAACAATATTTTTATAGGCATTGAAATTCAAATTTCAAAAAATAATAAAATAATTTAACTAATGGTACAATGCACGTCTCCCTGCTTTCCTGCAATTCCTCGCCGCAATACAAAATGTTTTGTTTCATATGAATAACTCGAGTTTAGCGTTTAGTTCCACTAAACACAGTTAAGTAACATGATCATTATCTTTGGCCTTGGCATGAAGATAATGCAAATTAAAGTTGCTCTTACACTTCAGAGAACTCATTCTCGTGCAAATTAATATATATATATATATATATATATATATATATATATATATAAGATTAGTAAAGTAATTCAGTGTAGCTAAAATAACAGATACCTATTTAATGGGTATATTGCGGCATATGGGAGATGATTATCGAATATTGTTGATAATATAGAGGTTAACAACATAGTGTGGGTTTACAATATTGTTGGGCAAGTAGGCCAGGTGATATGTTTATTTATTCTTACACGGAGGACAGAAACGATGCATGCTGCAGGCAAGTACAGCGGAGAGAGCCGAAGGTTGCACAATAATAGTTAGATAATAAGGCTTTCAAACGCAACGACAAAATAGCACAGACGGTTAGAGCATCATACTATAGTTATGAAGATAGTGGTTATATTGTGTGTGAATGTTTGAAATGTGATGATCTATACACCACCAAACATTTTAAGAGTTAAATTTGTGATACTGTAGACATCTGATTTATTTGCTTTAGTAGGTCATTGAAAAATTAAATATTGTTGTAATCTCTTTAAGACGATGGATTAATGGAGATTACAATGGGTATATGTGTGAACATTGAGATGTTTTATTTTGTGTAGTGTCCAAGCTAAATTACAGCCGTCGCTACATGATGAATGGATAACAGATGTATTTTTATGATCTGCGCCGTAAGAAGCGAATAGGTTCTGTCGGCATAATTGCTGTGATGTGCTCGCTGATGCAGTGATAAAATGCTGCAATTTGAATGACTCGACAAAGTTACTAAGATATGCTTGCGGAATCAGTGTTTCAGGTGTATTGGTGTGTCCCATGGTGATATTTTTTACTTTATATTGCTACAGTACATAGTTGTCATTGTTTCACTATACATTTACCATCTTATTAATTGATTTGTAGACAAAAAGAAACAGAAAAATGATTGGTGATGAAAAGACAAAAGCAAAATAATGAAAATAAATTAGATAACGGTACAATTTGATTTGGTGGTAGAATTAACAGACTGAATTTTTTGCTTGGGTATGGACTATTTGAAATTTGGTACTGAATGCTGTATGTCTAGGTTGTTCAGTTATAATGCCGACAGATGTTATTTTAATGGATTTTAAGGATTGTAGCTATTGTGCTTTGAGGACATAGTAAATATGTATTTTATTTACATGTGCGTGCGTGTATGTGTGAATATGGGCGCAAATCACGTGATAAGGTCTATAATTTATTAAGGTGACATATGAGTTTACACAGTTTGGCAATTTTGGATACACACTTTGTATTAATAAATTGTGAGAGTGTAATTTGATGATGTTTTTTATCTTATGATACTATGCTATGATATATGCTCACATATGCTCTTATGTTATTGTAATTTACTGATATATTTTGGGGCTAATCTTCAATTTTTGTAGTAATCCCCTATATTCCATATATGACTACTGTAAATTATTTTGTAATATTTGCAATCAGGGAATATTCCTTAATTGTTTCATATTGTCTCATCACTTTATATTCAGCATTATATGATTAACGTCAGAGCAGAATACTTATTTGGATTTGGTTATTGTTATAGTACCTTTCTGCAATGTTGGGAGCTCCAGTGAAAAGGGTAAATCAGCCCGCTTGTATCAAGGGAGCCCAAAAGTCTATTCTTACTCCTGTTTCGCTGCAACCAGTATTGCACGCTATATGTTAAGAGTCACCATATCTGGATAGTTAGCCCAAAACATTGTTGCCTACACATGCCAGCATCTATGGAAACGTCGGCTGTAGGATAGGGCCTAATCTACACCATAGATACATCGAAACTCCTTGACCAGCTGTGTCATTCTTCAATTTCTCTTCCTGGTCTATTTAATGGATATATGGTAAAATCATAAATTACTTTCTCAACCTGATTCGACGCAGTGGCATTGTTCTTCTATGATTTTCAAATAGTGTCAACAACTTTATTCGAGCGCAAGTGTTTGGGTATTCTATCTTGTATTACATTTTTGTAATCTCCGAGGACATCGATTAAGGTGGGCCGGGTCAGATGTGGCATTATGAGGGGGGGGGGATTACTAAAACTTGTTCATAATACAGGAATTAAAAATATAGGGTGAGTTTATACATTGTTGGGAACGGTTAGGTTCTGGTTCCATGGGCTGTGAATTTGGCAGTTATATGTTTGAACTGGGTAGCCTAGCTCTGCACATGCGCATAGAGAAATGCGTTGGGTTTTTGCGTAGGTACGCATTTAAGTGTAGCTTGAGAATTCGAAGAAGAACGTAACGCCATATCATCTGATGGGTCGCCCTAGCACTGTGCAACAAGATAAAGTAGAAGTAGCTTATAATGTAACAAACTGATGTGTTGAATTCTAGTAAATCAATACTTTCTCTCCATTTTGTTATTATTTTCTGGTTTTTGGTAGGGATATTTGATGTATAATTAAATTCTTAAGGGAATTAGCTCGCTTTCGTGTCCGGCCAGGTATTAGTGGTTGGTATATAATGTGGTGAAAGTGACTGGTTCTTTAGTTAGGCCGTGACAATATATAACATATATATTAAACAAGCATAGAAGTATGCAATTTATTATTATTATTATTATTATTATTATTATTATTATTATTATGACAAAATATAAATTACAAAAACTTTGGAAAAAATAAGATAGCTAATCTCACAATTAAAAACTTCCACAGGTATAAAATAAATAACAATTAAAGTCAATAAACTACCTAGAGAGCCTCTTGGAACGTTTTATGTAAATGATTTAGTTTATAAAATAAAGATTTTTTTCTCCTTCTTAAAACAGTATTTTTGTGGTATATTCCTCTTCTTAAGCAGGGTGTAATTCTGCTGTAACTGTGAAAGGAGGGCAATATTCTGTGCATATGGTGGTAGCATATTTAAAATTTCCTATAGATATCAAATAAAGCTTTCAAGTAGTTCACATAGTAGCTTCATCGAAAGGAACAGAAAACGCAATTAAACTACTACAACATTACTCTTGTATAATTATGAAATGTTATACTCTATATCAGTGGTTCGTAAACTTCTTGCACGCATGACCCCATTTGCCAGAATTTAATTATTGGCGACCGCTTCATTCACTTCGCCGCTTCATAATAATCAATTTGCAAGATCGCGCGCACGCTTCAACATAATCACACCTATTCAATCACAATAGCTATTGTTGTGCTGCGTTATAACTGGTCCGCATAACCATAATGCAACATTTAGTTAAACATTAAACGGACGCGGAAATGGATATTCCTAAATAAAAGTACTTTCTCCATATCCAACGACTCCGTCCCTAGCGATCCCGACCCGCAGTTGGGAACCACAGCTCTATATAACTATTCCCTTGGAAATTGCAGTTTCTCGATGACCGTATGGTGTATTCTGTATGACTGCCATGATGTAGCGAAACACTGTTGTGCTGGCTTCCTTCATTTCATTTTTAAATTGTAAAAACAATTTATTTTCAGTTAAAATTGATATGCTATTATTATTATTATTATTATTATTATTATTATTATTATTATTATTATTATTATTATTATTATTATTATTATTCCTTATTGCTGTATTTAAATCTACATATGAAAAATATAGCTGCAGACAGCCTTATCTATTCATCCAACATATTGCGTTTGATCTCAGTTACTCATAATGGTGATAAATTCATCCTGGTGGGTATACTGGCCATGCACTCAAGCAAATATAAAGTAAATTATGAGATATTGGCATTGTATCTAAGTAATCTCATATGTCTGTAGACTGCCAAAGAAAGTAGGTATTTACTAAGCCAACATGTCTGAAGCGGAAACAGTATGTGGGTGGGCGCTGTATTCAGTATGTACGGCGAATGTTCTTGCAGCCGTCGATGTTCTTGAAATTGTTGAAGCCTTGAATTTGATAAGAGGACTGTTTTGTTATTGTGGGTAATACATTCTCAATCTCGTATTCAATGGATGTTTTGTGACTTGTGGGAGTCAACGGGATAGGGTTCGAACACTAGCTACAGAGAAGAAAACACAACACTTTCTGTATCTCACTATTTATGTAATATTATAGATCGGACTGTCTACGGAGACCTGAGTTCTAGCTCCTGACTATTAGATAATTCTTGAGCCCTCTTATTGCTTCACTTCCAATTCTTACTTCCATCTCTTCTGTACTACTGCCTCATGAACACCTTAACATTTGATTTTTTTTATTCCTAAGCCCCTCCTTACGCGAATTTTAATTATATATTATTCTGAAATCAGAGTGAATTCCGAGTGCCTTATTGGATATCCTTTAATATCTATTCACGCAGAATGGCTCTGATTCGTACGATTTAGAACGGTGTTCACTGGTTATTCTTATTTCTTTCCCTACTCTCCTACAATTTTTCTGGTCCGTTCTTTTACCAGAAAAAGCTTCGGTTTTAAATTTCGGCTTTCACCCTTCATCTTGGACCTATATAGTAATTACTCTTTTCTCCCTTAGTTACTCTTATATCGACAAAATGTTCACCTAGATAACCACGTTTTTATCCATCTGTTTGCTATCTCTATTTCCTGGAGAAAATGTTAGTTTGGCGGTGAAGCCCTTTAATGTGTCTTATACTGTTTCATCATATCTGTCATCAACGATGCATTCTAAGAAATCTGTATTTCCTATGTGTGGCGCACCTCCCTTGTTCCGTTAGACAACAATCAACCTGTTACCCTTAAAATGGAAATGACCCTTTTAGAGTATGCCGGCAATGTTCCCTCTAAAGTATTCACACAGATGAAAACTAACACTTTTCAGCCTATCTCTGACTCTTTCCACTACCTGCTTCCCCCAGGTCACCGCTGACAAACCTTCCTTAAACATGACCGCCAAGGGTGGCCGAGGTCGTTAAATCTCGGACTCGTGAGCGGGAGATCTGGGTTCGAATACCGCCAGGACCGTCCTTCCTGACTGAGGTTTTTTCCAGGTTTTCCTCAGTCCTCATAAATGTCAAATGCCGGGGAGGTACCCTAAACTTAGGCCTGGAACGATTCCTTCCTTAAAAATAAATCCTTTCCCAATAAATCATTTCATCTCATCTATCATCCGTGTCCATCGCCTGTGGTGCCTCTGTAGCAAAAACGGGCGTTAAACACTATTCATTCATTTTCATTTGCTTAAACATGCAACACAATAACTCTTGCAAAAAGGCTTGCATACAGGTGTCTTTCAGCCATCACAATATTAGAGCCTGAAAAATGAATACAATACTTCCAACTTGCTCCGATATGCACAAAATATACCTATCTGCTCATATATTTACACTGCTAATGAAATCTACGTAGACAGCAACCCTCCCTTTGTGAACAGTGATTAGCTCCTGTGTTAACTATTTAGGCATTCCAGGCACAGGACTATAAGATATGTAAGAAGAATTCTTGGTAAGTAAGCGATCCAGCCTTAAGTTTTGGGTACCATCCGGGCATTTTTAGTGATGGGGACTGGGGAAAACCTGGAAAAATCTAAGACAGGGAGAGCAATAATGGCGGAAATCGAACGTAGATCTGCTAAAGGAAAATAACAATATTGTTACCGATGTCAGAATTATTGCTGTAGTGCAAACTGGCTTTTAATGGAAAATTTTTGATGTAACTGAAGGTTCCAACGAGCGAACTAAAGCATAAGGCAGTAACTCATAAAGTGAAATTTTGAGTATTGTAATTTGCAAAACGCAGCAGTAGATTTCAAGTCACCACATCGGAGTTCAATTTTATATTCTGTACTTCATATATTCGGTAAGTTAACGGCTATCGCTCTCATTCCAATTCCTTGAAAGGTGTATAACCTTTCTTTTCTACCATTATAATAGAGTTAAAATATCTTAAGGGGTTACTAAGTTAGCTACCGAAAAGATAACATACAATTAAAATAGTGAACGACTAGAACGTATGGAATCGCAGATTTAGGAAACCGAAGTTTACTTTACCATGCTAAAACAGACATTTAAAACAGCAGCACCTATTCCAAGGCAGACTTTTCAAAATAAACTTTAAGCTTTTAGAGAGCTCATTAAAATAGGAACAAAACACACAACAATCACGCATTTGACATATTTTGTATTAAATGTAATGTATGGTGGGAAGTAGGTAATTTTTATTATCATAAATATGTTTTTGTTTGAAGTGTTGAACAACTTGGATTGAAAAATAGCACCATTGTAAACTTCAAACGCATGCTATATGATTGAGGTTATGTTGATTAAGTGTTAACATTCTAGTAGACAGTAATTTTAAGTGTTGTGATCATTCCGATAGCAAAAGTTAAGATCCTAAAGTACCGAAATGTTAAGCTATTAGTGCTTCTGGGAGCTGAAGAGATGGCTAGCGACATATGCGGGGCACGAGCTTTATCTGCCAAATAAAACATTATGCACTGCATATGTATCATCTGTTTAAATACTTAAAGAGTCGGTCCATCTCTTTGCGTTAACAAAAACAGAATATTAATAATGAACACTTGGACATTATCAACAAATTCCTCTGACTAGCCACCTCTCCAGCTCCCAGCAACAAATTTGTGTTATTGGGCGGAATAGAGATAATTATGAATATACTGTTGCTGCCCCAAAATTGACAATAAAATTTGCACTTTTGTGTTGTCATATGTGTTGTTTGTAGCATTTAATATGTAGTACAGTAGAATAAAGCAAATAAATAATTATGACCACCGTTCAATGTTTTCACTATTTTCAGTTTTTTTATTTTAAACGACCATAGGCTTTTTATATTTTGTTGTCCCATACGTAACTCCTATTTTAAAGACTATACATTAAAATTGTGTCAGTTAAAACAAAAGGAGCACTATTGCATAAATATTGAAGAAAATTATGCTAAAGAAGAACATGAAAGATACAAGATTTCAGAAAAAAGAATAAAAGGTTGAAAGAGGTGAAAAGAAAGGGAAAATATGTATATGACAATGTAATGAAGTAAATATAATGTAATAATGTATTATCAAACTTTTTTCTTTGTCCGAAATATTGCTATAAGATTAGTTATATCTCATATAATTGTTCCTTGCCGAGTCTGAAGTTTCTAGCTCTGTTCTGCTCCCAGTGACAAGTTCCAAAAATTCTGCAAAATAAATACTTTCACTTTAATCATTACTGGGTATATATAGCAACTTTGTTTCTCCTGAATATAGTGCACATTACCTATATGTAACAATGGACTTTTCCATATATGCTTATAATTGTACACATTAAATGCAATTACAATTTCGACAGAAACCTTTGGGAGTCGTGATTTTTTAAAAATTCTGTTATCTGGAAAGAACTATGTATTATATAGTGGCATGAACTATAATATATTCAAATATAATTAACTTCTCAAATATGCATTTATTTCTTCATATTAAAATACTGAGAATTCGCTTAGAACTTCTATACTATGAATTAGTGAACATATGCACGGGTTCCAAAGCTTACCCTCGTCGAAGTAAAAAGTAAATTTTCAAGTAAAATGCACAAATCTTATGTTTCTACATTGGAGAGTAGGATAGTGTAAATATTACCAGTAGACATCAGTATTAAAGACTAGACAGAGACCTACACGACTATTATGAACCTGGGTAGATGCTTATCACCACCACTAAGCGAATTAATATACTTTTTTCAATGCAAGTGTTTGCTTTTATTTATAATGTTTGCAGTTTTAAATATTTGTTTATGCTTATTTACATATTACATGTTATTTCATTTTGTCAAATGCACTTTTTAGCACTTTAATTGTAGACTTCTGATAGGACACAGGGAATAAGCATCTGTTGGTAAATTAGCACTGTACGAATAAGGCTTTAAGTCATCAAAAGGTCACATTTTGCTTATAACCAGTATATTGTGTTTATGTCTATTTGGTGGCCCAATGAAATCGGTTTCAAAGCTGAATTCGTTCTTAAGGACCTAGATTTAATTCAAAATATAAAATAAGTATATTTTCTACAAAGAAAATTTCATAGATTTTAATATCCCTTAAATGTTAAGAAACGATATGCTTTACGGGTTGAAGCAATTCCGGTGTCAACTGTTTAAGACCACCTGAGAGGTATTGGGCCCAGGGTCGCATTCATTTAAGAGTGTTTCCGCATGGAGAATAAGGTAAAGAGGCTAGAGTGGGCTAACAAAAATCAAAATTAACGTAAGAAGTAATGATTTAATTTGTCCTCCACTAATGAATCCAATTTGGAAGTTATTGGTGGGAAGAGAAGGGTCTTTGTTCGGCGTTCACCTACATGACAGTACATGACGAAGCAATGCTTACTGGCTACTGTGATGTACACGTGGAGTTTCTTTGAGGGAAACAAACAAAATGATCAACACAGAATATCTGCACAAGGAGAACCATGACATGTTGCAAAAGTTTTGGTTATTCCTCGGACAACAGACTTACAAGGACTTACGATTCTGGACAGTCTTTCTGAATTATACAGGAATAATATAACAAACATAGAAACAAAAAGGAAACCCAAACGTTGATTGGCCAACCAAATCATCAGGTCCTATATCCTTCAAAACTTTTCGAGATGAACCTGATTTTTTTTTAAATAATGTTTATCGCCCGTTTTTACTGCTGAGGAACCACAGGCGGTGGGCATTGATGATATACGGATGAAATGATTAATTGGGAAAGGATATTTTTATTTTAGGAAGGAAACGTTCCAGGATTAAGTTTAGGGCACCTCCCCGGCATTTTCCATTTATGAGGTTGAGGAAAACCTGAAAAAAACCTCAGTCAGGGAGGACGGACCTGGTGGGATTCGAACCCCAGACCTCCCGCTCACGAGTCCCGCCTTAACGACCTGGGCCACTCGTGGCGGTTGGCTAACAGAAAGAGTTACTTAATGAAAGCTAAAGATTTGTTCTACGATGTTTTTATTCTAAAATTTCTAATTTTTCCAAAAAATACGTATACTTACTCTGAACTCAGCTATATTACCCATATACTCATGACGCTGCAGGTGAGGAAAAACGTTTCAAGTCACATTAGAGTAGTATAACATTAAATGTTCTTTAAAACTTCTTTTATTTTAAACATGTATAGGTGGGAGTGTAAAACAAATTGTCCAGTTTAGCATGAAACACCTCTAAGTTGTTTGTGATATGGGCGGAGCTTGCTATGAAATTATCTCACATCAAGGGAGGAAAAGTACTCTTTATATGTATATACTGTTCTAATTACACTGACAGAGTGCTGTTATCGCGTGAATACCTTCCGCAAATGCCTACTTGCTTTCTAACTACTGTCACCTAAGTGTGATGACGTCATTTTATATTTAATTTTACTAATCAATAGATGTATTGTCTTAATACCTAGGGGTGTATTATCTCAGGTTTGGGACAGTGCTAGGTCTTCTCTTCTGAGGTGTCGCAGTGATAGGACGTAGGTAAGAATTTCCCAGGGGAATGGGGTTATTTCGGTTTTATCTTAGAAATCTAAACAGAGTTTCTTAACCACTATAATTTCCCAGGGTTACTACAATATTTCATATACTTTTATGCATTTTATATAATTGTTCTTATAAATAAATTATAAACGTTACTTGGGTAGCTACTGGGGTTTAATGTGACAAATAATTGATATTAAGGGCTATTCAAATGTTATTGGACTTGCATCTTATTTGTTTAATATTATTGTGTAATTTTGCATGTTACAAGGCGTCTGTTATTCTGTAGCAGTTTTGCAGCATATGAGTCCTGTGTAGAGATACAACATTTAATGTTGCACCAAGTTACTGTAATGCACGATATTTGAATTAAAGTTTTACATTATTAATTTCTTAACAAATATTATCAATGTCGTTAAATCCTTATTTTAGGTTAGCAAATATTCAAAAACACGTTTTCAGGTATCCTCTATGCCTTTAACAAATATATAATTGGTACGCCGTAATGTTGTATCGAAACCGTGGTAATAAAAAAGGATTCAGTTATTTCAATAATACTTTTCACTTCACCAGGTTTTCAATAATTAATTATAATGTTGTCATTTAAATTAAAAAGTAATTTCTTCTCCCTTAAATTTTAAGAAACTTCAAGAATGGAAGAAAATTCCAACCTGAATAACTACCGACTTAACATATATTTAATTTAAATAACCAACATGTTAATTTAGAAATTGAGGGAAGTTTAAAATCAATTATGATTGATTTTAAGTTTCTCCCTCTCAACCCACACTCCACTGTAAGATTTCAAATGGTACCCTGCCTTGGGAGCTTAATTTTAAATATGATTCAATTGTTGTCATCTATCGCTGCCTTAAGTTTAACAGCCAAAACTGTTAAAGTTATTGGAATTTGGGACATAATGAAAAACAAATAAAATTATTTGTAGGATAAAAATCCATATATTTGAGTAAAATTACAAATATTAATACAGTCTATTTCGACACTCCTGGTGGCCCGTTTAATGCTATTTTATAATAATGTATACAGCATTTTAAAACAGTTATTAATAATAAACAATTTTAACATGTAATTCTTAGTTGTTTTTTAATATAATCCTCCAAATTAAAAAAGAAAGTAATTCCAGCTATCCGGATAACTAAAAAATGTGGTATCAATTGTATTTTTTAAAAATTAAAGCACCATAATGCAATGGGTAACAATTTAAATTTCAAATAAGTGTGTGGCTAGGAGTGAAGGGGTTAATCGTAAAATGTAATCAACATTAATTTTAAATCCCCCCTAATTAAAAATTTGAATTGATTTTGTCAAAAATTAAACTTTTTTAAATAAGTAGTTGTTCAGAATCGAAAATTTTGAAATAAAAGCTATATATATTCACAGGTTTGTCATTTTGTAGCCTAGAATAAAATCTCCATCGAATTTATCGTGAATTATTATGCAACTAACGGAAATACACCCAAAAATCATTTAAAATATTTTGGAGATATTTTGGAGATATTTTCTTGTATATTTTGCTGAAGCTCAGTTCTTAAATTTCCTTCCAACGTCTTTGTGATAGATGCAAACGACATCCTGTAATAATGACTGAAGGTCATGTGTACACAGGAATTCCTTCTTTAATTCACAAAATGCCAATGTTTGTGTTAAATTTACTTCGTATTTAAGTACTCATGTTAGTCATGTTTCTGAATGGATATATGTTTACGACAGTTAATTATCAGGAAGATGGAGGGAAAATAGCATGTAAAATAATTCTCATTCATACTTTCACAAGAACGAGAACTTGATAAAATAATTGTGGATTAGATTTAAAGTATGTACATCTAAAAACATATTTTATATCCAACTTACACAAACATTCAAAACTTATTTTAGCTGTACAACCAGCTACATGAGTATCAATTACAAACAAACTTATCGCAATTCATTTGTTGCATCACGAACTTCTTATAGCTTTTTGGTACTCTAATTTTTTGTGTCATAAACGCTGTTTTTGATCGAAGTTGTGTCAGTAATGATGCCAACATATGTACATTTGCTTTCATCAACTGTCCATGGACAGTTTTAATGAGCTGAGCTAACGGATCCTTACTAGATTTATTTTCACGCAATTTATGTTTATTCACTGTATTTATTATGAAAGTGTAGTATGAAGTTATCACTCTCCCCTTTTTTGTATACTTTTACGGAACACCGATATTTATTCTTGCAACAAGTTAATCAACCTAGATATATCTGATGTCACAAAATTTACTACGTTAATCAAACATAATGATTGGATTTATTCTTTTTATATGTTTTGATATCATAAGGCTGCTCTGTTTCACACGATATTAGTGTGTTACAGGAGGGAACGATTATTATTATTATTATTATTGTTGTTGTTGTTGTTGTTGTTGTTGTTTAAGGACCAAAATTGTTAAGATCATTAGGGCCCAAACACATTAAAACGGCGTCAATAATCGAAAATGATACAATGACACAAAAATGATCTACACTGAAATACTGCGCAGAAAACAAACGACAAAAGGTAACACAAGTAAAACACTATTGTTAAAAAAGAAGGGAAGAATTAAATCAACAATGTACAAAGTATAGATAATAAAATGATCTTGTGATATGTGCCACCACGGGTGGCCGAGGTCATTAAGGCGCGGACTCGTGAGCGGGAGGTCTGGAGTTCGAATCCCTCCAAGACCGTCCTCCCTGACCGAGGTTCTTTCCAGCTTCTCCTCAGTCCTCATAAATGGCAAATTCCGGAGAGGTACACCAAACTTACGCCTGGAACGTTTCCTTCCTTAAAAATCCTTTCCCAATTTATAATTTCATCTCATGTATCTATCATCAGTGTCCACCACCTGTGGAGCCTTAGAAGTAAAAATAGAGGTTAAATACCATTCAAAAAAATCTAGGAATAACCGAAAACAAAACAAGCTAAATATGCGCTAAAAAGAAAGCGCCAAATATAAAATTAAAGCAACTATACCTTGCTTCAGAAATCACAAATACGCATAAAACGGAGCACTTGCAGTTGTGACATCATCCGCAAGAACTTCCTCAAAAGAGGAAAGCAAACCCTGGAAAATTCTAAAAGTCGCTAGATGATGACATTCAATTAAAATATGACGCACTGTACAGGTATGGTCACAATTTGAACACAATGGAGCAGGTTCACTTTTAAAAAAGTGATGGTGACTAAAACGACAATGTCCAAACCGCACAATTACTTCTTCGCGACGAATTGCGCAAGAAGAGGTTAACCAATTAAAAGGGACAGGTTTGTATTCCCGAAGCTTATTATTTCGGATTAAATACCCTTCTTCGTGCCAAAAACCGCATGGAATCCCCTAAGTAAAAACGTTGCTAAATTACGAAAGGGTTTAAAACAGCTTATTTTGTTGCGACATCTGCGGCCTCATTGCTTGGAATTCCCACATGACCAGGAACCCTAGCAGTGTTACGCTGACGCCCGGTCAAGTAGTGCAAACACTGTGTCCTGGGCTTTCTGTATAGGAGGATGAGCATTGTACAGATTATGCAAGTTCAAAAGAACACTCATGGAATCAGAACAAATTAATGCGTCCCCCAGACACTGTTCCGGTACAAATAAAAGCGCCCGATAAATAGTTAAAATTCCGCCATAAAAATAAATGTGGCAGGGTAAAAACTAAAAGATACATCCAACAACCGTGTCCGTTTTTGACCCGTCCGTCGATAAAATTGCACTTCGCAAATGATTACGAAACTATTTCGCTAAAATATCGACAAATAATAGAATCTGCGGTCGAAGACTTAGGACAGGACGTAAGCCCAAGATGAATTTGGCCTCTGCTAAAAGCCAAAGGGGATGACCAGATTTCCTGGCTAAGAAAAAAGCAGGCAACTGTACGTTCAAAATCGTTAACATCTCCCATAAACGGACTCTGGGAGGCTTAGGAGTAAGAGACCAAGTAGCGTAAAAACTATCAAACGACATATTAAAAAATAAAAATGGTTCATTCATAGGTTGCTGAATTTGAGCAGCCAATTGGCAACCAAATTCACAAAGTAAAATGTGCCTACGATAAGATAGAGGAGGTTCACCTGACTCCGCGCATAGGTTGGACACAGCACTCGTAGGAAACGCTCCTATTGTGGGACGTATTCCCCATGATGATTTGAATTAAGGCGAAGAAGTACTGAAGGTTACGCCCAGTCATAAACAATATAGCCATAATCGATTTTGGAGGGGATAGAACGGTAGAGGCACAAAAAAAAAAAACCGTCCGATCAGTTCCCCAGGGTGTGCGATTTAAAACATGTAAAAGACATGGAGAACATTCACTCCAATCTTTGATACCCATCCGAGTCTCTACCAAAATCTAAGCCATGGAAATTACTTTGTGTGCAATATATAGGGCATTTGGTCAAAGCTGGGGAGATGGCGAAGGATATTCCTTGCTGAGTCACAAATTCCTGCAGTCGGTCTTCTCTGCAGAAAATCGAAACCAGTGGGTGACACTTCCAGCATAAAGGCGGTCTAGACTGTATTGGAGGCTGCGTTTCAAAAGACAATTGCGCTGAAAAGAAACAAAGATTGCAAGGTCGTCGAGGAATAACAATGATGTTATTGCTGGCGGTAAATACTCATTGACTGAATTAATGTCGATGTCAAACAGTGTGAAACTGAGGTACTCCGTTCTCCTGAATTAAACACAACCTAGGCTAACATTAAAAACCCGGTCTTTCATAAACTCATACAAAAAATTGAAAGCCGATCACATATATAACTTCATGAAGCATTCGAAGGATACTACTTGTTCAGCAGGTATCATGGATTACTCCAGATGAAAGAAGAAGGACTTTGTTTGCCATTTTTGCACAAAAACATCCATAATATGGATGGAAAGAGACACCAGATGGTGGACAGATGAGCGATAACAACGAAACCCCCATTGTACGTTCGCCAGAAGGTGCTAGGATTCTAACCACCAAATAAGCCATACATTATTCACGCGTTCAGTCCGCATAAGCAATTGATGAGGGAAATCGGACAGTAACTGGAAGGAAGTTTGGGTCCTTTCTAGGTTTAGGTGTTGGTAGGAAGGTGGCCACTAGCCAAACGCAAGGAAACATGCCATCACACTAGATGCAATTAAAAATCTGGAGGAAAAAAGCCTTACCTTCGTCCAATAGATGCTGCAATATAACAACATGTATACCATATGGCCCGGAGCGCAATGATGAGAGGTAGAAACCGCATGCTCCAATTCCCTGGATGAAAATGGGACATTGTAGCACTCTGATTGTCGGAGGCAAGCGGAAATCCTCCTGACTCCACTTTGAAGCAGGAAATGTTGTGTCAAAATTTCCTATTTAAGTATAATTATTTCTGACAACTACTATAATAATAATAATAATAATAATAATAATAATAATAATAATAATAATTGTATCTTATTTCTGGTATTCAAGGGTATTAATATTATAATTAAATGGAGGATCCCAATAATATATGTATTAACGTATGTAGATATGTCTTTTTCATTAGTAAGCGACATTCAAGTTATCTTTCAGGAACACCATGTCTTTGTTATGTGCTTGTAAAAGGGAAAGGAAATGCTGTCTTTGTCGGAAGCCATTAGCGTACCTGAGAAAAAGGTCTTTCGGTTAATCTTTACCCATTGTCAAACCCTCACGGACACACCTGTTCGGCTCCAAGGGTAATAACGCTGTAAAAGGCTATATATATATATATATATAAAACTGTACTGGCCGTCAAAAAGGAGATGCCGCGAACAGAGACACACGTTTTCGTAGAAACCAAGACCTTATCTATAACTAAGGAAGAATAAAGATATTACTTTAGAAATCAAGCATGTAAGGAAAGTGCCGAAATTTATGACAGGCCGTTCTTGGAAAACTCAAACGTGTGGGAACATATTGTTGATCAGAAGGGGGAAAATAATTTTAGCCAAGGGCATCGAATAAAAATCAACGAATGAGGAGAATTTAGCAATATAATAAATATTTTAAGATACCAAATGGTGAACATATAACTAGGAAATAGAATAACAAACAAGGGAATTTAATTTAGCGAGGGGCGTGGCGATGTTATAGTTAACTAGAATACAGGATAAGAGGTTAGTCATTCTAAAGCAGTTGAATTCAGTCTAAGAAGTGCTAAAACAGTCACGATAGGAAGCAGTCCTAACAGTGTCATAGTGGAATAGTGAAACCGTCACGGAGAGTTAAAGTAAATCGTTCGTTCAGTGAGGGTCAGTTAGGCAATGCAACGTAATAGCAATAATAATCACCATCGTGTTCAGGGGAATAAATACGCGAGTGAATACTGCGAATTATAATCCGCCGAAGCAGAGCATGTTCCAGACCTTCCCAGTTGTCAAATGAATTAAATGCTCAAATAGGGTCGAACTTTATTATTACAATGAACAATCTCCTCCCCCCATTGACTTTACGTCATTAAAAACAGTTCAAAATTCCCCTGAGATTCCTATCCTCTGCATTGGAACCAGAGAGTTAGGAAGCATCGAACTCATGACTCCAAGAGCCGAGGACAGAAAAGAAGAGCATCAAAGCGTCCAATTAAATAAATAATAAATCACCACTAAAATAACCCCCAGACAATAATTCCTGTTTTCAAAATTGTCAACCAACGCAAGGGCATAAATCCTTTTCGAAAATTGTTGACCAACGTGTGGGCAATATAACCGTTCCAAAATCGTCGACCAAGGTGTGGGCAACAATAATATAATCCGTTTCAACTTGTACCTAAATTGTACGTAACGCAGGAGAATAATTAGCGGGGCTCGAAATATAAGAGAAAGTGCGCCCTAATGTATTGGCGATGTTAGCAGGAGTATCAAGTACGGTGTTATACCTTGAGACAGGGTATGGGCAAAAACCCAGACTTACCTGCAACACACGTGTCTTTATCCCAGCCAACAGATAAAGGCGTTGGGGATTAAGAAATGAAGCGATTCAATCCAAGACACATATTTCCTATCAACTCGACGGCATTTGGCGCCCAGCTGTTCGTAACGAATCATATTTTCCAACGGACGGTGGCATCGAAAAACTTTCAAAGCACCTTGGCGCGCACGCAATGCGTCCTGGCATTTATCGGTCCACTAAGGAACCAGAAAGCGTTTGGGTTGGGAAGACGACCGGGGAATGGGCTGATCTGCCGCTGTAATGAGTACGGTATCTAGACGCTGGAACATGACGTCAATACAGTGAAAGGCAACCCTGAAAATATGGTGACACACAAGCGGAGAGTTAGTTGCCCTTAAAAATAATCCCAGTTCTGTCCTTCGACTACGGATTCCACGTACATTCCACGAAAGGATGACATTGTAAAAATCTGGAATAAGGGAATAGAACAATTTACTTTTTGAACGGTGCAGGACATGTCATTTGTCCTTTCTTTAGACGCTTGGGGCTAGGTGGTTGAGAAAGAGCACGCATATTCTGCTCCTTAACACCTCAGAAGGAGAGCACTCCCGGTGAGAGTGGTCAATGGATTCCAACATCTGAAATCCTTTGGAGATGGAAATAGGCGGTGAGGGAGACCGCTTAGTGCGACTGATCCTTGAACCATCAAAGGAGCTCGACCTCCGAGGAAGAGAAGAGCTGGAAATCTTCTTTTTGGAAGAGGTTCTCATTTAAAAAAAAAAAAAAAAAAAAAAGACCATGGTATATGAAGTTTGAGATTTAGTGGCTGGAGCATTAAAAATACCGGTTCAGTTTCTCTGTAGAGCACTTGAAGGAGCCTGGTGCACCAGGCACCCGAATTAAAAAAATCATAGACCCGCGTACTGCTGTCACGCTTCTGGATCGCAGAAGAGGCTACTGAGCTGTACGAACTGGTCTTAGGTATCACAGGCTGGCGACATGGTGCTTCCGGGTACAGCGCTCTGCGCGATAGCGAGGCAGTTGCGGGTTGAAGCTGGATGATCGCGGCAGTTAACGCAGCCGGAAGCGGATGTACATGCTCCCTCATTACTTTCTTTACCCATATTGCACATACGGCATTGGCACTCTTACAAGACATGCGAGTATGGCCGAAGAGTTGGCAATGAAAACATCGCAAGGGGTTGGGAATATGCAGGTGCACCTCTATAACCTCGCACCCAACTTTAATTCGCAGCAGTAGTTCAGGCCGATTAAAGAGATAACGGATCGGCTGTACCTACTTCGCCTTATTCCTGGCCTGCACACGATGTGACTTCTTGTTCTTCTAGATAACTATAAATTTTTGTGTCAGACATGCCTCGAGTGCAGTAGTGATAATAATTCCACGATCAAATTCAGAGTTCTAGGCTCTCGATAAGGATGGGATATTCGTGGAATATTATCGCAATGTATTGATTTGTGTTATACAAGTGCCTTCACCAAATGAGATGCGTTTCTAAGTCACGTACAGGATTTTATGGCTCCAGAGATATTATCTATACTCTCCTGAATGATTAAGGGATTTCCCGCCTAAGTGACTGACCTTTTCAATTCGACTATTAATTAAGTATGAGGAAATGACAGCTCTCTTAATTCCTTTAAATTCACTCTGCGTTGTTCTTGGTGGTATAATGTTAACCATACTTGCCTCGTAAACCCAAGATCGCAGGTTCAAACCCGGCCAGAATCGATATTTTTTTGCGCGTAAAAATCCAAGTATGGCTTACTTCAGAAGGTAAGTAAAGCCGTGAGACCCGTATCGTAGATTTACGACACGAAAAATAACTTCAAGCCTGAATAAAGATATCTCTGAGCAAAATTTATCCGTCGTTTCACACCCTAAATTGAATGGGACGCTAATGACCTGAGACGTTAAAGAACGTCTGTAAATAAAAAAAAAAAAAAAATCAACATCCATTCTTTTTCTTTTCATTCGTAGGTGAGGATTAGCTTGCACCATAACGAGTTCTTCCGCCATTGCAACTGTCTCCGGCTGCTTCTTGAACCCACACCGACTTAGGTGAGTTTTTCTGACCAGAACAAAAGTCACCTCAGAGTTACACTTCCCAGGGTATAAACAAAAGCACCCAATCGCCTTCAGGATGTAAACAGCTCATGTAATGGCTCCTCCCCATGCCTGGCCTTTATGTGGGGATATGCTCCTGTGCTACATGGTAACCCAATCCTGGGAGTTAGGCAATTACCCAGTTACCTTTTAGTACGTCAAACACAGGTGCATCTATAAAACTAAGATCAGGGAGATAAGAATTGTAAAAATAAAAGGTTGGCCAAAGCAAAATAGTAGGCGTGTACCGGAGGGAGCGACTAGGGTAACTCGGGGTCGCTACGCCACGTATCCAATAGTGTGCCCCTATGGAGGAGGGAACGAGCTCATATACCCTGTGACTTGCTCATTGAGGTAAACAATCTATGTGCGGCGGTGAGTTCGTTCAACGTTTCTTTCTCACTCCCTTAAGCGGAGACTAGTAGTTAGAAACTGCTGTAAATATAGTTCTTTTCACTTATTTTCAAATTCCGCAGAAAATGATAATAAATTACTAGTGATAATTGCAATTGATTGAAAATTGAACTACAGGGTGATCGATAATATTAAGGTTTTTAAGGTTTCTTTGTCTTAAAAATATCTTAAAAATTTCTATTATCTGCTGGAATAAAACTATATGTATAGAAAACTACCTCCAGCATAAACAATTATATATTACCTTCAATACTAGGCCAAAATGTGTTCTTTAGCTTTGCTGTTTTCTTTGTATTAAATGACTGTCTACCACAAGACAAAATATCATGTAGAACAAAGGATTTCACGGCCGGTGCCAAGTAATGTACAGTCTCCCGGACTCTACGACCGTGGTCCAATGGCACTCTCCTCTTTTATTTTTCAAGACGTTCTTTCAGGACTGCAGCCGATATCTTCAACGATGTGCTCGATGTGATATTCTTGGAGATGAAGTATTAAATTACTGACTCATAACCAGACAAGACCAGAATTGATGGCAGTATGGGGTTAGTAATCAGTCTGTTTGTGGTTGCTGCATACCTACTCTGTGTTGGGTAAAGGAATGAGGTTGCAGATTGTTTCTATTGTTGGTGATGTAGACTGACAGGAGAGAGATTCTAAAAACTTCTCCATGATAATGCGGCAGAACGGATTCGTTGTTGAAAGTGATAGCAATATATATGCATATAGTAGGGGTGCCAATGGAACTGAACTCTGATTGGTTTGCTTGATTAAAGAGGGTGGGGCTTCTGGACATTTCCAATGGGGTTTTTGTTGTTGATTGGTTTGCGTGGTTTCTTTGTCTTGGTAATCTGTAATAACGGATATTATGCCGAGTAAAATTTCAGAATTTGTTTCCTGTTAAAATTGTAAAACACACTTTATGCTCACCGTCAGGTAGGAGGGCATGCTTAGTGAAGGCTGATTTGTCTGTCTAGGCGACAACGTCTCTTATGTTCTGTAAGACGTGTATTAATGCTGCGTTGTTGGTGCCAATGAAAATCGCACCACAGGAGCATGATATTCTGTAGGCACCGGCTGAGGCAGTGGTTTCCTTGTGTCTTTTGTGGAATAGAATGGATTTATAATTAGCTTTGTCGGTTTAAAAAAGTGTCTACCTTATGTCTACGAACGGTCTGTGACGTCTTTCAGGAGCGGAAGATAAGCTGTGCTCTTGTTCTTAGACAGTGTATCCATATGTTTTGTTTCTGCAATATCACGTTTATTTGACATATATCTCTCGCTTAGAAATTTGCATTGTAGTTAGACATGGAAGATAATGAAGTTACAGCATGTATTTGAATCTTGGAGGAATATAAAGATTAATGATTATTCGATACGTTAATCTGCAGAACAATGATCCCACTTATAGTCGACATTTGGTTTTATTTACCTCCTTTTGTACTATTTCAAGAAGAGGTGTATGGTACGTTCTCCGAAGACCAAAGGTAATGCTTAACAAATATTGCTTCGGCAGAAGTAGTAAAATAATGGTTTTTTTAAATGATAGGTGCCTAATATTTACAGTTCAATTAAATGGAAGTACATCTCGAATATTTAAAATTAATATAAGAGCTATGGAAACTACCTATAAGAAAACAAATGAACTTGAAATATAACAACAAGCAAAAATTTCAAGACTTAAGTGCTTCTCCAAAAGAAGGAATAGTAATATTCTGTTATTAAATAAATATATATATATATATATATATGTGTGTGTGTGTGTGTGTGTGTATGTGTGTGTGTATGTGTGTGTGTGTGTGTGTGTGTGTGTGTGTGTGTGTGTGTGTGTGTAAAACTCTATTAATAGAGTAATAAAAAACGCCTCTAAAGGCATAAAATACATAAGCGACACAGAAATTTTTCAATGTAAAAAGTTAACACAAAACTTGTCTTGCCTCTTAGCGCATGCAAGAGCCCAGCTGGAAATATCGCGTATTTTTAATTTTGTAGTTTTGTGTTAGCTTCAGTGTTAACTTTTGGAACGCTTCTGTGCCATGAATGTATGTATATATGTATGTATATACGCATTATAATTTTATATATATATATATATATATATATATATATACACCAGTAACCGTAAACTAGAGGAAAATAAAGTTAATTGTTTCCAAATGAGCTTCTATAATGTTTATACGTATTTCTTTCCTTAGTGCTTCAGTAGTCGGTCCTGTAGTGGTTATCATACTTGCCTCCTATATATACCCAACATCGCGGGTTCGAACCTGGCCAGGACCGATGGATTTTTTCGGGCGTAAAAATCCTAAGTATGGCTTCCTTCGGAAGGGAAGTAAAGCCGTGGGTCCCGTGTCGTATATTTACAGCACGAAAAAGAACCTCAAGCCTGAAAGAGAGGCCTCTGAGCAAAATTTGTCGGCCGTTTCACGCCCTGAGTTGAATGGGGCGCTGATGATCTGAGATGTTAAAGAGCGTCCATAAATAAATAAATAAATAAATAAATAAATAAATAAAAGTGCTTCGGTATCACATATTAGTTACTTCATTGCTTTCATTTGCTTTATAAAGGAGTTTTTTTATTGACTTATTTATGGACGCTCTTTAACAGCTCAGGTCATCAGCGTCCCATTCAACTCAGGGCGTGAAACGGCCGACAAATTTTGCTTAGAGGCCTCTCTTTCAGGCTTCAGGTTCTTTTTCGGGCCGTAAAATGTACGACACGGCTTTACTTCGCTTCCGAAGGAAGCCATACTTAGGATTTTTACGCCCCGAAAAAATACATCGGTCCTGGCCGGGTTCGAACCCGCGATCTTGGGTTTAGGAGGCAAGTATGGTAACCACTACACCACCCGGACCGACTGATAAAGGAGTCTCATAGATTCACGATATGGATAGTTTTTTAAAAAAATTAATACGTATAGAAAAAAATGATAATCTACAGAAAATATTAACGAATAAAATGTTATAAAAAGTGCATTACTCACTTTTTATTGCATCTCTACATAACAAAAGAAAAATAAATATAAAAGTAAATTATTCGGCTACTTTCCAGACATACTGCAGCATATTGAAATTTGGTGGAAAGAAATCTTACACTTCTTGAGTTCATTTAAGGCAAGAAGACAAGTGAGGTTAGTAAAAATAAATATTGAATATCGTAGGTAACGTAATTATAATGAAACAGGTTAAACGACCAACAAGAGTGGGAGAGGCTATAAATATATTAATACGTAAAATTTAAACCCTGTTATGGGGGTAGAGCGGGTATTGAAGTTTCGCGGTCTTGAGAAATGGTGCCGGTGATGGAAAGGTTACGGGGCTTGAGGAACGACGATAGAGCAACGGCTGAGCGGGAGGTGCCGGTAGACTTCTTGTTTTTTTTAAATAATAAACATGGAAAGTTTGGGAAAGGGGATTGCGACGTCCCGCATAAGCACTCTCGTTAGCTAACGAAAATGGTAGGAGCTTCCGGCAATTTATGGAAACGGGTGTGGGAAGTTTGCCTGATATCACATATGACCAGGATTCTGAGTGACGCCCGGGGAACTGATGTATGTGTGAGGGAATATTCAGGGAGTAATTTCTTTAATCATTTTTATATAGCGTCAGCAGAGAGCGGTCGATGCTCACTACTAGGGATGCTTTCAGTTGGCAGTGAAGGCGATGTAGAAATAGGTGTTAAAATCGGCGTGAGATTGGTCCAGTGTGATTGTTAAACGAGTGAATTCTTGGTCGCTGGAAGTTAAGATATTCTTGAGTGCAGTTTTTAATGCAGTCTTGAGGTCCTGGAATTGTATGGGGTTAATGACTGCCTAAGTGTCTGCCTGTTTTGTAAACCAAGACTTCATCTGCATATTGATCCAAAGTCAAATCTGACGATGGAACCATATATCATCTGAATGGCCACCCAGAATAAGTTTACGGAAATTGATATGTAAATAAAACTACCATTAGTACGGCCATTCAGTTCCCCGAGGAATATCATGGAGCCTAGAGGGCCGAAAGCTTGGTTTACAATCCGAAAAAAACTCACCTGATATGCCTTGAAAACCTTATTCAGAAAATGGAATGTTTTCTACAACTACATTTGGCCTAAAACATAAACAATTGATGGCTTAATTCTACTGTGTGATCGACTGTATTATTAAAATATACCAACATGCGGATATCACACTAATAGAAGTATGTTGCCAGCATAAATATCCAGAGTACTTGCAACGCAAAGAAATGTTTATAAGCACACTGCTTCTTCCCTGATCTGTTCATTATCTAGAATATGAGAAAATCCTGCTGCTTACATATATATGAATGTATATCATGCTCACGGGATGTTGGCTATGGGATTGTTTCCTAGCATTCATTTTGCTAAGGCAACAGCACTATTCCTCGTGTCTCAGGTAACTGAGAATTGTTTACCATTGTGGAGAGTGCTCTACAAACATTTCAGTAAAGGCTGCGTGTCCTAGACTCTTCCTCAATATAAAATGATTTTAAAACTCTGCTCTTTCAAGTAAGGTTGCTTTATCTAACACAGCATACATCATCACAGTTAGACAACTTTTTTTTTTAACGCAGATGACATACGGTGTCTCTCTCCCATAGCATTTTCCTCACTACATGGACATGGCTCATGAGTAACGTCCCCGGTTTATTCAGCTAACCTAATTAACTAGGGCTAGTCCTTTATCTAATGGATAATATATGTTGCTTGCAATAAACTCGTTGAATATCCGTGTTTCCTTTAGGATCTGTACGTCAACACTGGTCAAGAGTATTGTATTAAGATCTCCGACGAAAATAAGAGCAAATTTCAAGACAATGATATGATAGTAATCGGATAGTATGGAAGAGAGGTACAAAGGCTAACTCGTTCTAGGCAAATAGTCATGAACGCCATGATTTGAATTGGATATAGTACCTACTTGCTCCTGATAAATATCACGACGCTTCCTTTGAGCCCCATGCTATCTGTCTAGAGGCTGGAAAGCAAAATGCTGGAGCATTCATCTCTCTGGTCTGAAATACAAATTTCATTCTTGAATTCAAATAAGAACAAGCTGCTAGAAATTCTGTTACTGGATGTTTCTAAAGAAATGATCATTTTGTTTGCAGGACCAGATGCTCAAATGAATCGATCAATAAGCTAACAAAGCTATCTGCCGTAGAACTGCCACAAAATTGTTAGCCACTAGAAAGGCTCCTTTGGATATTCGCACTAGGTGAGTGGCCTGTTGGAGCTGTTTGTTATAGCTCATTGTCCTTTCTTTAAACTGCCTAATTCAGCTACGCTTTTTGGATCTAAATGTGTCAGCTGCATTGCTCTCCGCTGCTGGAGAGAAGCCTCTAGGAATTGGTGGATGCCTCTTTCACCTAGAGGAAGTAGAGAGGAGATGATGGCCGTCTCAAAAGCTGTATTTGCGGATACGCAATGATCATCTTTCATTCGAAGACTGCCCCTTTGCAATAGAATCATGGGCTCTCGTTTCAAGTTGATTAAATCCTGTGACTAGTAACGATCTTCCGGTTTGGAGACTGGTCTCTGGCTTATGGTACTGGTTGTAGGGAATTTCTGAACTACAGCTGTGATTTTTGTGTTATTTGGTTTGTTCCTCTTCTGAAACGGCATGTGGGACGCCATTCCTAAAATGCCAAGGTGTGCTTTGCAATTTGAACACATAAAAGTATCCATTGAAACAACTTGCAAACGATTCTGGAATAGGAGCGCTCCGGAAACAGAAGTAGCTGCTAGCTCTAAAGCGATGAGAAATACATGACAGATAAAAGACACTGATGATTCTCCATGTTCCGCAACTGAAATTTCTAAAGTGCGTCTCCTCTGGGTTTCACTAAGAGACCTTTTACGCCCTGGAAAAATAAACAATTAAAGAACAATTTTGTTTCCTCGGTCTGTTCGAGTTAGAACTCGTTACGTTCGACGTAGAGCGTACGTTTTGCATGTAAAGGGAACGTTTTGCATGTAAATGTGAGTGGGATCGGCTCTTCCCCCTCACTATTCCAAATGTATAATTTGCGTTCGAGGCAAGACCGCATGAGCTGTGCTGTACTTCCTCCTTGGTGGAGAAGTGAACTGAGAGGACAGAACACTTCTCAGAACTGTACTTCAATCAATGACTTCTGCCTTACTGTCTACATTGTAGCAATGCTCCGAATGTTTTACAATTTGAAGAGATATCTTTCATTTGTACTTTGGGCGGCGAGGATTGTTTAATTTGCCATTTCAATGAGTTGATTGGCGAAATATTCTGTCGCGTGAAGTACCGGGAACACCTCACTTTTACTCCTCTACAACTTGGGGGGATGTCTATCTCGACTCAGTTGGATTCAGTTTGCTCTACTAGGAGTGGGAGACATGATTCAAACTATACATTCATAATCAGAAATGCACACTGCACAAAATAGTGTGGAGAGCGCAAACACACATTTATCAAGTAAGAGCACTGATTAATTTAAGAAAACTATAAACAAAATCTAAAGCAAAATAAAAACTGAAAATTCACCTCTCAGGAAAGCACAAACAGCAATAGTGTCTGGAATATTTACCAAATTCTGTTATTTAACTTGTTATACCTAGATTTGAAAATGATTAAGTGCTTTAGCGCCGTGAAATTCTGCAAGAAAATAACAACGCAGAAGCAGGATCTACCCACCAAACGGCTGAGTTGTGTATCGGGACTTTTAAACTGATCTCACTATATAATGAACAAAGAGATCGCTAGGTAGAAACTGTACAGCTATTCTAGCATGAAGACCCTGAGGTAATTAGCTGTGGAATGTCTCCTTTAGCTCTGACTCTGTAGCTTAGGACGTTTGCGATTCATTCATTTTTATAACACTTTATTTATTTCCCTCGCATACTATTAATTTATCATTTTTAGAATTTAAGAAATTCAGTAAAGTATCTTATTAATTAATACGACAATATACATTCTTCCCTAATGTGCGTTTACAGTATAACAAAATTTTAGTAAACTGCCAGCAATGAGGTAAAAAAAAAAAAAAAAAAAAAAAAAAAAAAACGGAATGGTGGTAGCATAACGCTGATAAGTTATAAATATTTCGCCGTCTAAAGATGGTTGCTCTGTGATATGAGGAGTTCTTTATAAGATTATGCTACAAACGTTATAATTTAATTAAGAACAACCAAGTCTAGCCATACGTTTTTGAACATAGGAAAGCACACAGTTTAAGAAATAATTAATTTCATGTCTAAAGTAAACATTCAGATTGATGGATGGTGTAACACCTCAAAGCGTCCACTCCCATATTGGATACACAGCCTCATCCTTGATATCCACACATCAAAGGGAAGTGCTTGACATTCATTGGCAAGTCATCTTGCTCTTTGACAAAGGCTTAGCTACCGTATATCCAAATCTGTGTTAGCACATCCTGTTCTGAATTTATAAATACATGTAATGCAAGTAAATTTTAGGAAGGGGTAATACAAATTTCTTAAAATTGAATTGTGAGAAATTTCTGAGTAATGCAATATTTTTACCCATTAACAACATATAAAGGAATCAAAACTCCGTTGAAGTAGCCATCCTGTAGAGAGGCAGAATGATGGTCTTAAAAGTGGCTCCAACATACAAACCATTCAACCGAAATTTATAAAGTTACAAAAGCTTACGATAAAGTGAATGTACACATTACACAATTTTAATTACAGGAGAATGAGTGCAGATATTATTATTATTATTATTATTATTATTATTATTATTATTATTAAAATTATTATAGTTAGGGGTTTGCAAGTACACAGTGGTAAACCTAGATGAATGTAGCAAAATTATGCATTATTATGTTTGCAAGCTTGTCTTTCGTTACACGCACCTGTTCTGGGAATAGTCTTCAGTGGTTTGTCATTCATTTTCCAAAATTTTCAACACCTATATAAGTGTACCATATAATATTATTCCACTGTATGTCATATTTTGCACCACCAGGGCGAATCTGTGCCTCATCTTCAGAATTTTCTTAACCCTGTGCAACTGCTTGAGCGATTTCGTTTGTTTTTCAGAGTAGCCAACTCAACTGTTACACTTATATCATTGCTCCAACATGGTTGTGCATTGTAATTTTTGTAATAGAATGCGAGCGGAGGCAGTCAAGCCGTAGCGAGCCGCAGCAAACCACTGGGTCATCTGGTTTCTAGGATTTTCCCATTTATTTGTTCTAGGTTAGTGTGTGTGTGTGTTTTTGTACAAGTTCATTACTAATAATTGCATGATTTCGATTGTTATATTAATAAAATCAGTAGTTTGTTTTCTGACATCACTATATATCAACATGGCCGTATGCAATTTTGATAAGTTAATAACGCAACTTCTAATAGCGAGTAGTTTGCTGCATATCAATTATCCATTATTCCACCCTATTTTAATTGCTACTTTGGAAAAACATTACTTTATCTAGTAATAATGTCTGCACGTAATCTTTTATTATAGGTAGCTATTTACATGGTTTATAAAATTTCCGCTTACTCACTGTTCCATCAATTAAAAGACTTGTGGTTATGCTACCTTTGCAGAGTCAAATTAATGCGGCCCTTCAATAATCGCAGTACCTTTACACTCTCGTACCTAGTACATTTCTTACTGTTTGTATAACCATGACATAAGCACATTGCGTAGAAATATCCTCCTTATTCCTTCGGTTTCAGCTATAAAAGCACCGTCACGGTTGGTTGAGGTTAAGGCGTGGACTCGTGAGCGAGAGGTCTGGGGTTTGAATCCCACCAGGACCGTGCTCCCTGACTGGGGGGAGGTATCCTAAACTTAGACCTGGAACGCTTCCTTCCTTAAAAAAATATCCTTTCCCAATTTATCATTTGATCTCTTGTATCACCAGTACCCACCGCCTGTGGCGCCTCAGGAGTTAAAACGGGCGTTAAACACTACTAAAAAAAAAGGTATAAAAGTAAATTAACTTTTTTGTAAGGGCGGGTGGCATAATAGCAGTCACGTTATTTTCTAATGATGTTTTTATTAATTCTCCTGTTATTTTGGGCAAGGTTAACACTTTAATTTCTTTGGTGTGCCATATGGAATATATCCAATGGTGCAGTGAAGTTGTCAAGTGTCCACCGCCTGTGATGCCTCAGTAGTAAAAACGGGCGTTAATCACCGTTCACCTCTGCAATATGCATAGGTTCTTGCGTTTAGGTTACTCTTCGAGAGTCTCACACAACTGTCGATTGTGTAAACTTCAGTTTTATTTTTGTGCCGGGGTAGATATCTTTGAATTCTAGTTTTGAGCGATTTGGGAAAAAAAAAAAAAAACATTTTTATTTAATTGCGTGGCTCCAAGTTGAACGTACACCTTAAACGCTATAAAAATGCATGTATTGTTCTATTTCTAGAGAAGGCAGAACATTTAGGACTGTAACTTCTTTCTCTAACGTTTAAAAAAGAGAAATAAAAAATGACAAATATGAAAACAGCATGGTATAAATAAAAACTAGCAGTAGTAGAACAGACCACATACTTAATTTATGAATAGACCGCTGGAATTTGTATTACAAATCGTATTGTGCTTTATGCTATTGGAACACAAAGCTGAAGCGAATCATATCCTATACAGCATTTTTAAAGCTTATATCAATGTATGTGTACATTAAACCGATCTTGTTTTTCTATATTTCATACTAACTGCTTTAATAAAGCCGCGTTTGGTATAAATCAAATTAAACTGGCGCTAATAGCTAATTTCGCTCAATAATTTTACTTTTTATTACAGAGAGCAGAGTCAAAGGTCCCATTCATTGCGGTTTTCTGGCTTATTGTACATTGTCTACATGATATGATGTTGGAATCGCGTCTAAAACTAGAAATTTCCATGGAGATATCATATTCGTCGAAATTTATTCGAGAAAATTAAAATGTATATAATCATAGCAAACTTCAAAGATTTAACGATAGGAGCAGCATTATTTTTGTGCAATGTTTCGTAATAGTGATCGCGCTCAGATTTTAATGCTATGCTTGAAAATGCAGTTACTGATTTTACGATGGTATGTGACAGGGCTGATCAGCTCTCTGAAGGTCAGACTTCCGCTGAATCGTTTTAGGCTACATGAGAATCCTGTTATAAAATGTTCTACATTACTAAAAAATATAACTTTCAATTAATTAATGACCTTTGCCCTCTGTTAGAGTCAGAATTACAGAAGCAAGGTCATTAACTAACGGAAGCAAATCATTAATACAAATAAGAAACGGTATAGGGCCAAGCATGAAACCGCGGATGTCACTGTGGTCTATTATTCCCTAATCAGAAAAATGCATTTCAAATTGTTTTCTTTTATCTAGAGATGAAGCAAAAATATTAAATTACTCTTTACCTCATACTATTTTAGTTTTTCCAGTAGGATATTGTGATTGAACCAGTCGAATACTTTAACCAAATTACAGTAAAATTCTCCTAAATGTATCTTATCAACACTAACATTAGGGCAAATTAATATTTATGTTCTAGCTCTAGTGTTTTAAACGAAATTAAGATATTATTAACTTGTATTATTAACGCAGATATAGTTATCTGAAACCATTCAGCTTAAATATTTTATTGCGAACTTACAAAGATGTTAAGTGTGTATTTTTCCATACGGATTGCATACAGATTGTTTTTCGGCACGCTCAAGACCGCGAAAGCAACACGGGAATTATTGTTCCAGTGCAGTTGCAGACATTGGTCTTCTTATTTTCGAATCCAGTTATTGTTCAGAGAGTAAGAGTAAGAACTGTCATATGTTTTTATCTTTATACAAACAAATCATCTACTAACTGAAGTAGAGAACTTAGGTTCTAGGGTTTATCCACTAAAAAAATAATACATTTCACAACATAATAAATACATTCAAAATGTTCCTATATTTACTTAATATACTTGCGCGACTGTTTAAAAAATATAAATTATGAATGAAATCCGAGTTATCAGATGAACTGCAAAACGTGCATATGAGAAGAAAAATCCCACATTTTGGAAGTATATAATATGTGTATCACATTATCACAAGACACTATAGCCCTTTCTCATACAAATGTAAACCTTTTCAGCTTTTTTTAAAAAGGACTTTTAATCACGTTTTAATTATTTAAAACCGATTTTTTGATTCTTAACATGTTGCATCTATTCTGCATTTTACTGATCGCGCAATTGCTGCTGGATTATGTAACGGTGCTTTTATTTTCCTTCTGCAAGCGTTGCCAGCAAATTCGAAAATACGGTAAAATGTTTTTTTTTTTTTCATCTTAAAATTTAGTACCTTTATAAAACATGCTAATCTGATTTTAATAGAAAATCTATGGCAATAGAGAATTAGACAGTAACATAGGAACTTGAATATCACTTTAACATGTTTTCCTTCAGAATAACATCCCATTATAACACATATAACTCATCACTTGGAATAAAAACTTCTGTAGTAAAGTTACTACACTTTTACATACGTTATACGTTAAGTGGGGTGTTATTTACGAAGTAGAGGTTCAACGGTTTCTGTATTTTTCCTTAGCATAGTGGGAAGTTAAAGGAGAAACAAAATACTAATTGCGCTTCACTTTCCTTTAAGTGACTATAATAATGCTTTACAGGAGAAAAGTCTCCTCCCCAGGTGAAGTTATTCAGCTTATGTCCTTAACCAGCAATTCTTACCGTAAGTGGAATATTTCACTTTATTGAGACAAAAGCTAAGCCAGTAATTAGATAATATTTTTCTTTCATTTAAAACCTTTTGTTTAAAATTAATTGCCAAAGTGTTACGAGATATAGCATATAATCACTGTTAGGAATTTTTGAAACGATGCATTATAGTTGGAATAAACACATAAAACATAAAGATAGTAGTGAAACAAAAGTACGAATTTACATGTTGCTTGACTAAGAAACAATAAAAGGAATTAAAAAAAAGAAATAAAATAAAATCTCCAATACTCCATTTCGGCACTTTGTAGTCTATACCGGGCGTATAGTCTAAATTATATTTATTATTCATTAAAATTTATTTCATTATACATAATAAGATTTTACAGGTCGTAATCGATAAAAGAGAAAATATAATAATAAACTAAATAGAACATTGAATCAAACAATTTTGTAAGTAATTTAATAATTTATATGTTACCAGTAGTTACCATTAGGTGGTAACCAGCTAACAACAAGAACTAAACTGACGGTCGGAAACTGAACGGTCAGGGTGCTGGTTGCCTTCACCTCCCTTACCCTAGTTATCTAAGAGAATTTAATTCCTATTTTATTTCTAGTTCCATATTCTGTATTCACTTCTTATTTAAATCATTATTTCTCCTTAGATTTTAATGTTTATGTGTTCTTAAACTTATAATATTAATACATACTTGAACTCTACCTTTCCTAACTCAGTTCACTTAATATACCGAGTATTCACTTTAAGCATGTTTTTACTTTTGCTTTTCTGTCACTGCTACAGCACTAATACTATTCATATTTGCAATACTTTTCAAGCCAATTGTACTGAAAGTATAGTTCTCTAATAATATTTTCTATGGTCATATAGCCGTATTGAACAAATGCTTACTTTAAGGAGCTAACAGTTCCTGCATATATTTAAGATGTTCTCTCTCATTTTATAGATTCCTGTTTAATATATATATATTCCTTTAATACATACATGCACTTACATACATACATACATACATACATACATACATACATACATACATACATACATACATACATACATACATACATACATACATACATACATGTATGTGCGTGCGTGTGCTTTTTCTTTTATAATTTTCCTTCACACACATACACACACATGTGTGTGTGTTTAATGACAAAAGCCTATAACTGAGGAACCACAGATCAACGGATATGTCATATGCACGCCTTCACTTGTTTATGTGCAAGCATATATTCGTAGTACTAGTAATAAAAATTCATTTATTTCAGTAACGCCAATAAAATTAATTTTCAGCAGGCGTCCGGATCCAACGTGATTTTATAAAACACCAAAATTTTTAAGTCTACTAAAACAGACAGGATATTATAACAGTGTACTTCTACAAACCAAAGATATTAAATTCCTAGGTTTAATAATTGATAACCATCTGAAATGAAAAGATGCTTATCTTATATCTGAACTTAACAATGAATGCTATGCAATACGTGCATCAGTAATGTTGGAGTCCATTAAAACTAATATATTATATTTATTTCAACTCAATAATGAAATATGGTATTTTATTTTGGGGAAACTCGGTTAAAAGTGGGTGTGCCTTCCTGTTACAGAAAAAAAAGTCATACGAATAAACATAGCAGATATTCATGCAGAAACCTCTAAGCAATTTGAAAATTTAATTCCTACACGTGATATGTATTATCCCTCATAAACTGTTATATATGAAATAAAGAAAAATTTGTACAAAATCAAAATTTACATACGAAAAAATCACAAAAGAAAATCTAAATAGACCGGTTTCAAGACTTTCCTGCCATCAAAAAGGAGTTTATTACGAATATATTTTAGTACAAAGTGCTCTTCTCTCCAAAGTCTTAATAAACAACAGTAAATCCTTTAAATCTTTTATTACCTGTAAAAGACCTATTATTCTGTAAAGGAATATATTAGTGGCAATATATTATACAGAGTTAGAACACAGCAATTATTATATATCAATGCATATGTAAGCATTATATAGTAAAATTTGTGTAATTGGGTGATTTGTCCGTTTCTACTTCTCTGGTTATTGTTATTTTGGCTGAGTTGTTCTAAGTGTTGCTTTTACATTTTTATTGTAGCTATGTAGATGTACACAATGTTGTTGGTAAATGTAGAATGTGTGCTACTGTGGTAATTGTAAATGACAATTCTATGGTTTTAAGCCTATGACCGCTTCGCGAACTCACTGAATTCTCCAGAAACTAAACTAAGCTTTATTTAGTAATATAATATGTTACTTTCTTGAAATAGTAGTATTATATCAATAAAGGCTCATATCAAAGATCTAAGCAAGTGCTAACATATTTTATTTTCATGTATTAGAGATTGTCAAATATAAATGTTAATGATAACTGTACTAAGAAATTTTCCTTCAAAATAAGCCCTTTTATTTACTTCTAACAACCAACATACAAATCTTAAAAAAAGTAGAGGCTATGAAATTGTAACTCACCATAATTCAAGCATGTTAATCATGCTGAATATTTTAATGATAACACAGCCTTACAAGTTCTCAAATTACTTGATTACTTGTTTTAATTAGTACTGTTAAGAGATGTATGCGAAGAGATGGAGAATTAGTAAATATATATTTTATAAAATTTGACGTTATACACTGGAACATCATACAGATCTAACACAATATTGTGAATGCTGTTTTTACAATAAAATAAAATGTACTATCAAATTTTCGAACTAAACTTCATTCTCTATAAACTGTTTAAGGGATAGTACAAGGAATTATATACTCGCAACTAAACGAAATAGTGATAATATACAAATTTTTTTTTAGTTTTTAAATTACCTACTTTCGTTTAAAGTTAATTTTACAAATAATTCATTTCTTCAAAAAGTTTCGCCTCCAGATACATTTCTTAAAAACCTAAGGAAATAATATTACGGCTTATTCGTAACACTTATAGTGTAGCTGCTAACATTAAATAACAATGGCTTAGACGATTAATTAAATATCGATTCATATTATCAACGGTACTTTATATGTATTGTACAGGAATAAAGAAAAGTTGGAACTTCCAAAGATTTTAACATGGCAACAAATGGAACTGGCGACTCAGAAATGAACAGCGCCCAGCGTAATGTCCAAGGCTAAGAAACAAACCGTCAAAGTGGGAGATAAGTGCCACTATAATATAATTTCTAGAAAGAAGGGGAATAATTCAAAACGCTAAAGGCATTCTAGCTTCTCTTAGACCTTAGGGAAGCCATGTCGCTGCAAATGTTGAAAGATCACAAGGGACAAAGATAAAAGACGATCCTCAGGGACTCCAAAAAGAGAATTTACAAATAAGAGACTAAGAAACTACCACGCCCATGTGAGCGAAGCGCGTTTAAGGTACTCTCCCTTACTTCCCGAGTGTTCCCGGGACCTAAATATTTGATCGTTCTGTAATGAGTTCCAGTACTCACCTATCTCATCATGCAGCACTTGTGACGAAGGCACAGAACTCTGGAGTACGAGGCAGAGTGCAATCAGAAGGAACATGACACGCTCGTTACTCTTGCTTTTGAGGAAGACTGGGTAGTAATTTTCAACACCACTTTAGCACTTTTGTTCCAAACACGTGCCTCGAACACATCAACACGAGTCTTTGCGAAACACGATTATATTACAAATGTCGGTTTCAATCTTGGCACTCTCAATGCCAATTAAGTTCAAGCGAATATTGTTGAAAATTTTTAGCACAATTCGTACTAATCACTAAAAGAAGCCCTAGTTTTCGAAACCTTTATACATGTAAACCACAATAAATATTTTTGAACCATTAAAACACTCATGAACATATTTTACAGCACTTTGATGGCTTAATTGATACATGCAGTGTGATTTGTGTTATGACAGGTAACCGATTATTTTCGAAAAACTCGGGAAATTTTTGGAACGCACATAGTATAATTAATATACAAGTTAAAGAGCACGAACGTGCTTTGTTCACTTTATGAAATTTAGTATTTCTTGATGGTTTAGATTCCAGCGTTTTTGAATATTTTATTTTAAATAAGTTTACAGTAGAAGTTACACGCAAATCATGCACTCCCGGAACACACTGGAACGATTTCACACTGGAGGTACTGTCTGTTTCGGGCGCTCTCTACAGACCATGTCTCACAACCGAAGGCAGTCCCCGAGCACTCGAATTTCGCACCGCACCAGAACGCAACCCTCGACGGAGCAAACTGACGTCGGCCGGGAACTAACTTGACACTCGTTCATGCAGCCCTCGTAACGAAATTCACCGAATGCTTCCGATTCGTTCCGACACACGGATGGCACAATTTTAAGCGGTTAGCATCCCCCACAAGTTATGAGTCAGAAAGGGCGTAAATAAGCAATGAAAATTGTGCGCTTTTGAACCGAATAAGGCGTAGAAATGAGGACTAATGAATAAATGTACAAAAATTTACGCTTTAGCTCGGATCGGCGCTGAAATGTGGTGATTATTATTACGAATTTGCACATTAGTTCGTGATATTTAAAGTGCATATCTGACAATGACTAGGAAACTCACGTTTATAAAATGTTCAGAAACTTCTAGAAGCACTAAACATAATTTACTGGGGCAATATGCTTCCTAAAACCTTAAAGCGACTTATTTACTAAAATTACAAAATATTATCCATAGTTTAAAGGCTCTGGGTAAATTTTATCGAAACTTTCAGGCTTTTCTAAGATCATGTTACTTGCGTTTTCCGTATTTAAATGCAATTATTCCCTTCATTATTTTATAATGCAATATTTGATTTTATAGTCGAGGAACTGCTACACTAAAATTATTATAAACACCAAAATTTATTTCAAATATATGAAATATTTTCGTTCAGCTAATACCATAGCATGTCAAGTACTTTCTATTTTCTGCAAACAAATACTCCATGCATATCACACTAGAATGATAAACTAATACTATAATAGTAATACACAGGACTATGATACGAAAACTGACAATGAGAACAATTTAAATGTTATGAAACATTAACAGCACATTCGTTACAGTACATTCTGAGGTTTGAACAATGACAAAAAAAAAAAAAAAAAACAACAAAACAAAAAACTTGAAATTATAAAAAGGATATTTCCACGTTCTGTAGCTGATATTTAATTATGAATAATATTAGCGGCACAGGCATGTATTTTAAATTTTTTTACTTCAATGAAGTAAATATAAAAACTAGTTAAATAGTATAGAGAATAGCGCAAGAACACTGTTAATAACATACTACACTCTAAATAAATAGAGAGAGAAGAAAAATCGCAGGAAAAGATAGAGGGACTACAGTGAGTTTGCAGGAACGGATCAAACTGAAGTTCAATTGCCAAAGACGAAGACGTTATGATGATAATGGCGGATATCATCAACTTTACTGTTTTCATACAGATAGCTGGGAGATATGTGTAGATCATATTGAATACTGGAAGAATTATATATATATATATATATATATATATATATATATATATATATATATAACTGCAAAATAAATACCACAGTGATATTGTTAAATTTGTGCAGGAGGTAATTACTTTTTATGTATATATATATTTTTTTTGCTTACCTTGCAACATAAAGTAATAGAATCCACATAGCAATCATAATGGACAATATTTATGTTGAAAAGTTTAACTACATATTTGTGTTAATAAATTAAATGAAAGAAATACTCTATTAAGCAAAGTGTAAATGTTAACATAAGAAATCTATAAAGTTAAAAGATCAATCAGAATATTAATATTTCTAAGGTTTCTTTACCTAGAAAATTCTAACCGAAATATCGTTACAAGCGTCACCCTATTCAACAAGTTTTACCGATGCATGTAACTGGTGAAGATGAGTTTCCGTATATTTTCTATTTCTGTTTTGCGTTTAAGCGCTTCCCAAAAAGTAACAAGAACAATCGTAAAGGGGAGCAGTCGTTTGTAAATACCGAGGGTGCCAAAAGTGTATACACACTTTCACAGTAGATATCTATTTAACATATTTCAAAGTTCGACCGAAAAGCAAAATTAATGTATAGTATGATGTTCTGTAAACAGATGTGACTCACATTACGTTATGCTAGCGTTGCTACAACCAAATGGAGCCAAGATTATCGTCTGAACAGCGGAAAGCAATTTTGAAGTGGTATTGGAAAACCGAGAATGTTGTTGAAGTTTAAAGGCAATGGAGAGAACAGAACCACCAACGCGAGTAACAATTGCACGCATCGAGACAAATTTGAGACTCAAGATACCGTTCACAGGGGCAGATCTGAGAGACCTCGCAAAGTTACAAACCCGTGTTCTCAGCACTAGATAGGTTCGATTGAGTTTCCACCGCGTTCTCCTGATCTTACTCTGTTGGACTTCTACCCAGGGGGGACTCTTACGGATGTTTACCGTAGAAAACCAGCTTACTGGTAGCACTTCGGGAAGAAATTGAAATGGCATGTGCGCAACCGCTGAGGACACTTTCGCAAACATTGCCCAATAAACAGTTCAACGTACAAGGAGGTATATCGACCCCGATGGCGGGCATTTTGAGCAACTGTTGTAACTGTAAAAGTCTAAGATATTGGTGTTCATTATTTTCTATTTGTGTGAATTTAGTTTTGTTATGTTAACACATTTTTATCTTTGCTTGAAGTGTGTGTACATTTTGGCACCCTCTGTATATTAAGGTCAGAGTTTATTGTAGCATTAACCCATGAACTCCCAAATGTTCTTGCTCTCCATTTATACTTTTATGCTGATATTAAAAACGCAATGCACGCCCCTTTTGATGCTTCTAAATCAGCAAGGTCGTTTGCAGAGTATGTGCTAGCGGAGCATGTCACTATCGTAAGCCAATGGTAAGGTCGCACCACTACAAATGTATAGTAAAGCGAATGCTTTGCTGACAATAATAATACGTCTTTCCTTCTCCAAGAATAAAATTCGGAATTAGTTGCTGAGAGTGGCGGAGACTCACTAAAGTAGAACAGGACAACAAATAGTACACACTAGAAAACAGTTGACAGTTAAGCACTACGAAACAAAGAGGCAAAGTAAACTATCTTAGCAAATGTAATAATTAGAGCACTTATGGTGGTAAAACAACGTTAATATTCATATTTAGAAAAGTGTTAACGCCATGGTGAGCAGGAAAGTGGGTTCACCCCACTCCCAGAGGAGGCTTTTGCTCTTATGCGATGTTAAGTGTATATTCCTAATTCTTATCCTGAAAGCAATGATATATATCATATGAAAGAAAAATACTGTAACACTGTTAACAATTTAATTAAATTAATAATTATTATAAAAGCAAAAAAGTAATAAAACACTAAGAAAAAGTCACAAAGTTGTAATCGCTATATTTCGAACAAACTTGAATTCTTCTAAGGTAGTTCGAAATATAGCGATTACAACTCTGTGACTTTTTCTTGGCATTTTATGCTTTTCTGCTTTATAACTATTATTAATATATATTATTAATAATAATAATTATAAAAGTAGAAAAGGATATATATATATATATGTATGTGTGTGTGTAAACCCTTATGCTTGAGCACCCCTCATCTTTGCTCAACCCGACTCCTGAACTACCCTTTCGTCCGTATATCCATTACTCTTCTTTGTCGGATCTTCGCTAGAAATATTTCGAGCTGTTATGTGTATCTCTCATACACCAACACTTCCAAGCAACGTTCAAACTTCTGCTGGGATTCAGAAATTGTGGTGATAAATGCTCATTTCTTAAAATCTCTCTTTCCCTGCATGTACCTCAAGGTATCGCTTTCTCCGCACTGTGGGCAAAATTCTTCCTCCGAAAGCATTAACTGTTTTATTTCCTTTGCGAAACCACTTCTTTCTTCTCTCCCACACACATCTAGATAATACCCCTTCTCCCACACCTAATCTATTTCAGCCTGCAGGTTAGGCGACACTTTTTCTGCGCATTGAGCCTCAGTATTTTGCCTGTCTATTATCTTGCAAACGTCTGTTGACTATTTTCCAACTATTGCGCGTTATGTTCTCTCCCCTTAACCAAATATACTCATTCAAGTTTGTCTAAGCCTTTCCTTATTTATTTTTGATGCCCAACCGGTATCCCAACCTTCCCTTATTTGCTCCCTCAGAAAAACAGCTCTAGGAAGAGCTTGATCCCCCCGCATTATTCTTAACCAGCACTTATTGTTCTTTTTTTTTTACAAATATGCTTTCGTTAAAGATACTGAACCGTTTAAGAACCCCACAATTTGCTGTACCCCTCCCTATTGGTAGCAGCCGTTTTAGCCTTTTTATACAAATTATTGAGAAATCTATCACTTTCCTCACCCTATTTTCCGATTCCATTATTTTGTTTTACTGCGTATGAAACAAAGATAGAACATAGATCTGACACTTTCACAGGTTGCCCTCGTATAGAATTTAGTGCTGATTTCTAAGGAGCTAAAATTATTACGAAACAAATTTGGAATAACCATGGAAATAGGAAGTATCTTTATTTAGTAATAGCTATTCTAATTTTACAATATGAAAATACATTTTAGTATATTTATATGCTAAAAGAATATCACTTCTATAGAATAAGTTGATGAATAATAAAATTGTTGTTTGAATACTGCATAAGATTCACAAAGACATTGAAACATAACGATACTAAAACTCATTATGTTTGATTTTTGCCTTAGTGCGATGATCCAATGACGGTAATCAAAAATATGTGTAAAGATGCAACTCTCGTGCACACCGTCCTAAATGTGAAAATTTACTGTTACGTCAAGGAGATAGCAAAATAAGATACCAACCATTCACTAATAGACTAATAAATAAATTATAGGTTTTAGCTTGAAAAGATCCCTAAAAATGAGTAAGTTATAAATGTTCTTAATTAGCATTATGTCTGAATTGCATCTGGTAATTAGTTTGTTTTATCAATGTTAGTCAGAGTATAGAGATTAACTTTTTATTGCTACACGGAATAAGATTATCGTGCTATTTAGAGGTAAAGCTGTTATATAAGGATTAGAAGAGTTAGAGATGAATGCACTAAATAATATCTAAATAATAAGCACATTATGTGAGGTAACTTCTCACTGTCCATAGGTTAGCTCATGATTTTACATACATATGTTAAAATAATTAGTTCTATAAAATATATATTGGATATTTTACATCCAATTTAGTAAATAACCTAGGTATTAGAGCTAACAACATTTATGTTAGTGCATAGTATGAAAATTAAAAGTATAAGCTCAGTTGCCACAGTAGAGGTAGGGATAGTGCATATATTGTCTGAAGTATTGAGGGCTAAATTTGGTAGAGGTAATCCTGTCCAACTTGTGAGTTTATGGTAGTGCAAGAGGTTTATAAAGCATGGGAAATAAAGATGCTCTTTTTCAGTTATATGTTAAGTAAAATAATAGTTATGATAATGTCTTTGCAGGTTTGTAATAAAATTGATACCTTCTCCACGTCATGTCCAAACAGAGATGCTTAATATCCAAGATTTCAAAATCTAAGTAGTAAACAAAGACAGTGGTCGTGTTTATATATTAGTTGAAAGAGGAACAAGAGCAAAATAAAATTTTAAGCTCAAAAGAAAAAAAATCTTAAATAGGCGTGATCCCCATATTCAGCAATTTGTTGTTCAGCGGACGTTGAACAAAATATTGTTTAGCAAAAAATCAAAATCGAGACAAAACCAAAATGAATAATCGTTTTGCGCTCACAGCTATGCAGAGTGAAATAAAAGAATGACTACATGACTAATTGTTGGTCAGCTATCCTTTATAATGAAGAAAGTGCAAAGTGGTAGGATGGCCTGTTTTTGCCCGTATCTGCCCGACTTTCTCTCTGTGGAAGGAGACTTAGCTTCTTTTTGACCGGCAGCTGGCATTATTGTCGTTATATGAAGCAGCTGTTTTTATTAAAACTTAGGTAAGTTAAGAACAATTTGGAAAAGAAAATAAAATACGACTATATACAGTGCCCTATATGGAAATTTATTCAACTAGATATTTAAAAGCAACCTTAGAGATACAAAATCCATATTTGTAAAATACAGGAGAAAAACGTTATGTATTTATAAAAACATAAACTCATAAAATGCACTTAGAGGTTGCAATATAAAAAGTTGAAACTATAACAAAGCTGAAAACTAAAAACCCAAGGTATTTCGAGCTAGATTTTTGTAACCGCTATAAGACATGGCAAACTGAGGGGAGCAGTACCTTTCCTGGTGAGGCATAGAGGGTTCTAGCGTGGCTGGCAGGTCCGCCAACTATAACATATCGAAGTTGTTGGGCAAACCTGGGGAAATTTGAGAGAGAGAGATTGAGGCATAGCAGGATCCAAGCTTTATGTAAAACTATTGCTGCCATCTCTCGATCTCAGTGAAATAGATGGAGGGGCGGCATTAATGATAACAAAAGAAAAGCAATCGTCGTAAATAGCTTGGTGCGGACACGCCTGACAATGTGGAACACGTTTTGACTGAAAGCTTGTGATTGTTTATTCTGATAGAAACCATGGTTAAAGTTAGCTCAGTATAGAATGCTAAACAAAACTTGGATTGGAGTAAATACACAACATGCATTAAGGCACAGTTGTAAAATTAATAAATTTTAATTTCAGTTGGGACTAACAAACTATGTGCATGGGGATATTAATGCATAGGTCTGACATTTAGAAAGATACTTCTGAGGTTTCTAGTCGACTGGTAACATGGCCGGAGTGATACCTGAAAAAATGAGGCAATTAACTGATTTTGAATGAGAATGTTGAAACCGTGGTTTAGGATAGCCACAAGTCTTTCTATGCAGAGAAAATACCGAGAAAATCTGTCACTATGACATTCAACTTATTATTGTCCATTGTTTCCGAAATCCTAGGAATGTACCATGGTGGGAAGCCTAAGTTTTAGACCAAGGCAGAGGGATAACCCCGCTCAACTAAGTTAACTGGGTAGTAATATATCTATCCAGAGCTTGGTCGACTAATATAAGAGCACTGTAAGTTTTGCATATATAAATACTTTTTTTAAACTTAAGCTAAGCTAATCTAACCTAACCTAAATGTGCAACCTATGCCTTGTTTTAACACTATAAGTTTTAATATAAAAAGTATACAAATAATATGTATTATATTGAAACAGTATAGATGAATTATGAACATTAAAAAACAAGTTATAATCCCATGGTGGGGTTCGAACCTTCTACTTTCCCAATATGAATCCAACGCGCTTACCAAATGAACTATCAATCAGATATACTAAATATATTAACTGTTAAATTACTCTACTTGGAATTGGGCTAAGGTTTCTCCGATGGCGTTAATGGAAGGCGTGTCTGGAGACAATGTTTCGTTTCTGTGGATAAATGTGGAGCTAGACCTCCGTGAGGCAAAATTTGAATTGAGCCTATTTAAGCTTTCACATGACCGATGAAACGTATACAATGTAACACAACAGATGTCGCGTTAATGCAGCACAGCCGAAATGACAATACATTGTTTATTAAACAAAATAAAAACTATATTATAATGGATATTGTAAATACTAGTATATCCATAATTATCGCTCAATGTATCAATGCTTTTGAATAGTTTACATTCATAATTAGGTTATAGTCATTTGAACATATTTAAGGAAATACGTTTTTTTTTTCAGATTACATGTTTAGTTAAAAAAATTATTATGGCAATGTCTTTGCAGGTTTTTAATAAGATTATTGATAGCTTCTCCATGTCATGTCCGAACAGTGATGCTTGACTACTAAGATTTTGAAAGCAATGCAGTAAACAAAGAAAGTGGTCATGTTTTGTACTAGTTGGAAGGGGAATAAAGCAAAATGGAAATTTAAGGTCAAAAAAGAAAAAAATAATCGTAAATTGTTTAGGCGTGTCTTCCATATTCAGCGATTTATTGTTCAGCGGACGCTTGAACTATAATATATTTCGCATGGATCGTGCCTTTAGTGAAATAAATCAAAATCGAAACAAAACGAAAATGAATCATCATTTTACGCTCACAGCTATGCAGAGTGAAATAAAAGAAAGGCATACATGACTAATTGTTGGTCAGCATTTGTCATAAGACACCAACAAGCTCCATGTGGTCGGCATTCATCTCAATGCCAAATCCACAGTATTTTTTATGCATCTCGTAAATCAACAACTGCACAGGAAAGATGCGAGGACTTTCTTACTCTTATGCTTTGTTAATTAAAATTCTTTTCAAATTTTAACTATCTAAAAAATAAGCATTTGAGTTTACTGAAAACCAATGAGTTAATAGGATGTAAACAACCGTGGCAGCTAAGAATAAATCAGTCACATTTATTTTTAATTAAACTCCCAAAGTATGTTCTAGCCAAGCGCGAAATTTTAGAAATATCTTCGACATTGGCAAATGTTCAATAGTGCATGTGTTTGAATAAGTTTTGCTGATAGCATTAATGACAAATTTTTTCACTGTGCCAAATGTGAATTTATATATAATTTGCATACTTCTATTATAAATGATATTGCTTATAATATCATTATATATATACACTTTACTGCAATGCAATTATTTTTGAATCTCCAAATTTCGGCCACTCTCTTCGCTTGTTAAATTTGAAATTGGAACATCTTCAAATAACTCTGGAAGGGTATTCTCCAGAAAAATTGCACAAATCCATTCATTTATCCGTGCAGGCAGCAAATATGGTTATCATAAATTCTAAACCAATTATATACAGGAGATTTCATTAATTTTTATTATTCTCAACAGTGGCCGAGGTCGTTAAGGCACGGACTCGTGAGCGGGAGTTCTGCGGTTCGAATCCCGCCAGGACCGTCCTCCCTGACTGGGGTTTTTTCCAGGTTTTCCTCAGTCTTGATAACTGGCAAATGCCGGGGAGGTACTTACACTTAGGCCTGGAATGCTTCCTTCCTTAAAAAAAATATATCCTTTCCCAGTTTATCATCTCATCTCATGTATCACCAGTGTCCACCGCCTGTGGTGCCTCAGTAGTAAAAACGGGCGTTAAACACTACTCAAAAAAAAACAGTGTTTTTTTTTTCTTTTCTATTTAAATAGTGTTAACGCCCGTTTTTACCGCTGAGGCACCTCAGAATTTTTTTAAGGAAGGAGACGTTTCACGTCTAAGTTTAGGATACCTTCCCGGTATTTGCCATTTATGAGGACTGAGTAAAACTTAGAAAAAATCTCAGTAAGGGAAGACGGTCCTGGCGAATTTCGAATCCCAGACTTCCCGCTCATGAGTCCGCGCGTTAACGATCTCGGCCACCCGTAATGGTAAAAATAGGGTTGTGATTGTATTACTGCAGTGTTGTTTGTATTGAAAAATTCATCTCTTGAAAAACATGCCTGATCTGTTCATAGCATACGTCTGGAAAAATCAGATTTTTCATTAATTCTAATTAAATACTGTTCAGGAAGTCCCTTTCTCCGAGATTAACGTTTAAGTTTTTTCGATATGAAATGGATTCTTCCCTTACGCACTTAAGCCTTCCCATACATGACTGAAAGATGACTAGTATTGATCAAATGAAAAATAGCTGCAGTGCTAATTCGTGGGTAATTTGCCTACCGCAAAGCCTTATATAATAAAGTTTAATGCTCTAATAGTTCGAGTTGCTCCTGAACATATATCATTTACTTAAAACTGTCCCCTACCTCGAAGACGTTGATCTTGATTTTTTGAACGGTAAAGTATATGAGGATGTTGCCTCACATAAGTTAGGCGTGTTGTATTAACATTCACCTAAGCTGCTCCATATTTCTTGTGCATGTTAAATTGGACATTTGTAAACTGAAATAGTAACAGCTTCTTGAGGTGATGAAAATTGCTAACCACGCATTTTAGTTTGGTTTTTGCAAACCAAAAGAAGTCGTTAGGCGATAAATCAACTAAATATGGACAATGAGACATTAATTCGATGGTTTTCTCCTTCCAGCAAATTGGTTGTTTGACGTGCTGTGTGAGAGCTGTCGCTTTCATGATGAATGATGGGACGATATAGGTTGTTTTCCATGAGTTCAACGATGGCTTCTGGCGAACAAACAAACAAACTGTTCTTCGATCCTCTAAAGGAATGATTGTGACAACCGAAGAAACAAACCATCATTTTCTTGGAAGTGATTCAAGAAAGAACCACTTTTGTGTGATTTGGTCCATCTTGGGCCATTCACTTCACTGCTGTAGTTTCCGGTTCATACGAATATATCCAAGTTTCGTCATCTTACGGATGTTTTATACGGATTATGCAGTGCCTGGACAATTTTTTTTTTTTTTTTTTTTTTTTTTTGAGAATTTCATTTCACCAATTAACAGGAACGTTTTTTAAGTTTCGGTCAAATTATGCAGACTCCTTTGAAACAGATCTTTTTCACAGAGAAATGTTTATGTATGATCGAATGTGCTGCAATCTTAGACATGCTTAGGAACGCCTCTATCTCGCTGTAAGTCGCTTGTCGATCTTCCTCAATCGTTTACCCCCCACATTGATGTTTTTTTGATGTGACAACCGACCTTCATATAATTCATTACTTCACGACCATGAGGAAATTCGCAAACCAATTGTAAACTGTCTTTTCTGATGGTGCTTTATTACCAAAAGTTAAACAAAGTGATTGTATGCATTTGCTGTTGAGTTAGGCCTTTGTTAAAATGGTAAAAAAATCATCCAACGAAAACCTTCACGTGAAATTTCCATTTTTCGCAAAATTACTTTGTTTAAACGATCGCTATAAACAAACTACTCAGTTAAATTCTAAGCTGCAACTGTTTTCACAATAAAAGTAGCACTTGTTGCGAAAATATTAAGTATATATCTCAATAGCGCCACCTAGTGATCGCTTGTAAAATCTTATAAGGTAACCTCGCTCTGAGGGCTCAGTAGTGAAAACGGGTATTTAACACTACTCAAAAAGAAAAGAAAAAGTGTCAATGGAACCTCCAGAATCACTGATCTCCTACGGCTGCTATAGCAGGTTTCTATTTTTTCTCTCTGCTTACCTTATCGGAAATCGCATGACGCTCTAACCGAAAGAGTACAGCAAATCTCGGCCGGCAAAATGTACTGTCCCAAGAAAAGAAACCACAAGTACTAAAAAGGAAGTAATCTGCAGCTAGTTGAAAATATTGTCAGTATAATGACGGTTCAGCTTTATAAAGTATTCATTGGCATTGTGTTTGGGGGAGGGGGGAAGTAAACTGTTTTTCATGATTTTCAAATAATTCTCTTTTTATTATTCACGAAACTGATATTCAAGGTTACGTAGGCGACCTAAGAACAGTGGAAATCATCTGATTCACAGGTTAATAATTTAAAGAATAAATGCCAACAGCGTTGGTCAGAAAGAAAACCTTCAAGTAACCAAAGCGCTCAATGAAGAAACTAAAGAATTTACAACGAATATTTGTAATCTGATTAATGAAGGAAAGTATCGACCACGTCGTTTTCGACTGTGATTCATAGCTCTAAATTACGAGCTAAGAATCTTCAAAACGCCCGGAAATATAAAGAACTGGGGTGCAAAACTTTACCTTTGCCAGCCTATTCATCCAAAATTTCACTAACCAACTTTAATTTATTGAAACATCTACACACTTTCTTGAAGAATAAAACATTCAATAACAAAGAAGAATCTGAGACGGATTTTAGATATTTCAGTTCTCTTAAAGTCATGATATTTTATCACAGTTTTTTTTGCCTTAAATAAACTTACTACTAATTGGCAAAAAAACATACAGAAGATTATTTTTAGTTACTTTTATTGAAGTTTAAATAACAAATCCTTTATTAATTTCCAAACGGCCCAATAGTAATAATGGTAATAGCAGTGGTGGGGGTGGTGAGTTTGGTGGTTGTAATTGTAGTAGTAGTAGTAGTGGTAGTAGTAGTAGTAGTAGTAGTAGTAGTAGTAGTAGTAGTAGTAGTAGCAGGTAGTAGTAGTGGTAGTAGCAGTGGTGGTGCTAGTAGTAGTAATAGTAGTGATAGTAGTACTAATAATACCAATAGCAGTAGCAGCAGTAGTAGTAGAAGTAGCAGTAGCAGTAGAAGCAATAGTAATAGTAGTAGTAGCAGTAGTAGTAGTAATAATAGTAGTAATAGTATCAGTAGCAGTTGTAGTAATAGTAGTAGTAGTAGTAGTAGTAGCAGCAGTAGAAGCAATAATAATGGTAGTAGTAGCAGCAGCAGCAGTAGTAGTAGTAGTAGTAGTAGTAAGTAGTAGTAGTAGTAGCAGTAGACGCAATAGTAATAGTAGTAGTAGTAGTAGCAGCAGTAGTAGTTGTAGCAGTAGTAGTAGTAGTAGTAGTAGTAGCAATAGTAGTAGTAATGGTAGTAGTAGTAGTAGTAGTAGTAGTAGTAGTAGTAGTAGTAGTAGTAGTAGTAGTAGTAGTAGTAGTACTAGTATAACTCTGGATTTCAGAGGTATTTACATTATATATAAGTAAATACACAAATAAATAGCTTATCCAATGTCGGTCTACGAGGAAAAGTTATTTCCTCCTCATGTATTCCTCATATGTTTTTTGGTTTCCTTTATTATAATTTATAGCAAACTGCAGTTTATTTCCAATTAGTGGCTGCAACTATAAACCGTTACATGTCAGGCTGGTATAAAGAGTTAAGAACAGAAAATAAAGTTTAGTAAATCAAGCACATAGTAAACGTACTTAATTATCATATTTACCAATCAAATCATCATTAGCTGCATATAAAGCCTTTAATTTTATTTCAGTTAGTAATAATGATATAACCGCGTTTTCCAGTTTATTACCTAAACTGGGTCTGCTTTTTATTTCAGAATATCTATGACAGTTCTTAAGCTTTAGAATAACTTACGAATCATTTTAACTAAATTTACTCACTTTTCAAATAACCTTAAAAGCTGTTCGAAATGCTACACATGTTTTCCGCGAAATTATGATATGCATTTAAGAACGATTACCCAATCGCTATATCTATTTGAATCGATACTGAGAACCGCAAACATTTCTGCAAGAGCACGTTATTTAGGCACTGAAGAAAATATTATTAGTATGAGGTCCTCTGATCGTCCTTGTTGGTTCCATTCCTTCCTTGATGTCATAACCAGAATGGTAGTTGTGTACCACAAAGCGAATTTCATTTCCAACTTCTAACAAAGCCAAGTTCATACTGGAGGAGGCAAAGCCACCGCTTTCCTGCAGTTGCTGTAGAAATTGGCTCAATATACCTAAAGCATCTTTTTCTCCACTTCAGGGATTAGGCAAATAATCTTTTCCGTTCTCACTCTATGCTTTTCCAACTACTTTTTCGGGTATTCAATGTTTCTTAAATGTGAGATTAATGTCAGTCGTATTATTTCTTTGCTCATTCTCTTTATACATGCTTTCTATGTCTCCTCGATTGTTACTATCTTCTTATTAGCATCTTCACATGTACTTTCATTTTTATACGGTCTTTTCTTGGATAGTCTTTAATCTGTCGCAGAAATCCCACACCAACTACCTGTAACTTACTTATTTTCTTTTAGTATTCTTGACATTAACATTGAAACAGTCTTCGTTTCAATTTTGTTTCTTTTTGAATCTTATTCTATAATATTCTAATTACTGTCCAACAAGTTTATAGGGATTAATTTTTTTTATTTTACATCATTACCACAATACTTAATATCCTAATCCTAAAACGGAAATCTTGTGTAAACACTTTGTTTTAACAAATTCCTTTCATCGTATATTTTCCAAGTTTTCCTTTACCTCTAATGTTTGCTTAATTTGTACATTTATGCAGTCGGTAACATTTTTCCCAATTTATTACCGAAAACTACAAATTATACAGTTTTCGTGTATATGTTATATTTAAGAGGAACTCAAATGTTTTTGTATTTGTTTTATTTTAATTTTACCGCCAATTCTCGTAGTTCCCACATTGGCCGCAGTTGGTGTTTTGTAAAGATGCGACATGGGCGAAGGACGCGCTTTCTGAATGTTTGAATTCTACAAATATAAGAGTGCTACAGATGCTCAACGGAAGTTCAGGACTAAGTACGGTAATGCAGATTCAAGCAGGAAGTCTATTTACGCCTGGCATGACAAATTTGTAAGTACTGGTTGCTGAAGTGACTGTCCGACAGTGAGTGAGACCGTTAACTATTTAAGAGAGGAATTCATAAGAAGTCCGAAAAAAATCAGTTCGTAGAGCACCCCGCAAGTATAACACAAGACACTACATAAGAAACTGTGTATGAAGCCGTATAAATTGCAGCTCTTGTAACAGTTGAAACGAAATGACAATCAACAGCGGTATGAGTTTTGTTTATCGCAAACACTGCAACTGGACATACGTACCTGGATATGATATGGCAATGGTTGTTCCAATGCAAGAGAATTCGGACAATTTCCTGTTCCAGCAGGACGAGGCCCCACTCCATTATCATAACACGTTGGTGATTTTCTGAACATTGAACTGGATTGGACAAGCAGGAAATAATGATAGCTGTTTCGAAAACTGGTCTCCCAGATCCCCGAATCTAACTCCTTATGATTGTCTGTTTGTGCCACCTTTACCACAAAATCTAGAAGAGCTAAAGCGTAGGACTGAAGAGGTTGTTACTACTGTATCTGAAGATATGCTTCAAAGAGTATGGCAAGATTTTGAATACTGTGTAGACATATGTTAGCATAAAATAAATTCCTATTTGTATGTCAAAATTAGACTAATAAGATAGTCCAAGTAGTTATTGTAACCTAGAACTTTTGAGGGAAGATGTAAACAATATAGGAGAATCATTATTCCATTTAAAATTATACAGACTGAAACATACAATAAACCTGTTACTATAATACTTATATGCAAAAAATAGCATTTCACAGTATAGCAATATAAACTAGATATCATTCACTTATATGAAAGCATACTACAAAGTTAACCCCGATGATTTGGTCTAAGAGGGTAAGTTACCCAATTGAACGAAAGAGAAATAAGTTACTAAAACTATGTTGTAAATATATCTTAACAGTATAACATAATAGTTTAGCAAGCATATAAAGGTATTGTTTTACAAAAAAAAAAATAAAAAGGAGATTGCTAAAGAGCTACAAATATGCAGCATTTTACACACTGAAAGATTCAGCACAATGAAATAACACAGTTAATTTTTTTCCCACACATTCCCAATAAATAACAATTCAATAAAAACCGAATAACAGTAAGTATTTGATGTTATATTAAAATGTAAATTCCCTTGAAAATTTAATTTAAGAAAGTAGCCTAGCGCAGAAAATTGTGACACTAGCAAAGAGATATGTATCAATTTGTACCTACGATAAATATTGTAAATGTGAAATATTTATAGATAACATCTGGGTCATTGGATGAAAACGTGGAATTAGCCCCGGCCCCAGCAAATTTTGTGGTCACGCAATGGTACGTAGTTCATATATAATATAATCATGCAAGACCAACTATTCTTCTAGAATTCTTTGAATCAACTTGACTAAAAAAGAAGAAACAATGGGTATATGGTTCGTGAAAGATGATCCGCGAAACTGTTGGAAAAGACCAAGAAATTGTTCCTCAGGATCAGAGGAGAACAATCGACAGCATTGTTGATATCGTTGGAGTGTCTTTTGGGTCAATGTAGATGTCGCCTTTTCAACAATTTGTACATGTTCTTACCACGTTGCGGAAAAGGGTAATTTGCTAGTAATATTATCATCACTATTATCTTCGTTATCAGTAGACGCGTAAACGATGTTATCTTCAGTCTCGCTTTCACTGCTAGAGGTATATGCTTGGATATTCTTTGAATTTGGTTCCTTGAAAATGGTGCCGTCCCTTTTCTCTGGACTCATCCTTGACACTAACCATCAATTAATTGGAGGTCTGATATTCAAGGAGACGGAGTCTCTCTGGAAATGAAAATTCTGTTATCGGCCTAAAGTCTCACGATGGCGCAAATAAAGTCGATGCTTCGTCTTTGTCAGCGAACTGAGTGTTGTGCAGTAATTCATGTTTGAAAAGGAATAATTCAGTTTTACGAAGTTTATTGACAATCATTTCTGGTTGCGGGCTTCAGATAAGTTCTTCCCATTTGTGCTGAATGTAACAGTGTTCTGGAATTGTTCTTAGCCACCTTTCTCTTCTCATTTCTATTTCGTATGTGTAACACGTTTTGAAAGAACTTACAAATATGCTATCTCTTGTGTGATACATATGATGACCGACTAACTATTGGCACATTTTTACTTCGTTCCATTTCCACACCATGGAATCTACAAGATCATCGGGTATCAGTTTCACACCAGAACATTATTGCACAATTGGGTAAACAATTTACTCTGGATCCAATCAGATGACTTGTATGCGACTACCGTACCGAATGGTGCCACAATTAGCAGTTTAGGCATCGTGTACTTCTTAGGGAAGACAATCATAAGGGAGATAGTTGACCAAACATACTCATACAGTCTCTCAGAAAAAAAAGGGAAACTTTTTCTCATAAATCTGTCAAGTTGTGTTTTTTTGTGTTGAGTCATGTCATAGCTATTCCTGTTTTATCAACGTTGAACACTATGTTTGGGGAAAATCTTAGTCAGCAATCTATATTTTTCTTATTAAAACTAAGAATTCCTGCTGCTGACGGGGTTTGAGGCATCATCATTGGTAAATTGAATGTCTCCTAATGAAATATTTCACCCATATGTAAACCGGTTCATTTCGACTGGAAAATTAATATTTAACTATGTGTGTTAAACCTGTTTTCTTTATTCTAGAAAGTTTCCTTTATAACCGAGCAATATGTCCTCTTCAGTGTCTTTAGGTAAAACTGGCTTTCTAACAATCACCATTATTTTTTACATAATGTTTTATGCTTTTAAAACCAAGTGTCCTTCTTAAGTATTGAATTCACAGTCTTTTCCTTATAAACTTTGTCCAAAGTCTTTTATTTATACCACACCCGAATAAAAGAAAATAAGATCCTCCTACATAAATCCGTTATAACATGCAACTTTTCCTTTTAAATAATAAAAATGTTTTATTATAATTAACAGTGTGATTTATACTAAAACTACAATATTAAATATTATTAGATACAGAATATTAAAAAATACCACCTTATATTGTCACATACACCGTTGAGGAGCATCATAAATTACTAAATTAATATACTTTTGGGACGTTTCTTATTTCATAAGGATAGATATTCTTTAACTTAAGTTAACTTTGCTGATTCAGTGAACACAAAGATGTTGCAAGAAACAATTGGTTAACCACTTCCTATGGTATTCCCTAAGGGACTTTACCAGGACATCAGCACCATGCAGAGTTATGCTGCACCCGGAGCCTCTCATGCGTATTCAGAACACCTACTTAGTGTTCTTGTATTGGTTGATACATTTTAAATCAAGGGCGTTGGTACACCATGATTGGTAATGCCGACTTGACAATGTAGAGACCCCCCTAGACAAGCATGTTTTATATAAGGAGCTGCAGAGCTCACTGACGGCACTTCTTAGACTATTCGTCAACGTCCTCGCTCGCTGGGCCCCGCCGTAGTTGCCGCTTCTACTAACTCTGCAGCTCCTTATATAAAATATGCCTGCCTAGGGGATCTCTACATTGTTATGTGGGCATTACCAATCATGGTGTACCAATGCCCTAGATTTAAAATGTATCAACCAATACAAGAACACTAAGTAGGTGTTCTGAATACTTCCTAGTGACGCATGAGAGGCTCCGGGTGCAACATAACTCTGCATGGTGCTGATGTCCTGGTAAAGTCCCTTAGGGAGTGCCATAGAAAGTGGTTAACCAATTGTGTCTTGCAACATCTTTGTGTTCACTGAACCAGCAATGTTAACTTAAGTTAAAGAATATTTTTCCTCATGAAATAAGAAATGTCCCAAAAGTATATTAATTTAGTAATTTATGATGTTCCTCAACAGTGTATGTGACAATATTTTCTTAAAACAACTGCTCTGGGAATTTATCATGTGCTAAATTGAAAATTCCTCAGTACGCGAAATTGGGAGCATCATTTAGATAAAAAATACACAAGTAGCTTTGATAATTCGAGATTACGAAACTATTTATCATACATGCATTTCAATTCATTTTTATAATAAATATAAAACAAATAGCTTCCAAGGTATCTTGTAGATATTAATACATTTCTGTACTTTAGAATCTGAACAAGGAAGTGAAGAAAAGACAGATATTCCACAAACATGTTCTAACTCAACAATGTTCATTGATGTTATCTTTGCAACATGTTTAGCATAAGCCAATACTTCCCTGTTAAATTATAGGGTTGGGCGAAAATAGAAACATAGGCGAAATATGGAGTTCCTCCTCTAGCAAGCAACAATTCATACTTCTTGAAGGTACGTGACAATGTCTATGTGGAAACCATTGCCAGTAAATATCGATGTAGTTCTACTGCATTCTGTAATTCCACCCGAATAATATCAAACGTGCCCCCGTATTCTGTGCTGAAATAAAGTGGGGCCGAGTAGGGTCATGTACCGATAATCTGCTTGTAGAATACATGGTTTATTTATGCAATTTTGTTAGCGTTTTGTTATACAACATTATTATACATGTAGAGTTGGATTTTAAACCACAATCTGACAACCTAATACAATAGTTATAAAGATATGTGTTCATTGATACCAAAAATTAAAGAGTGGTCACATTAATTCCAGCAGGGTATACGAATTATCTGAAAAAAATGACACGATTTCATACCCCCGGAAATATCAGGACGGGTGTATTATTCATTGTGTCAATGTTTTCTGTCAAAAATGTGTGGTTTTATATTTAACTACGTCTGGTGTTTATTTTATCGCAGTAGCGTAAACAAAATTTTCGTTGCAAACCGTGGAAGCAGTGGGGAAAATTCATTTGGTAACATCTTTTTCATACTGTTGTGTTAGTCTTTCTTTAAAAATAAACAAACACTGTATAGAAATCAGTTAAGATAATTGGTTTAAAAGTATTAAACATAATTGAGGTGAAGTTGCAATTGGTTGCATCGCACTCCTCCGGGAATTTCGGCACAGAGAAAGCGGTACTAATGTCTGCCTTTCGAATGCGAATTAACTTCCTGGCTTCTATACGATATCGTTAAAGATGAATTTACTCTAATCATAAACAGTGCTTTGATCAGTGGTTTATCTTATCGTTGTTCGAGGCACTTTAATAAGTCTAGTTCTTGTGGATAACAAAGAAACAGGATCATTTATCAAATAAGAATTAGACGCATAAGAAATTCAGATAAATTTAATGGCAAGAACTTTCAAAATTAGATCCCTTATTTTATTTAACTTCAACATTTCTTTTATTACGCTCCTATTCAACAACACAATAAATAAAGGCTTTAAAGAAAATTGGAATAATCCAAGTAAGGATCTTACATAATGAATAAAGCAAAACTATAATTATCTCCATTATTGGAAACCCTTGGCTATAATTAATTCACAGTAGCAGCTGGTATAGATGTTTAGGGCGTCGTTCCATCACATGGATGGATTAATTATTTGATACTAATTTGATCAAACTGAGCGATTATTCATTTAATTTGTTATGTTCTCATGCCACACGTTTGCCGACGCAATTGAGATGTCATTACTATTTCGCAAATTGTGAAAATAGTTGCAGCTTAGAAATTGACAGAGTAGTTTGTTTGCAGTGAGCTTTGAAACAAAGCAAATTTGAGAAAAAATGGAAATTTCATATGGATGATTTTTTTACGGTTTTATTAAGGACATAACTGAACAGAAATGCATACAATTGCTTCGTTCAACTTTTGGTAATGAAGAACCATCAGAAAATATTGTTTACAATTGGTTTGCAGAATTTCGTCGTGGATGTGCGTCCGCAGTGATGAATTTCGTGAAGGTCGACCAAAATCCGTTGTCATCAAAAAAAACATCGATGCTGTGCGTAATATGATTGAAGAAGATCGGCATGTGACTTGTAGGGAGATAGAAGCATCCTTAAGAATATCGAAGACTGCATGACATTCGATTTTCCACGAACATTTAGCTGTGAAGGAAATCTGTTCCCGATGAACTCCCCATAATTTGACCGAAGCTCAAAAAACGCTCGTGTTTGGAGAAAGGTTGGCCCCCCTGCAAAGGTTAATTTGAGCCCCCTAACGAAACGATCCATGTTCAAGCATATGCCATCTTAACCCAGATTTTGTTAATTTTTCATAGTAATTAATGCAGAAATATCTACTGTTTTGCTTAGGATCTTTGGGAAATGGACTTTGGGGTTTGCAAGGCTCGTGCCGTATAATAAACTGCGTTGTGTCTTATTTAAAATATATGGAAAATTATCACGAATAGTAAGAAACCCCTTTCTAGTTCTAGTAGCACCATCGAAAGAAGTGATTACGTTTTGCTGTGCTCTAATTCTTCCATTCTCGATTTCAGTAGAAATATAATGCTTCTTACCAATGCTCAAACACACTTCATTTTCACCACTAATATTCGTTACTATACTACCGTTTAATTTACATTACTATGTAATTTAACTCATTGTTCTTAGAGAAACAGATAACCTATTAGAACATAGGCTATTATAATTTTCATTTATTCTGAATTATTATTAAAGAAGGAATTTATTTTCCATTTTGAAACGGATCTTTAAATCTCCCCTTTTCTCCGTTTTTTGCGCACCACTCAAATGTTCATGATTAGTTATAAGTGGCTTAATTTCACTAAAAAACAAAAACAAAACTAAACTAAACACATGAAAACTAAAAACAAACATCGAATAGCTAGAATTAGGCTATCAAACACCAAGTTTCACTTCTACCATCGTATTAGACTTAATATCTAAGCCAAGCTACACTGCATCTACCTCAAGAAGCATCGAAAATATAAACCAATACATTCACTGTTCACGAATGTAACTTAAACATGCATTGTTAGCGGCCCGTTGTGCAGCGACAAACGTCAGGCTAATTTTTAATGCTCAGCTTGACGATTGTTGGCATGTACTGGCGTGTTCACTGAAAGTTGCTCTTTTCCTTTTACTGCTTTCCATATCTCCCCCCCCCCCCCCCGCATTATGACAGCCTATTTACATTTCTTTTTTTTTTCCGGTTTTTATTTTCAAACTTTTTGTTTATTGCGGGCAGTGGGTCTCATGGGGTCTACGGGGTCTTCAGTTACGCTCCTGAATTGATGTAATGAAATACTCAAAATTTCCGTTGGAGGAACTGCAAAATCCTTATACAATATCGAAACCGGTGGAAAAAATGAGACTTACTCGTATGAACTGGAAACTAAGCAACAGTCCACTGTTTGGGCGTTTCAAGATGAACCGAATGCCACAAAAGTTGTTCGTTCACGAAGCACTTCCATGAAAATGATTGTTTGTTTCTCCGGTTGTACATGTCGTAATCATTCTTTCAGAGGATCGAATAACAGTTAAAGCAATAGTATACAATAATTTGTTTACCAGAAGTTATCGATAGAATGAAGAAAAACAACTGAAAACGTCGCATCATTCTTCATCATGACAATGATGGCAATAACAGCACGTTAAACAATTGATTATTTGAAGGATAAAAACATCGAATTAATGTCTCATTGCCCGTATTCAATTGCTTTATCACCTAACGACTTCTTTTTGTTCCCGAATGTCAAAACAAAAAATGTGTGGGCAGCGATTTTCATCACCTCAAGAAGCTGTTGAAGCCTTTAAACCCCATTTTTTGAGATACCAACTTCAGAGTGGAAAACAAAAATTGGGAATTGTTTGAACGCATGCAAAAGTGTATAAATGTTAAAGGCGAATATTTTGAAATGCAATAAAACAGTTTGTTTGAACATTTTTTTCTTACCTGGTTTTTGTAATAACTTAAAAAGTAACTCTCGTATCCTAGAAACCGAGCATTTCCTAGGTTCATAAAGTGCAAAAACAAAATGCAATTCATACTTAGTCAAATCATATCCCGAAAATATGCACCGCTTGTAAAGATTTTAATGTTAAATAAATGCACAATATAAACGAATCCATTCTGTGATAAGACCATTTTACAATCTGGCGTTTCATCTATATTCTGTTTAGAGGCGAACATGGGGAAGACAATTCATTCATGAAATGACTGCGATCGTGGGCATCAGGTATTACGGTTTTCCCTTTTTAATGTGTTTTTTTTTTTTCGCAGTCAGAAAACTCCGAAACCAGAAAACGATATCCTATGCATTTTTTAAGTGTAAGCGTGTCCAGAATCTTAGAACGTGTTTCAGTAAAGTTGATAATGCCAACTGGAAAATTTGTGTTTAACGCCTGATCATAAAAATAATTATTTTCAGTGACGAAGGCGCATCAGTGATGACAATGATGATGACAGCGGCTTGTAAAACAATTTCTTTTATAGTTATTAACATTATAATATTCAAATAGCATTATGTGACATGTTTGTTTATTTAAAGTTGGAAAGCAAATCCTAATGAAAACTCACACTTTTAACATTTCGTTGTCATCAGCACAAAATGATGTAAAATAGAATATGACGTTACGTAGTCAGTTAAGAGAACTCAAAGATCTGGAAGTATCTTTGTATAATGTAATGTGGGACTTACCTCAACATAATGCACCGTTGTATATCATGGAATGAAGCATTCTGAGAAGTGAATTTTCTTATGGTGTCTTAATTTCACTAATTTACTTTTTATGCATAGATATATTTATAAATATATTTCAATTATGCTTATTAATGAGACATTCTTGTGTTTAACAAATACTACATAGTTCCATATTTGAGGACAGTTTTTAATGCTGTACATCTCGTGTTTAATAGCGAACAAATAAGCAACAGGGAATAAATTTCCAAGAAACTGCATTGAATGAGAAGCAGCTATTAGGAGCACCAAAAATTGAAATTGTGAATAGAAATATTATGATAGGGGAGACAATGAAATATGTAAGTATATAACATAGATATACTTTGATGCATATACAAACTAGTTCAGTGTATTCTTTTCATAATGCAATGCATAGTGTTTATATATAAAATATATAAAACATTAAGTAACATTATTAACAATATAACTACATTAACAATAATTAGAAACCAGAAAAGAATAAAACACTAAGAAAAAGTCACAGAGTTGTAATCGCTATATTTCGAACTTCTTGAGTTCTTCTATGGCAAGAAGACAAGTGAAGGTGATAAAATAAATATTAAATATCGAAGGTAACTATGCATGGAAACAAATGAAACAACCAACAAGAGTGAGTGGAGAAAAAAAATAATATGTAAGAATTAAACCCGGGGGTATATTCTCTTTATGTAAAAATATAGTTGCCATTTCTCTATCTTTGTGTAAACTTTCAGAGCTCTGTGCAGGTATCGCATTAATTAAAAGCATCATCAAAATCCTTACAGTGAGATAGGGCATGTTGGGCAACCGGCAAGGAAGACTTGGTTTTAACAGAACTCTATGATTGTTCATGCGTAGCGAAACAACAGTAGAAGTTAAGCCAATATAAAATGCTTTGCAAAGCTTACAAGATAACATATATACGACGTTCTTGGAAGAACGGCTAGCAAATGAAGAATTGTTAAATTCTCTGGATAAATTAGTGCTGCAGAATGACTCAGCATAATTAGCGCACAGGTTTTATATTTAGGGCGTTGGCAAGGATACGAGCCAGCAAAGGGATGAGGTAAATTCGAAGGAGATAGATTTCGGCGAAATATACTTTTAAGGTTAGGGGGTGTTCTAAAAGTAAGGCGGGGAACAGATTTAGGAAAATCACTTAAAGATGGATGCATTAATAAAGCATCGTGACATTCTTTCAAAATAGGTCTGATGCTTTCAATTTCAGGCGCGTAAGTAGTAACAAGGTTAATGAAGTTCTTATTAGAAGTTTTAGATTTGCATTGGAAAGTTTTGTGCGCTGGGAATATACAGGATTTTAAAAGAGAGGAAGAATAATTTTGGTCTTGGAACATTTGAGCTAGGTTTTTAATATACTGTCAAGAGATGAAAAGTTGTTACAAAGACGATGACCACGGATTGAAAGAGAAAAAGGAATAGAGCTTTTGGTATGCAAGGGATGACAGTTATCAAAATGCAGATACTGTTGTAAATTGGTAGGCTTAATGTGCAGACGTAAGAAAAGAGTCATTGCATAAAGAAATTAAATCTCTGCTTTTCTAATTATATACATGCATATACATATATATACGTGTGTGTATAATTTCGTTATTTATTCGTATTTTATGTAAAACTTACTGTTTTTATAAATAGAATACTTTTCTACTAATTCTCTTAGTGCTTTCGGATGTTATGGCGATCGTTGCGTTAAGTGTTCCTACAATGTACATAAATGTAAGAGAGGAATGCGAAATTGATAAACATAATTACCAGGGCCCGGATTTTGATGTTATTCCCTTACATCCTGTACCATGCCAAAAATATTGTTTATTACAGCAATGTTTTTTTTATTATTTTTATATTTTTTTCTGTTAGGTAAATTTTTACCTTTTAAGAAAAAATATTTAGCCCTTTTAAGTATATATATTATTTTGTATAAGTATAGGTAATACGAAAGTCAAATATAATGTATTTTTCACTTTATATTATAAAGGAATGTCCCATTCACTTTCACCGGTGCTCATCGTCACATCATAGCAAGAAACAATTCCGTGTAGCTGATGTTTCTGCTGAAAATTTCAATAAATAATTGGCACATTTGTAGCATCACAAAACTGCAGGAAAAGGGAAAACTACGAATATGTAAGCAATAGAAATAACTGAACCACAAAACTGTTTTTGAAAATACTCTACAGCTGTATTTATATAAAAAAAAAATAACTGAACGCAATGGGAGTTAAGAAATACCGCATTAATTTCTACGGCGCCGGCGTACAGTGTGAAAAAATCGCCATCATCTTTTCCACTGTTGTACCTTGCAAGTTTTCCTCACTGCGCATTAGTCAGTGACGGATCTTTCGGTTACGTAAGTTTTTTTGGGGGGGGGCTTTCTTAATGAACTAAAAATAAGAACCCCGAAAGTGAAGCCTGTGAAAGCTACTGGTTAAATTAATAATATGGTTAGGTAGTTTCGAGAGGAGGTTTTGTTCAACTGGCAGTGAAATTCTGTTTTACAAATTTTTATGAATTTAAAACTATTTGTCTGGAAGCTGCCATTACTGATTTTAGGTAATTTTACGCCATATTTCGAATATTTTGTCAAGTTTTAGGGATACTTAATAAGTAATTTTTAGCAAAATTTTGGATTATCAACATCCTGGCCTGAAATTTACTGTTCATCACTGTAGCTTTTCTCAAATTATTTAATATTTTATTTCCTTTAATTTTGCATGTTTCTTTATCTCGGTATTACTCTGTAGTTTATTTTGTAACTGAACCAGCCAACTACAGCCATATTTATATTTTACTATATGTGTTTTTTCAACGCTTATTTACAAAGTATGTACGAATGATACATGTGAAGTTTTTATAAAATTCTACTAAACCATATCAGAATTTATCCTCAGAATTACAAAGGTGACATTTTAAAAATACTCTATGTACAAATGTTGTGACGAATATTTTAATATACATGCAGCATTTCACAAATAACGCCAGCTTATACATAAACGTAACGGGCATTGGGTGTTAATGTTATATAAAAATAAAAGGGAAATAGAAATGATACAGCACGGTGGAAAAAGCATACAGGAAATTTATTCTCGGTCAGGTACAAATTCTATTGTGTTACCCTAGAAATATTACAGAATAATGTAATAATAAAATCAGAGGTAAACTTATGATCCTGTTGCGCTTCATATTCTGTTTCACACTTCTATCAATGCTACAATTATATACTGACAAAGAAGCTTTACAATAAACCACAATTTGTAATAATGTTGAATCTAATCAAAAATAATGTTTAAATATTTTTCAGGTTTCGAGCTTCATTTTCAGCTGTATTTCCATTCACAATGCTTATTATTGTAATGGAATGTAAGAAAACCTTTATAGAATCTTCAGCATTGGCAGAAACTATTATAATTATTTTTATATATTTTAGTATATATTCAAATTTAACACTTTATTTTCGTGGTCAGAGTGATTGCAGTGTAAACAGGAACTTTTTCCTAACTTTTTATTGTCATCTAATAACATCTATTGGAAAAAGACACCAACATAATGCAAAAGCATTCGCTGATTATCCTTACTTGTAGATACAGTCTACAGTCTCTTCTATATGTGATGTTAGACTAGATCTGGAATAATAGTGCCAGTAAATATAGCTGAAGCTCTGTGTTCAAAATTCTGAATCGTATGAGTAAAAGCAGTTAAACTTTTTAAATAATATTAAAAGTAATTTAATAAAATACCAACTACGACATAGTTGTGGTACGTTAATCTTCTTTGTTCAAAATATATAAATAACTTACTAGGTATCTTAAAAACATTGTTATAATAATTGTGATTATAGCAAATCAGAAATGTATCTTTATTATTGGAAATAAAGTTCAATTCACTTGCGACTTATACGATAACATAATTTACAATTATTCCTAGCTGTATCTGATGTTTCTTTCCTAAGTAACTGTAAACTTGTATATATATTATTTTAGTTAAACTTTTTACAAAATATTAGTGATAATCGAGATTGGCAATATACATTATTAATTTGGTAAATGGTTGAAAGCGAAACACAATAGTTTGTTTCCAGAAAATGTTCGTATATGTCAAACAGTTCTTTTCCCTTATTAGAGCGATATATTATCTACAATAAAACACTTTTAACGGCAATAGTTTATTAAATCGAAAAGAGCATTGCACAGGACTCATTGTGTTTTGATATTCAATTCATTTTGTTGAGGTAAACTTTTAATAAAGTAGGTAAATACATTGCTCTAAATTTATTTAAAAACCCTAGAAGTTTGAAATGCCATTAACGGTATCTCCTGAACACAAAATAAAACCAAATTATGGTTCGTGCATTGTATTGGCATTTTGTAATTGATTTTCACTTGTTGACATTGGCACTTCCCACTCATGTTAGCCGCACACTTGATCAGTGTGTGCCAAGACACTTCATCATATTCGGTTTGTTATTTTCCTGTATTTTAATTGTATTTTCTAGAACATTTTTAATGTAAAAATCATCATGGTTAGACAAGACCCTTAAAACACATGAGGTGCGGTTCGAATCCTGATAGAATGTCTTCTCTGATTGAGGTTTTTTTTTTTCAGGTTTTTCTTAGTTTTCATTAGAGTCTCTAAACCTAGACCTGGAACATTTCCTTCCTAAAATTTTTTTGCAAGCTATCCTTTTACCTCATGTATATATACAATCAGCATCTACTTTGTATGATGCCATAGTAGTTCACTGGAAGTTAAACAATATTAAAAGTGCTAGTTTATTTATTTACATAATAAAAACCAATAATATAATCGTCAATATTTACTGACTTCCAAGACTTTGTTTTAACACAGGAATTACAGCATTTCACTGATTTATTTATATTTTGATTGTAATTAAATAGAGCAGAATCGAGCTTGATGAATGCATTTTACAAAATATCTTAATACTGAGTGAAACATAGGTAATATCAGCTCATTTGTACCTTAGAAGTCAAATTTATTTTTTCAATTTGCTCATTGTAAATGTGCGCTTTTATGAACGGATGCTAAAGTAACTTAACACGACTTGAAAGATTCCATCTGATATGAGACACATGTCTTGCATTATGACAAAATTTTTGTAATTATTACAACCTGGTAATATATATCCTCCTAAGTGCAAGGAGTTTTTCAACATAAAGCTTTCAGTGTGCTCCTTGTTCAAATTTTTTTTTTTTGTTTTTATACAATGTGACCAGATTGCTTAGGTAATTGGTATAATAATATCCTCTCAATCCTGCGTTGCGTTATAGTTCATATTTTCAACACTCTCATAACAAATTAGATGGTTATTTGTTGAACTATTATTAAAGAGAAAATGTTTTATATTTAAAGAGATTTTTCTTTAAAGTCCTAGTGAAAATTTTGAGTGCCACTTGCATATGCTGTACCATTTAATCTTATTAGTTATTCATTCACAGAAATTAATTTAATTACCGAGGTTGTGATGAAATTAAAAGATCTACCTTTAAAAAGTTCTCTCATTTATTTCCCTGCATCCATATGGTTGTTGTTGAGAGATGATAAGTTAATGTTACTGCATATTTTATAATAATATTCCCTTTTAAACAGACTAAAACAAAATTATGAAAATGTTATGAGCACAATCAAAATAGAATGTGTACCCATTGCTAACAATAATACAGTTGTCTCTTCAAATTAAGAATCATAGCTGGTAGGTTGCTAGGCAATCGGGAGGTTAGACCAATGCTATTGGTATTATTTTTTTACTCATATATCCGGTAGCAAAATAGGATAAGACAAGAATTAATTTGCTCACAGTGCAAACATATCTACAATGTGTGGAGGATCTGAAATTATTTGGATATCTCCTCTTGCGCCAAATACAAATATTATCACAGAATCGCACCAGTGAGCCTGAAGGTGGAATATCCTATAGTAAGAATTGCGAGAGTTGCCCAGAAAGTAATGCCCCACATTTTTTCTTCGACAATTATTTATTCCGCAAAACGAAAATTACACACATAACAGACGATGTTTTATTTACACATCTTATTTTTCCACGCAATCTCCTTCAAGTTCTATGACCCTCCTCCAGCGAGACACAAGGGCGTGTATGTCCTGTCGGTACCAATCTTTGTTCTGGTCACGAAGCCATTTCTTCACTGCGTGAATCACCTCCTCGTCGTCCTCAAAATGTCTTCCATGAATGCCATCCTTTAATGGCCCGAACAAGTGGAAGTGTGAGGGAGTTAGGCCCAGGGCTGTAGAATGAATGAAGTAACACTGTCCAACTCAACCCTGTTTCCTGGTGTGTTCAGAAATCCTCAAACATGTGTGAGGCCGAGCATTATCGTGTTGAATCAAAACATCTCCTGGGTTGTTATGGCGCCAAAATCGCTGGAAGCGCTTCTTGAATTTGGTTAATGTGTTGACGTATCCTTCTGAATTAGTGGTAGTGACTCTGGGCTTCACATAAATGAGAATCACACCGTCACAGTCGCAAAACTCAGTGATCATGACCTTACCGGTAAAGCAGTTGGTTTGAATATGTTCTTCTGTGGAGAGCGATGATGACGCAATTCCTTTGATTGTCGATTTGTTTTGGGCCGAAAATAGTGAACCTGTGTTTCATCACTTGTCACAATCCGGGACAAGACGGCCTTTCTCTCAGCTTCAAAACGTTACAACAACTCAAAATACTTTTTTTTTTGTAAGATTTGTGTTCCACCGTAAGACAGAGCAGAACCCATCTGGCACACACGTTTGAGTAGTCAAGAGCCCGGATAATTGCATCCACACACACTCCCTTTGCTGATTCCACATTGAGGGCCAACTGCCAAGTCGTAATGCGTCGATCCTCGCGAATGAAAATATCAGCATGATGTCACATGTGACAGCCGTGGATGGCCTCCCCTCCCGCAGCAAACCGCCACGGGTGGCTGAGGTCATTAAGGCACGGACTCGTGAGCGGGAGGTCTGGGTTCGAATATCGCCTGGACCGTCCTCCCGGACTGAGGTTTTTTCCAGGTTTTCCTCAGTAGTCATAAATGGCAAATGGCGGGGAGGTACCCTAAACTTAGGCCTGGAAGGATTCTTCCTAAAAATAAATTCTTTCCCATTATATCATTTCATCTTATGTATCATCAGTGTCCATCGCCTGTGGTGCCTCTGTAGCAAAAACAGGCGATAAACACAATTTATTCATTTCCCGCAGCAAATCTTTGAGCTCCGCCGAGCCCGCCTTCTAATGTCGTCGCCCTCAAATCCCAGGACCAGCTGTACTTCTGTCGATTGCAGATACTCCTTAGACTTCACACAAACGTTTGTGAATATTCCCCAGAGTTTCTTTCTCCGCAGTAAGAAATTCAATGACGACACGCTGCTTGTAACGTGCAACATTTACAGACCATTTGAAACATTGCTGCAGGTACGCTATCTGTCGGAGGAAACGGAAATTTTGTGCGCGCACTCAGGAGACTTCAAATAATGCATACCTGACGTTTAGCACTCACAACATTGTTATCGGCTGAGAAAAAAGTAGGGCACTACTTTCTGGGCAACCCCTGTATATCAAACGTAGAAATACATTTTTGAACATTGTAAATTCAACAGCACGTATGCCACTTAACGAAAAAAATGTTATATCATAATGACGCCTGAAACCTCAGTGAAGCAATACACGATTTCCTTCAGCTGATGAAGACGTCATGCATTGTGGGAATTTAAGTGCACAGTTTTGCAATTCCATAAATCAACAACACATGTTTAACTTTTTATGTACAAAATAAGAAAGAAAGTTTGATTTTTGGAATAAAATTATAAAAATGTCGGCATTTAAACCAAATAAAAATAAATCTTTCTATATATAGGTACATATTTACAAATATTTCTTTTTCAGCCTCTTTATGTGCAACAAACAAAATACTCGTATTAATCTCTGACTTTAAATAATGTCTGAGTTTATCACATATTGTTTCTATAAATATTTCATAAAAAACAAAATATATTTGTAGTCTTTTACAGAAATTTTAATTTTACGAAACGATTTTAATGCTGACCCTATGTATGTAATGCACAGATTATGGAGGATTCTATTGTTAAACTCAACCGATTTCGCTTCAAAATAAATGTTAAGTTATATTGTGGATTTGTAAGGTTTATAGCGATCACGACATTAACAAAATTAGCTACGCGCAATTAAAACTCAAGACGAAAGGACTGCCTGAAAAATGGAGTCATTAAAGGAGTTAAACAAAAGCAACAGCTCATGTGTGCTTTAATAGGGCAGTGAAAGCAAATTTTGTAGGTAGGAGGGTGGGTCTGCGTTGTTTCTCCATAATTAACTGTGTGAATTAGGCAGTTCAAAGCCTTTTCAAAGGGAATAAAAAAGAATAATAAATAGAGTTTGGTTTGCGACAAGCTGGTGATACATGGATATTTCTCTGTGTTGTGACGGTTATGATGAAATATTCGTGAATCACTGGTCGTGCTAGTGGCATGAATTCATTCAACTTACCACGAGGTTCAAATGCATACACATTTCAAGCAAAGAAAATGCTGTGTTAACATAACAAAACTGAACTCACACAAACAGAAAATAATGAGCACTAATCATCTTAGACTTTTACAGTTACAACAGTTGCTCAAAATGCCCACCATCGGCGTATTTCTGGGTACGTTGAACTATTGATTGAGCAACGTTTGCGAAAGTGTCCTCAGCGGCTTGCAGCACATGTCGTTTCAATTTCTTCACGAAGTGCTGCTAGTGTAGCTGTTTTCTACATCCTTAAGAGTTCCCCAAAAGTAGAAACCAACGGAGTTAAATCAGGAGAACGACCCTCTTCTGTACACACGTCTCCATTGTCTTTGAAGTTCAACAACATTCTCTGTTTTCCAATTCCACTTCAAAAGTGCTTTCCGCTGTTCAAACGATAATCTTGACTCCATTTTATAGCAACACTAGTATAACGTAATGTGAGTCACATCTGTTTACAGAACATCATATGATAATAATTTGTTCATTGTTGATTTACGATAATCTTTGCTTCATTTGTTCATTGTTGATTCACCTGTCACATAGCAACGCTATCATAATGTATGTGAATCACATCTGTTTACTACACATTACTGTTGTTATTCGGTCCAGCTTTGAAATATATTAAATAGGTATATACTCTCAAAGTGTGTTTACATTTTTGGCACATTTAATTCAAACTCCTATTTACTCATACACCTGAAATTACAATCATTTTTCAGAAATTCAGTTCTCTTTCGTAGAAAATGGTATTAGAATCTATCTACATTAGAATTACAGGCTCGTTCAGTATCCCATTGTATAATTTGAATCCAATATCTAATTCAAATTTGTAAGCTCGTAAGAGAACTATAGAATATTTCTGGGATGGTTAACAAAGTGCGGTTGCTTAACAATGATGTTGGGAAATAGAGCATACTCTGCTGTCCAAAGTTACTGGCAGTTCGTTTTCTAACAAGAGAACAAAAATTTGACAATATCTCGTTCGATACCAGCACAGCAAATCCGTACATTCTGACATTATTTTGGCAACGAAACTAATTCACTTAGATATCTGATATTTTAACTTTGACCGCCACGGGTGGCCGAGGTTGTTAAGGAACGGATCGTGGGCGGGAGGCCTGGGGTTCTGAATCCCATCAGGACCGTCGTCCCTGACTGAGATTTTTTCCAGGTTTTCCTTAGTTCTCAAAAATGGTAAATGCCGGGGAGTATCCTAAACTTAGGCCTGGAATGTTTCCTTCCTTAAAAAAATTCTTTCCTTAAAAAAAATGGAAAGAAAATCTAACGTTGATTTTTACAACACATATTTGTATAGCAAATATATTACAAGTTTTTTAACATGACTATGCAAACACATTATTTCCTTAATTTTTAGAAAATTCGGTTGTTACTTAAAATCTTAGAATGCGTTTATATGTGCTCTAGTCTTTAGCAATATGTTACATCTGTTTAAAAAGTTCACACGTTTTGTAAAATATAAGTAACAGTAAAGAAAAGAAATTTCAATAGCGATTTGCATTCTTACTGTAATATCAACGCTAGATTCACTATGTTGCATAGTAATGAATGATATATGATTCACAATTGATATTAATTATATAAAAACTAGAATTTAAATATAAAATCTGCATTGCATGAAACAATTGCATTTTTTTCTCAGAATAAATAGGATATCCTTCATAAAAACAGTTGGTGTAGCTTATTACTTAAATAAAACCTTTGTTTAGAAATTAAAGAGTAAAATAATATATATGAAATCTCCAAGATTGAGCTTTGTCTTAAATACTGTCTACAGAGTCCTGAGAATAGAGTAGGATAATTCGCAACAGCTCATTAGTATCTGCGGGAGGAGGGGAAGGGGAGATAATTACGTTTTCATTGTAAACTTTCAATGACGTAGTTGAAATTGTAGTCAGCTGGTCGGGTTTGCCGCTTAGGTTTCATGATGCATCTCCCGTAGTTCTTATCGCTAGTTACTTTTGTACAAAGACAGCTGATTTAAAATATCGGAATAATGCAGTGTTCGAATATTAAAGAGTACAAGGAATGAGAAAAATGAGCTATGATCTTTTACATTCATATTGGACCTTTATTACGTTATAAACTCATAAATGCAATCTTACTATGCTACTTTTATTTTAAAAATTAATGTGAGAGGAGCGGTAAACTTAGGATAAAAGATATGTAGTTGGCCCATGATACATACAAAACCAGTGCTTGTAAACCCTTTAATTACTGTTTTCAAAGTACGAGAACTATAAAACAATTTCCATTGACAGATTTATTTGTTAATTTTTTTTCCACAAATTCCTTAAGGGTATTAATGCTTATTTGCAAAAATAACAATTGCTTAACCTTTTCACTGCCCCTGTAGTGCATATTAATTTGTTTTTTTAAACGCAGTTTGGCTTTATCTGGTGTATATAAGGTTCTTTGCTCATAGCCATAAAGTCTATCACGCAGGAGCTGGGTAAACTAAGCGAATTCCTCACCTAGGAGAGTAACTTAAAGGAAGAACATGAAATCCAAATTATGGCTTTATTAATTAATGAAATGAAATAAATTATGGCATCACTGTGTGGTATTAGGGGAACAAAATTAGAATTCTTGCAATCTATAAGTATCATAAAAGGGAAACCACATTTATAGGGTAATTATTATTATTATTATTATTATCATTATTATTATTATTATTATTATTATTACTATCATCATCATCATCATCATCCTCATTGACGTTAAAAGGAAAAGGAATTATATACTATTAATTAAATAACATATATAACCATTGATAGACGAAGCTATACTGTGTGGATATTTTTAAACATTTTTAAAGTAACCAGAGTTATCAACTGAGTCCTTGACATCATCTTTACATTATAACAGAAAGTTTCGAGTTGCTGAAGAAGATATTTCAATAAAAGAAATACATGCTGCTATTTTAAAACAATTAAATGTACTAAACAAATATACACAATTAACAATAAACAATAGAAAGTTTCATCGATTTATATTGACTTAGAAATTTAATTAAAATTCAAAATTTAATTTGTACTAAAACATATAACGCAAATACTTTCTGTAGATTATTACAGAACGCTCTTACATAGAAATATAATGTCAAGTACATATTAGATTAATATTTTACGTTTACTATCTTCACGACAATGTTTTGTTAAATATAAACTATATATATCGTTATAAATTCGTTTTATATGCTGAATAGATTTTAAATTTCGGTTTTCAAGCGTATTCCTACTCTAAATAGTCCAATTTGGCTAATTTTTAGATTTTTAGATAATTTTTCGTTAATTCTTATTTTATTTAAATGGTATATACCGAATGTTGTTGTGAAGAAACAAACAATGATGCCACATAGCGAATTTTAAATTTTAGGTTTCCAGTAAGCCCCACCCTTAATGGTCCGATTTCCCTGATTTTCAGGAACTATTTTGTTGGTTTTATTTAAGTGATATATACCGAGTGTCGTTGCGAAAATGCATTTATTAATGCTGATAGTGCGTTTTTTAAATTTTAGTTTTTAGGTAACCCCCTCCAATAGTCCGATTTCACTGATTTTTTTAAATTATATTTCTTACTTTTTTTTAATGGCATATACCGTGTTTTCTTAAAAAAATTAAAATTGCGGCCGCTAAATTCCAAAATTTTGCTTTAACCCCCACTCGTTTTTAAGGCCTAATGGCCTGTTTGCCTGATTTTCGAAAATACTTTTATCAATTTTTTAAATACTTTTACTTTTTTTTAATGGCATATACCGTGTTTTCTTAAAAAAATTGAAATTGCGGCCGCTAAATTCCAAAATTTTGCTTTAACCCCCACTCGTTTTTTAAGGCCTAATAGCCTGTTTGCCTGATTTTCAAAAATACTTTTATCAATTTTTTAAATACTTTTATCAGTTTTTAAATAATTCTACCGAGTTTGGTTGAGAAAAAACAAAAATTGTGCCCATTATAGTGATATTATATACATATTTTAATTTTATCTTTAGGTTAACTCCCACCCCCTCAAAAATTAATATGCTTTTTCATTGTCATTTTCGGTACCTAGTAAGCAGGATCGATGGAGATTTGAACAAATTTAAAAAATTGCTTCATGGGGTGTAACCGCAATAGCTTCATTCCTTCGGAATTCCCTAAAATATGTTGTGTCGCTGGTTTCTTTCTTGCCTTGAAAAATTCCATACCTAAACATAAATGTAATTGGTGTCTGACTTAAGCCGTTTAGATTGTTTAAACAACACAATTAATGCACTTATCTGTTGGTTTTGTAGGGGTAACCGGAGATATACACAACACCGGTACCGTGAGTATTAAAAGATTTATATTAAACATGGACAATAGTACACTGCACACAAAAAATTAGAGGAACGTGTGTTTAAATCAAATCTCCAGAATAATTATTGATACAATGTAATTTTTGACATTGTTTAAAACTAGAATAACGATCTTTTAGTTGCTCTCTTAATAAATTAGTGCAGTTTTAAGTTGAAACCCAAATGGGCGATCTTCCACTCATATTTTGAAAACAGGTTTTAACAGCACTTTGTGGTAGGAAATTGTTATTTTGTGTTCTCGGAGGCTAATACAGAGCAATGATACATCTGAATGACACATCAGTCGTACAATGGTGTGGATTGAAGATGCCCATTCCATTCGCTTTGTCTCCAGGGTTCTTCATGTCAACCCTTGTGTCATTCAGAAAGTTTGGAGGCGATATACCAGGGGGTATCCAGAATATTCGGGACTGGTGCTGCCCTCTGGTCAAAACTTAATTTCAGACTAATGACCGCCGTTACCCTCGAAGTAGTTCCCTTCCAAACGTATACAGCGGTCCCAGAGATTCTGTCATTTTCCAAGTGCGTCTTGGAAGTCATGTTCTTTGAGGGTGCACACGTTTCTTCTTGAAACCTCTCCATTGTGTCGAACCGACGTCCTTTCAACTTGATTTTCAGTTTGGGGAATAGCGCGAAGTCGCAGGGTGCCAAATCAGGCGCTGGAAATTTAGGGGCATTGTTGCAGAAATAGTGCTCTATGTCTTAAATTCGGTAATTATATAAAAGGTTGGCCCAATTAAAGCAAGTTGTCCAAGACATCGAAAAGGAATTTTACCCATTTACAATATAATAAAGAATAAAGACAAGCCTGACTGGTGATTTAAAGAGTAAAGCTATTTCTATTTTTAACACACCAAGGTCGCGGGTTCAATCTCGGCCAAGGACGATCGATTTTTTTTCGGGCGTAAAATACTAAGTATGGCTTCCTTCGGAAAGGAAATCTAGCAATGGGTCCCGTGTCTTTACGGCAGCCTCAAGCTTATAAGAAGAGGCCTCTGAGCAAAATTTATCGGCCATTTCGAGTTCTGAATTAAATGGAACGCTGATGACCTTAGATGTTAAAGAGCATCCCTATTTAAACAAAATAAATGGAAATAAATTTCAATACTTCGTTATCTTTTATCACTGATAGGATTTCAACCGCCTTACAAATAACGATAACTCTCCAAAGCTCTACAAAACATAAAGTTAAGTGACATTTTCTCAACAAATCTATGTAATTTTGAGAGGGCATGTTTTACAGTTGTGGTGTGTAAACTACGAAAATGCTCAGGGCTCAAAACTAAACATTAGAATTTCTGCTATATGTATCCTCTGTTTTAAGCAAAATATTCGGTAACTTATTCCACGCAATCGGTGTGAAACAACTGACAAATATTGTAGCATGTAGCATAAGGGGATAACATATGGGAAAAATGTATTAGCAGTGTGACAGTTAAAAATAGAGGTATAATTACATAAGAAAATTAGCGTTTGCATATGCTCAACATAGAAACTAGATAGCATCTAACGAATATTACAGGAGCCGAGAGTTGGAACTTCAAGAGACTGGACGTTGTACCAATTCTGCTCCCGGATGGTCACCTCGTTGCGCGAGTCGACCTCAGGACAACTTCATAAATGGTAAATAAATGATGATTAAACTCTATTTAACGTCCATAATTACACAAAACACCTTCGACCCATTACTTTCCTGTTTTTGAGTCATTTTGATTAATGATACTTTAGAATCTCTTGCAGCTACACTACTAGCAACGGCCTCGGTTCTTTAGATAGTTACAGAATAATGATATAATAACCAAGCGAGTTAGAGGGGGTTGTCACAATATATTCTTGTTTTATAAAACCTGGAGGATTTTTTATTTAACTTATTTACCTTTTTTAATTTTATTTCAAATAATAATAAATTCATTCCAAGATTTATGATTAATGTAGCAACAGAGAGAAATAGTACAGAAAAATGCAGAGTTAGGCTTAAAAATGAAGTCAGTCACGTAAATTACGTGCATTGGTGCGATCGCACTTCCTTATTCAAATCAGTTCCACCCCGTAACAAAGAATCTCAAAACTAATTTTATTTCTCTGCTTTTGTTTGAGAGACAGAGATAGGGTGCAATTATGAAAATGCACTGTTTTATGTTAGATATATAAGCTCGAGGATTAGAGGCAATAAGAGATCTGACCCTTACTCACTCTCTAAACTGATGAAACCCTTAACCAGGACCTAAGCAGTATTCAAACCTAAGCTGCATACCTTAAAGCTGGTTTTGGTCAGAATTCAACATCCACAATGCAAAAAAAAAAAAAAAAAAAAAAGTAGGTGGTACAGAGGGAATTTTCAGTGAATTGTTCCCTTTGCTATTGGTTTACAATATTAAGTTACAATTATATTGTGCACATTAAATGCAATGTATATTTATTTGTGAATCATAGAAATTTAAATAAATATGACATATACTCATATTCTTGTTTCACTTTGCATATTTGATGATAATTTAAAGATGTTATTGTTACTTATGTACTATCTACTTTTTAAGAATAAGCTTAAATTTATTAATATGACAATAGGAGTAAAAAATTAAAAATAAAATAAAATAAAATTTATATACGCCACCCTAGTACCTGGTTTCCTAAACCAGGGCGTGTATATCAAATTTTCCATTTATTGTTATTATAACTATACAATTCAATAATATTTTAATACATTATTTTATAGATTTTCCCAATAACTAGATTAAAATAATATAATAAAACAATAAACAGAAAAATAATAAAATAATTAATTGAACCAAAATATAAATTTACTTAACTACTTCCCAAATTAATCTTCCAAATACTACAAAACTACCAAATTAACAATTTAACAATATTACTGGGAGCAAGTAGGAATTATAGCTGGTAGCCAGCTATTCTATCCTTTAAATTTATTCCATAACTATACAACTACACTGCTACTAACCACTATTTACCAGCGGTATGTACTGGTATCCAGTACTCGGCAGAAATTCTCTTAAATTGGACATTATCCTTAATTGTTTCAATTCTCCTTAATTTATTACAATCATAATGATATCCTTCTCTTTAAAAACTTCACTTAAATTTCGTTTATCGTTATTAATCTTTTCTACTCATTTCATTTATATGTCTCAACACTTGAACTCATTAAACACTATCACCTCGCTTCCACCATATTACTCTCCATCTTTTCTTCCCAACCATTCCTTCTTCCATCTCGCTTGATCCTTCTGGTCCCCTGGTTGCACCATTTCTTGCGCTCAGCTCCTCCTCTCCGGACACCACTTCCCCATCCTCCATCTCCTGCCACGGCTCATTCCCGTGTATCTCCAATACCCTTCCTTCTCCTTCTGTAATTTTCATTCTTCCATCTTCTTCCCGGTGTCAAAACTATTATAGGTATATTGTCTACTTCAGGTTGTAAATCAAAATTATCCTCCTTTATTATATTTTTTAGGCATTTTCATCTCCATATTCCCTTCTTCCTTACCTTTATCTTCTCCTTCTAATATTCTCTTCCTTTTGATTTAATTAAAGTTATTTTGTATATTTTCTATTCTTGTTAAGTTATTTGTGTTTGGGGATTGTCTTTGCATACGTATGCGTTCTGATTTTCTTACCTCGTCCTCAGCTTTTTCATTACATCTTATTATCTGCTCTTGTGGCATTACCTCTTCCCGTGCTTGGTTACTTATTTTGAGTGCGGCCTGCTCGTGGTATTTATATAGGCCCTTATTTCTAAGTATATGTGCCACCTGATGGTCACTTAAAATTTCTCTTTCTTCTCTCACATGTTCTAAATAGCGTGTGCATTCAAGTAACACATGCTCTGGGTTATCCTGTGTTTTGCAAAGTGTACAGATATCGTCCTCTGTTCTGTTAATTTTCTTCCAATAAGTTTTGTAAGGCCCGTGTCCTATAAGGTAATGTATCATGCTTTTGGTAGTTTGTATAAATTTTAGTTTTAATCTCTCAAAAAGTTGTTAAATAAGTCGAAAGTTCTCCTGCCTGCCTCGGCATTTTCCCATTCGTGCTGCCATTGTTCTTTTAATTTATGTTTTATTTCATTTAAATTGTTGCAGTGACTGCCGATTATTAAACTTACTTTCTCCAAGTTGCCTTTCTTCAACCAATAAACAGCGCCTCTTAATTTAATCAATAGGTCAATTGGCCATATTCCTGTTACTACAAAAGGGCCATAGTGGGTGAGGTGCTTAATGCCCCTGTAAATCTTAATAACACCTTCCTTTGTGATCTTCTTAATAGAGATTTTATTTGGACATCCTTCATCCTCAGAGCCCAGACCCCTGCTCCATAAGTCATTATTGAAGCAAAAATGCTCGTGTAGTATGCCGTAATGACGTTTAATGGAATTTTAAAATTCAACTGAACTAATCTTGCTAATTTCATCATAACGTTTTCGGATTTTTTTCGTACGTATTCAGTGTGTTTCCTAAACTTTAGTTTCTCATCTAAGAAAATTACCAAATATTTTGCTTCTTTTTGGCGTCTTATATTTTGGTTGTTATATTTTATGCATGGATCTCTTTTGAGATTACCTTTCAAAAGCATGTAGCCTGATTTAGTTGGAGTGACTTGGGGTTTAGTTTTACTACACCAATTACTTAATTTATTAGTTAATTTATTCGCTATTCTTTCTATATCTGCTCTATTGTTTCCTTCTATTAGAAATAAAACATCTTTGGCATACGCGATGATTTTTGTCACATTTTCATCGTTGTTTAGTTCGTCTAAAAGAGTTTCCAAAACTATGTCCCAAAAAATTGGTCCTAAGATCGAGCCTTGGGGACATCTCTTAGTTATATCTCTGTAATCGTTTTCTTCAGTACCTTTTACATGAACCCTTCTGTCTTTGCAGTAATCCATTAATATTGCGTATAGACATTTAGGGAGATCTATTTCCCGTAACCTCTCAAATAGTACCGGCCACCATAAATTATCGAAAGCGCCAGAAATGTCAATTAGAATTCCAATTAAATATTTTGAGTTTGAGTTATTGACCATATCTAATAGGTGGTTTATTGCGTCTTGAGTCGATTTTCCTTTTCTAAAGTCGAATGGATTGTTATTCATACCCGTCATGATCCTAAATTCTTTTAATCTTTTACAGACAAGTGCTTCTAAGATTTTTCCAAGAGTATTTAAGAGGCATATAGGTCTATATGATTTCGGCTCCTTAGGATCCTTGTTGGCACTTTTCTTCAGGATAATAACTTTTCCTGCTTTCCAGCAATAGGGAAAGCGCCCTTGCCATATACAGTCATTAAAAAGTCGACATAAGAACGGTGTAATTTTATCTTCCAATTTCATCAAAACTTCATTCATTACTCCATCTGGACCTGAAGCTTTATCCCTTTTTAGCTTATTTATAGCTAACTTAATTTCCAACACATCAAAGGGGTAGATTAGTCTATTATTTCTATATATGGTATTCATATCCACTCTTTTTTGAATGTGCTGAATATTATCCATACTTTTATCATCCTGTGGAAGTAACTTGTCCAAAAGGGCATTTACAGCTTTTCCAGTCTGTAGTCATTTCACCATTGTCTTTTTTATTGTATTTAGAATATCCGGTTTCTTGATTTTTTCTATAATAATTTTATAGGGCATTCCCCATATATTGGTGTCTAATTTATTTTCTACGAATATTTTCCATGAGTTCGTCGTTGTTTCTTCCAAAGTGGTTTTACATTTCTTTTTAGCTTCTCTATATTTATTTAGGTTTCTCTCCCTTTCTTCTGCAATTATCGATCTTTGATAAATTCTTCTTAGTTTCCTAACTTTGCTTCTTGCTTTTTGCAGTGCATCCGTCCAAATAGTATCATAATATTTTTTGAGTATGGTTGTGGGAACAGATTTCTCCATGGCCTTTCGTATTGTTTGGACAAGGTTATTGGCGTCCTTATCAATAGACTCTCCTTCGTATTGTAACTTTAAGTTTTCAAATTCCTGTCTCTGAAGATTCCAGTCTGCTTGTTTGTAATTGTAAATTTTCTCTCCTCTTCCTTCTTTAAATTTAAGTTTTCGTCTGCAGTAATGGAAACAGATTAATCTGTGATCACTAGTGGTCATATCTTGACCTACTTTCCAATTTATTATTTTATTATTTGAGTTTAACTTACATAAAGTTATGTCAATGTTGGCAGTAGCACAGGCTCTGTTTTCGAAAGTAGGAGGGTTGTTGGGTTGATTATTGACAAAAAGATTTAGTTCAGAAATAGCTTCTTGCAGTCTTTCTCCTCTTTCGTCTTTGATGTTACTATACCACCAATCAGATTTGGCATTGGCATCGCTTGTGAAATTTTGCTCAATTTTTTTAAAAGTGTTACTGACCTCTTTTATTTTGGTAATATAAGGATCTATTGGATGGCTGTATTGAAAATATTGATTTGCTAGAATACATTTTCCGCTGTCATATGTTACTTCAATACAGTTTGTATGTGTGTCTCCTAATTGTGTTATATTGACTATTTGTAAATTTGGATTATATATTATAATTGATGCCATGGGATTTTCTCCGTGAGTAATTATCCGTGCTCTTGCTGGGGTATGTGCTAGTTTGCCTTTAAAGGAATAAGGTGTCCTGAATGCATAATAAGTCTAATCTCAGTTCTTCTGCAATTTTATTTAATTCCAACATCACTTGTTTACTTCTCTGGGCGTTTATGTGGCCAATTTTGATTATTCTACGCATGTCGTAATCTGCCATGTTGTCTTTTAGATAACACTTATCCAGAGTTTGCAACAGAGTGATGCTTGGTACCGGTCCTAAGTTCTTGATCGGATACTTTCTTGGATTTAGAGCTAGGTTTATTATTCCTTCTTAGTTGTTTTATAACACGCCAAATTTACTTCCTTTAATTTTGTTTATTTTAGTTTTGTATGTGTTTTGTTTATTAATAGGATGTTTGTTTTTGAAAGGAGTATTGGCAGGGTGTCTGGGCATTGTTGGAGAACTAGGTATTTTAGTTTCAGTCTTTGGAGTGCTTCCGGAGTAATTTTTGGAGTAGTTTACTCCATCGTGCCGGATATGAGCATAACAATTAGGCCAGCTTTGCTTAATGTCGAAAACTATCCTGCCATAACAAAGTACAAAGAGTTTATATACTTCATTGAGATCCAGGTAATCGTTCCTGCTTCTATAGGCTGTGTTTAGTAGTTTTAATAATTCATTAGGATCGTTGTAATATTTTGAGTTTTTAATTCCATACGGTCGATGGCATCTGGCACAGGGAAAATTATTGATTCACCATTTTCATGCAACTTACGCGTAACGTGTCGTAAGGCGGCAGTCAAGGTGCATCTTTCCTCTAGTCGACTCAGCTGTAGCGTGACGTCAAAATCCGCATAGATCTGGTAAATGTCTGGAGTTCTTTTGTCGTCAGCATTTGTCGAAGTTGTGTGTTCTTGTGCATTTGTAGCTAGAGTTGAGTTGAATATTATCTGGTGCTTACTATTGATTTCCTCTACATCCTTTTCCTCTTCTAGCGCCTCCATTTCTATCACTTTTTGATATGAAGTCGCATCACTGCCCTTGTCGTTCATTGAATTCACAAATTTTGCTTTTGTGGTTAATCTCGAATTTTCTCTTTTTCTTGCCCATAGCGATTTTAAGAATCTACTGCGTAGCTTTTTTTGTGAGACGAGTTGTTCAATCTCTACTTCTGTTTGTTCCTTGTTCCCTTCCCCTTCTTCTCCTTCTTCTTCTGTACTTGTGTCTTCATCCATTAAGGTTTGATAATTCACTTCGACATTTTTCTTGATTCCCAATTCTTTATCTATGGTGTGGATTCTTAATTTTGGGGGTAAAGCAGGTTTATTGTGTGACGATATTTCCAGTTCTTCGTTTAATTTTGTGTTAGATAACTGCTCCAGGATTTCATTATCATTTGTCTGTGTGTGACTGTCTGTGGTTTTGGGATTATCCCTTAGTTTAAGTTTGTGGGCTATGACTCTTTTTAGGTTCCTTTTAATTCGACTGGGAGTATTTCTTCTTTTGGGTTTTCCTCTTTTTATGTCCGTTTTACTTCTATCCATAATCAGTTCGAGCGATAACTCTTTCCCACATTAGTTTATAGGTAGGACAATTTTGCCTTCCCCCATATTTCTTGTTTCTTCTGCAGGGAATACATATGGGCTGTTGTTTTTTCTTAGCACATCTTTTCTTTCGTGATCTTCTTCCCCACAGTGTCCGCAAATTAGTTTGCCCGATTGCAATATTTTGCCACATGACCATAGTCGTAGTATTTGAGGCACTTAGCCACTGAAATGAAATCTTTAATACTAACTGACTGAAATCCAATATATATTCTGCCATTTGGGATTATGTGTTTCCTTTAATCTGGGGACACCTCCACTACGTGGTGTACGGTTGCCCTATTTCTTGGTCCAGTTTTGAAACTAAATTTAAATTCTTTTTTGAAATCCTCTCTTGAAATATATTGATCAAAATTCTGTGTGTAGATATCTTCAGAGAGTTCTTCTTCCTTGGCACCAGCCAATACATCCTACAAAATCATCAACGGGTTCCTCTTTCTGGCTGGTTCAATCCTTAAGTCTTTTCCTTTTAGGTTGTTGCTATTTATAACTTTATTTAAGTCATCCTCTGTTTCCGTTTCCATTATTAAATTTTTTCCGGCAGTTCTCAAACTTCTTATTTTAATTTTCTCTGCTGCAGGTTTCAGATTCTGCGTCACTATTCTTTGTAACTCTCTTACATCCGTGGTTTTTTTGAGGAAATGAAGACGGCATGCTTTTTAGATTCAACTGTTCTCTGAAATGTTGCATTTTACCCGTAGGTGCTGGTATTGTTGTTACTTGTGCAAAGGTTCTTACTGGTTCTACACATCTCATCTCGTGTAGCTCCTTTGCCAGTTTTGCTTCTGATTTCGCCTTCTCTACCTATATCCTTGCGTTGTCATATATATTTTGTAATTTAGCTAATAGGATATAGGCTTCTTTATTCTTATACATATTAATCTTCTCTTTTGCAATGAGCGTATTAATTTCTGTTATCACTTCTACAAAGGTATCTGTAGGCTCCATGTCAAAATCAGGGTTTCCTTTCGCTTCCTCTTTCTTTCTTAAATCGCTCTCCAATACCGTACACTTCCTTTTCTCTATTTCTACTTCCCTGTTACCATCTCGTTTTGCCCTATATACTTTTCTATCTGGTGACCTACCTAATGAGTGTCGGGGTAAAAAAATACCTCTTTTTCTTCCATCCTTCATTTATTTACTAGGGGAAGCACCCCCCCCCCCCGTAGTAACCCTTCCTGTCTCGTATAGTTTTGTGTTATAAACTATAGCAATTAATTCTTTGTAACATCAAGTGTGATGTTATTTACCTCGGCTTGCTAACTTACTAGCGTGCGTGTGCAACTGATGTCACACGACTGGCGTTCTGTAACTTGCCGCCACGTTCTTGTTTCTAATATTTCATAAAGTATTATACTGTATATCCTATTTCATGGAAACTACTGGCTATTTGAATTTATAACTTTCTTAGCAAATTGCACTTGCAGTATGCTTTCTTCTCATGGTTCACTATTTCATATACGCTAACTATTACCTCACCAAAAACAATCTAAAACTTGACACAATTCCCTTACTACTGCCGCGCTCGGTAACCAGAGCCAGACAATAGGAGTAAACAAAATTAGGTTGTTGCACTTGGGTTTTAAACTTAAAAGTAATACATATTTTAATGTATTTGACAAAGATAATTTAAACATGTGCCAAAGAATACAGAAATTGAGATGGTTTAGAAAACTGGAGCAGTAATGAACATATGCGGGCACTGGAAAAGTAAGAATGAGAGGAGGTTCCTAAACAAAACTAAAATTCATTTTCCCTACAGAAGTTTTCAGAACACAATACTTTCCCATTTCCAACCTTCAACATCTATAGAATTGAATAAAACGTAATTGCTTCAAAAATAATACCTAAATTAAAATAATCATTTATACAATTCGTGACACTGTGTCATCGTATTCAGTAACTGTTTCAGTTTCTTTATTGTGCTTAATTTCATGAAAATTTTTGTATATATGTAGTTTTAGTTAATGCACTATATATAGCATTGTTTCTTGATTTTATGTAGTAACTATGTAACCATGTAACATACCAAACGCCAATCTAATTTTTATACCGAAATGTACAAGTGAAATGATAGAGCTAATTTTAAATTTCTTAAATAACGTAGGAGTCACTTTTTGCAATTTACAGGATATACAGAATGTCCAGAATTGCCAGAATTTAAAGTTTTACTCTCGTGTACTTTTAAGACACGCAGGGTTGAATCTTGCGAGGGTTTTGGGGATGGTCAAAATTAGACTTTTTGTAATATGTCCCTGTCTTTAATTCTATTCTATCAGGTTATCATTGCCAAGTAAACTTAAAGCAGTGCACAGCTATTAATAGTTCATTTCATCCTCTATTTAATACCTGTAATAACTATTTCTTTGCTATTAGTGATTCTGATTTGCTAAATTGTGCCATTTCATGTGTATAATGTACTTATGCAATGACAGTCGGTGAAACAAAGAGAACATAAACGAAGTACTTGTAGCACACGTACTGACGGTTTTTGTATTGACTGCTACTTACAGCTTAATGTGGATTGCCTATTTAAGGAAATTATACGGTGAATGCACATTATGTATGTTCAGCGTATAAATGAATGTTGTGTAAAAGAATATTTTATAATCCTCAGAGAAAACCATTATTGGTAATGAAAATGCAGAAAACAGTATATATCAGCAGCACATGTTTTTTTTTTTTTTTTTCCAAATTAAAAGTTACAAAAGCCGCGGCTGAAAGTTCCTCAGTCTTTTGAATTTATATATTGGAACACAAGTAGGATTATAAAGAATATTTTGATGTATGTACGAACTTGTTTTATTTTCATAAAATAAATCTTGTGATTCAATAGTTTTACCAATTAGATGCCAATCAAATAAAATTAATATTACCTTCCTTCTTTGGTACGGTCAAAAGATTAAAAAAAAGCTATATAGAGAAATGTACGGAGAGGTCTATAATATGGAAATATTATATCCTTGAAATGATAGGCAATAAAAGCTATAATCGCCTCTGTTTGAAAATATTTGATTTTTTTTTTTTTGGCAATAAATGAACGGTTAAGCAGAAAGATAATTTATTTCTCTTATATAGATGTTTAATAAGTATTATTTTTTGCTTTTGTTGCTTATTTAAAGTCAGATACAAATATTTCAAGTAGATCAATTGGCGTTTGTTCTAAGGAAAATATATAAAAATGTTAAAATTCTGTATCAGTGCGGACCAGCATCATGTAACTAAAAGTCGAAATTCCTCCAAGGAGTTAGGCAAGGTTGTATATTGTCATCGCTGTTGCCTAGTGTATTATAAAGGATATTGTAGATCTGTTTTTATTGACAACAAAATTAAGCAATAACAGATTAAATCGTTTTATATTTTGTTTCTGCTATTTAAAGAGAACATTTAAATAATTAAACTAATTATAATTTATAAAAAATTAAAATGATTAGATGGAAAGCTGTGGAATATTTCTTTGTAAAACAATATTTCAGCTTTTAAACAATTAGTTTCCTGAAATGTCTGGTCTAATAAGCCTGAACTTAATCGAACGAAGCCAAAGAGTTGATCTTAGCCTATGTTTATATAATATCTATAACCGATAAATGGCTTTAACTGAAATATTTTGTATTTTGTCTTGTGTATTCCTAGAACGGACAAATAGCTTTAACTGAATTATTTCGTATTCTGTATTGTACATACCTAGAATTGACAAATCACTTTTACTGAACTATTTCGTGTACTATCTTGTCTACCTAAAAAAAAATATTTTCCAACTTTTTTCTAAAGTATTAACAGAATCAATTTAATTTTAAATCCTATTTAACAAATCGTTATAAATGTAAGATAAAGCTAATTATTCTATAAGTCCTTAAGTTACCACCACTTTAAAAATATATGTTGTCAAGGTTAAACAGATAAAAAATGTAGGTATCACGCGAAACAAATGGATGAACAAGCTTCTTGTATTCTTTGAATATTTATAAGAATATTTGGGGGGGATGATGACAATAATATAAAAGTACATGCATAGATATAAAGGTATTGATTATTTTTTGCGTGGCTATCCTGAATGGTTGATTCCTTTATAGCACTATGAACCCATATATCTGGATATTTCAACATTGTCATTAGCTTACAGCCAGCATAAGGAGCATAAATTGATTTTTTTTTTTTAATTTTCAAACGTGATTATAAGGGTCTCTAGAAACTTCCAATTTATTAACGAAATATGATACGCCCATTTAGCGAAACGTTACAGCATGTTCTACAACAATAAAAATCCAAAGGATCTTTCCATTGAATGTTAAAATAAAGTAATAAATCAATAAAGATATAAAATGTTTGGCGCCGGCTCCTGCCCAGCTCATATGTATTCCATCCAACAGTATTCAGGTAAGATCTGAAAATAAAATTTTGCTACCCCTGCCCAAAGCAGCCAGAAGACTTGCGTGTTCCTATATCAACCCTTTTATCGTATCTTTAAAATTGTCACACACACACACACACACACACACACACACACACACACACATATATATATATATATATATATATATATATATATATATCAGATGGTGTCCAATTAAGAACTCCATACAAACGATTATGGAAAGGAGTTCTCATGAAGGTCCTAAGGGACCATCCTGGGATTGTACAGCTTCTTCTGTGGAGTGACAAATGCACCGTCTACTGATCAAGCATAAATTGGCACTAAACACGAGTGGGACATGAGCAAGTTTACTGGGTATCAATATTTGAAAATCACACGATGGTCTACTTCCTTTCATCGCCATCTCACAGGCTTCAGTTCAATTGCATGCTGCAGGACCATTATGAAAATGTAACAACTTAGCTTAATCGCACTACCCAGAGAAGTTGATCCGTCACAAGTATTCCGACTCGATCTATGAATTTCACCCCATTCGATTTTTTTAACTTTTTTAATAGTGTTTAACGCTCGTTTTAACTACTGAGGTATCACAAACGGTGGACACTGATGGTATTGAAATGAAATGATAAACTGGGAAAGGGTTTTTTAAAGGAAGGAAGCGTTCCAGGCCTAAGTTTTGGAGTGCTTCTCCGGCATTTGCCATTTGTGAGGACTGAGAAAAACCTGAAAAAATCTTAAGTCAGGGAGGACGAAGCTCAGATCTTTCTCTCGTGATTCCGCGCCTTAACGACCTCGGCCACCCGTGGCGGTGATTTTTTATCGAACACCTGCAGAATGAAGTGTACATACGCAATACGACCACAAGACCCTTACAACCTACGACGAAAGATAAGAGTCGCCTATCGGAGTGGAACACTTGTGATCAACGTAGGTACAGAAGCAAGTCTCGAGCGTGTCCTTCGGTGCAGACATATTTTCAAAAAATGGCAATTATATCAGCGTAGATTGTAATCAAGATCGTCATATCATTGTAGTTTCATCAATGAACTTGTTTGTTTCGGTTTACATTCTCGAGGACTGCACTGTCTGTATTCAAAAACATTTATTTAAGAATTTGAACAATGTAAGCTAATATCGCCAGGTATAACTTGTTTTATTCACGTTTAAATACATATGGAAAAGTTTGCTAAAACGCTATAATTTCATATCTTATCTGTAGATAAGATATCTTATCCCAGACAATTTATTAATTTACATGTGTTTGATTTTAATTTCAAAATAAGATCAAATTAGGTAGCATATTACAAATAAAATAATTACAAAGGAGGTTGCGATTTGAGAGATTGACAAACTGTTAGGCATACCTATTAAAGTTCATCGCTCCATCTGGGCATTATATCGCATCTTGCCAAGTGTTCGAGTACACACCTGCTACGGTATGTTGCTGCAATGTCACTGCATGGCGATGCTACCCCTGATTTCACCTGTAAGATGAAAGTTATCCTACATGATATTCTTTGATCTGCTTATACAAACATTAAACATCCTGTATTTGCAGTTAATGTTCATTTTCTTAAAGGCAATGTAACACAATAAATGTTATGCTCACTGTTCATTCCATTTGTTTAGTATCATAAACAATGAATGAAACAAAAGAACAATGACCGCCTTTGTGGTCTAATGGTAACGTTTACAACTATTAATCTGGAGGGCCTATGTTCGGTTCCCGGTCATGTCAAACTGTCTGGGTAACGTTTGTTTCGAAGTTTTTCCTTAGCCTTAGAAGATGAATGCCAGATGGCCTTATGGCGCCAAGGACTCCGAGTTTATTTGCACCATCGTTAATGCATTTCATTCATAATTACAGACTTACACCTAAATTCAGGATTCACGTCCAATATACAAACCTCGAGAGAAGACCAATGCAACCAAAGCAACAATAAATAACACATGAAAAAAGAATAATGTGGCTCAATTAAATGAGGATATGCTGTATTGCGTCGTCGAATTAAAGGAATACTGCATTATGGCTGAGAGCACTTTCAAAGCACCTTCCATAATGCTTCTATACACCCTGGTAGGTATCGATCACGCAATGCAGGTCCAGGCATAAAAATCATGACTGTTTTATTAAGAGTGTACTGACGTTGCGTTCAGTGTTGCCATGCTGATGTTGTAGTTGATAATATGGAAAAGGGAGAGTTTAATTCTAAAGCAAAAATACATGAGAAAGGCATTTTACCTTTATGGCAACATAAATCTTTAGGCGAAGTTGGCATTTAAATAATCCAGAGACAACCGAATGGTATAGTTCCTGGAAGAACTGTCGAATGTACTTTTAAGTGTAAGGTCCATCCCTGCATTGGATCTTCGAATCCATAAATTGATATAATAATAATAATAATAATAATAATAATAATAATAATAATAATAATGTACATAACAAATACAAACGCCTCCTACAAGAGGGTAGCTAATGTGATTAGCCATTTCTCATTAGGGTGTACAGTATTATTACCCTGTATGCTACACTTTGTTACACATTTGTTCATCAGATTTCACTCGTTTCAAAGTTGATGTTGGATGGTATTCAATGTATTCCTGCTTCTTGCTATTCTGGACCGTTGTCGACCTGGCTGCGCCGCGTAGAAGTTTTCCCACCTCCGTCTTGGCCTGCCTCTGTGTCGTTTGCCGTGTGGTGGGGGTCTTATACGTTCATCTGTCGTCCTGCATAATCGCTAGATTAGGGGTAATTTATACAGAACGACAAAGAAGGAAAAATACATCAAAACATTGTACTAAGTCAACAAGAAAAAGAAGGAAACGTTAAAAAAGTTTATTTTTATTAAAAGCTATTAAAGAATGTAACTAAAAATATGAAAGCTGACAGTGATAAGGTTTTTACATCAGGAAATTTCTTAACTTTGCCATTAGCACAAGGATGTAAAACACTACCAATTGTTGAATAAGAAATTTTTAAACTTTCATATTTTTAGCTGAAATATTGTCATGCTTTTTATTTTTCCATAAAATTACATTTTGAAATAACTTATCTTATGTTTAATAGCAAAAATAAAAAATGGAAATTTAGTTTCGAACGTAGTCTAACGAGTTCTGATTTTCTGATGTAAACATTTAGTTGGTGCTAGTAGCATGTTTTTCCGTTGCTTAAAAAGAAGTTGCTTTTAATTTTTCAGTATTTGCCATATATCGACCTGTCAAAGATGATTAGTTATTGTGATAACTCCAGATATGTCATCCCTTAGAAATTGCATTAAGCTGTGATTACGTAAGGCTTCAATTGAAAGGCGAATACTAGTCATACCCGCACTCAGTGAATCAACCTACGTGGGGACCTTCCTTTCAGAATTGTTTCTCATCGAGAGGAAAATGGAAAATTATAGAACAATTAGGTGCTAGAAATTTTCTATATTAAATTAGCTTAAAAGCCAATAATGGTAAAATCAAACATAAAATAAAGAATTTTACGCTACAAATTCGTTCCTTTGGAGAAAAGTTAAAAAATCCACTTTTTATTTGCAATTATTTTGAAAAGAAACGTTATTACTTTAATATACATTATATATAACTAAAGAAGCAGAAAAAGATTAAACACTTAAATATTTATAGAATTATTCCACGTTCCTAGATATTGATTTTTCTGATGCAATGGGTTTTCTTACGTCCGTGCCCATTAAGCTAACCAATTTATAACAGTATACACACTTTGACGGCTGTCATCCCCCGCATACCAAAATAACTATTCCTTTTTCTATTTTATCCTGTGGTCACCGTCTTTGTAACAACTTTTCATCTCTTAACACCTAAAATCGATACCTAGCTAAAAAGTTCCAATACTAACATTCTCCATATATTATAGAATTCCGTATCATTAAGGCGCACAAAATATTCCAATGCAAACCTAAAATTTCTAATAAGAACTTCATTAACATTGTTACTACATACGTGCCTGGAACTGAAAGCATCAGATGTATTTTAAAAGAATGCATTGATACTTTATGAACATATTAATCTTTAAGTACTCTGTCTAAATTTGTATCCCGCCTTACTTTTAGAACACCTCTAACCTTAAAAGTATATTTCGCCGGAACCTATTTCCTTCCAAATTACCTCGTCCCACCGGAGGCTCAACTCGGTCCTTGTGCTGTAGTGGTAACCATACTTGGCTCCTAAACCCAAGAACGCGGGTTCAAACTCGGCCAGGATCGATGGATTTTTTCAGGCATAAACATGTATGGCTTCCAACATTGTGTCCCATGTCGTGCATGGTACGAAAAAGAACATCAAGCATGAAAAAAGAGCCTCTGAGCAAAATTTGTAGGCCGTTTCACGCGCTGAATTGAATGGGGCGCTGATGACCCGAGATGTTAAAGGGCGTCCATAAATAAACGAAATCAACAACAACAACAAAGCGCAGGCTCATATCCTTGCCAACGGTTTAAATGTAAAAATCTGCACGCTAATTATGGCATGCCATTCATTACGTAGCCCTAATTTAACATTTCTTCATTGGTTACCTGTTCTTCAAAAATGTCATATACATGTTTTTAAACTTTTCAAATAATTTTATATTGGTTTAACTTCTACTGTTTCGCTCGTATAAGCCATAGACGTTCTGTTAAAATCAAGTCTCTCTTGCCGTTGCCCAACATGCCCTGCTCACTATAAGTATTTCAATGATGCATTTAATTTGATGTGTTATTGACTCTTACGCGTAGTTCTGGAAGTTTTCTCAGGGATAAAGAGGTGACAACCATGTTTTTGCATAAAACGCGTATTCCACCGGGTTTACTCTTACATTTATACTCTCTCTTCTTCTCTCTCTCTCTCTCTCTCTCTCTCTCTCTCTCTTGTTGCTTGTTTAATGTTTCCATGCATTACGTTACCTCTGAGATTCAATATTTACTTTTATCACCTTCACTTGTCTTCTTCCCTTTGAAGAACACTGGTTGTTCGAAATATAGCGTGCGATAATTCTGTAAATATTTAAGGGTATTATTTTTTTTCACCGTCTGTAGCTATTGTTATTTTAGGTACATTGTTCAAAGTGTTGATTTATTTTTAATTTACTAATAAGTATAAATACAAGGTCTCCTACAATTTATATGATCTATTTATGGAGGAAAAGCAATTAGAAATGTTGATCAAGAATGTTATGCATTTTTGTTAAATGAGTTATGCTACTCTATTCATTAAGAATGTTCGGAATAGTAACCGAAAGAATTATATATTTTCTTATTACCTTTTCTTATTTTATGAGTAATTTTGATTAAATTCACACATCACAATTATACTTTTAGCAGATCTATGCTTTATTCAAATATAACGTTAAGAAGTTAACATATGAAAGTTGACCATAGATCCTATATAGGTATATTGCAGGTACGCACACCTGTGTTTCTGCACAGCCCTTTAGTTAAAGAACAGGTGAAATCTAAAACAAAATGTTAATGGATTTTAGCTGTTGTTCGCGTTATTTCTTCTTACCAATCAAGATAGTGTTTTACAAAATTTCATAATGCTATCCATTATATTGACGTGTTTTCTGAATTTTTATTTAAAATTTTACCTCTTTCCAGGCTATATGTAAAGATTTATATAAAATATTTCTGAATATTATAAACATATAACAAATATATACGATCAAAATAGCTATTTTATTTTTTATAACGTGAATAAGGTTACTGACGAAAATGAACCCACAGGTAATTAATTTAAATGAAGTTAACATAATAGGAGATTAAATGCTCTTAAGAATCGCTTTATTTGTGAGAGATTTATCCCATTTTAAAATACAGTGTAATATCTTTAAAAATATTAAAAAGTCATTAGTCATTCTTAGTAATTCTGTATCAGCGGAAGGAAGAGTTAACTGTGTGTTCAGAAATATCACGTTCTTATTTCACCACATTTTATGCCATATGATGAAACAGCAAATCCTGGAAACAAAAGATGTTCAATTCATTTTATGTGATATTTTATTTGCAATAGCCTGTGAGAATACCATAATATATCAATTTAAACTGTGGCATAGTTGTACCAAATAATTCCTTCGTCAGTCTCTTTCAATTCATCAAATTACGAGGCTTCAAACATAATCACCAATGCTATAGAAATGTGAAACAATGTTCGCTTTTAAATATATATAACAAATATTTCCTTAAAGCCGTTTTATGAATATTTTAAGTAAAATGAACGGAGTAAATATACAAAATACAAAGTCAGAACACCTTGAGTATTTCTGGTAGAAAGCAAAGCGATGGGTGTTCCGAGAGGCAGTATATTGGATCATTTCAGCACCTAGAAATGATATGCATACCTTCGGTGACGTCGGCATAGTTGTGGAACGTTGTGGTATGGCATGTTTGTGTGATATACTCCACAGTTGTTGTACTTCTCTGACAGCTAGTTTCAACCAACTTTATACCTGTCATGGGTTGTTACTGTCGTTCTGAGCGAACAAACATCACCAATTTCCGTAACAATATAACTTAAGGGCGTTTGGAAAGTAACTAAATCTGAATTTAATGTCCGCAGTAGAAAATAGTTATGCATAGAATAAGTGCTGTAAATATTTTACGCTTAAGTAGTATTTAATCTTGCATTAAAAAGTGAATCAGTATGAAATTGTCATTTGGAATATATTTTCTATATTTAGTTTACCTTACTTCGATTTGTGGGATAACTGAAAATAAACTTAATTATAATGTAAAGAAATCTCGTAGTGTAACGATATAATTAAACACGTCTTCAAGTATATTTGTACAAGTAACAAGTACTAGTTTTGTGCAAAAGTAGAATAGTAGTAGTTGTAGTGATAGTTGTAGTAGTAGTAGTAGTAGTAGTAGTAGTAGTAGTAATAGTGGTAGTAGTAGTAGTAGTAGTAGTAGTAGTAGTAGTAGTAATAGTGGTAGTAGTAGTAGTAGTAGTAGTAGTAGTAGTAGTAGTAGTAGTAGTAATTGTGCTAGTAGTAGTAGTAGTAGTAGTAGTAGTAGTAGTAGTAGTAGTAATAGTGGTAGTAGTAGTAGTAGTAGTAGTAGTAGTAGTAGTAGTAGTAGTAGTAGTTGTAGTAGTAGTAATGTACTTTTGTTGTAGTAGTTTTTAAGTACACACAAGTACGTATAAATTTTTTCCTACATGCTGATATCGTCATTGTAACAATCAAAATATACATACACACGTACAGACCTATATGCATACATCCTTATAAACACATTGATATACTACTCGCACATCACACATTTTCTAGGAATAATTTTATTATATATATATATATATATATATATATATATATATATATGTACACACATACAAATATGTTTGAGTATATATATACACTCATGTATATATGTATATATATACACACAAACATGAATAGAATCCTTATCCCTCAGCCGCCTCCCCTTCTCCTTACTCATCCCTCCCCTTCCCTCCCAACTAGCCGCTCCTCTCTATAGCCATTACTCTCCTTTGGCGGGTCTTCCATAGAAATATTCCCGTTTTGTATGTGTATTTCTCATATACCAACACTTCCAGGCAATATTCAAACTTCTGTTAGAATTCAGAAACGGTGGTAAATGCTCCTTCTTAAAAGCTCCGTTTCTCCGCATTCTGCCAAAATATGCCCCCAAGTATCACTTTCTCAGCACAGTGGGCAAATTCTTTCCCCGAGAGCATTAACTGTTTTATTTCCTTTCCAAGCCCTTAATCCGAGCTATGCGAAACCACTTCTTTCTTCTCTACCACAGACATCTAGATATTCCCCTACCTCCATACCTGTTCTATTTTAACCTGCAGATTAAGCAATACTTTTACTGTGGTTTGAGTCTCAGTATTTTGCCTATCTATATCTCGTAGAAGTCTATTAAATATTTTCCAACTATTTCGCACAATGCCCTCTCCCCTTATCCTAGTCCAAATTTGTCTAAGCCTGTCCTTATTTTTGATGCCCAACCGGTATCCCACATTGCCCTTATTTGTTCCCTCAGACAAACTACCCGAAGAAGTGCACAACCCCTTCCCCCGTATTATTTTTAGCCAGTACTTAATTGTTTCCATTTTTAAATTCCCACTTCCGTTAGAAATACCAAACTCTTTAAGAACCTCATACTTTGCTGTACCCCTGCCTACTTGTAGCAACCGCTTTAGAAACTGTGTTTGTACCTCATTAAGTTCCTCGGTGATTTCACCCCCAAATTTCGGTTCCCCACATCATAGTTGACCTCACAACCGCCCTATACACCGTTTCATTATTCTCAGCGGAGTTTTCGGTATTTTTACTAAAAACTTTAATGCCTCTATATTTTTTATTATCCACTTGTATTTTGTTTTGCCCAGTTTCCATTGATAGTTAAAGTTATCTCCAAATATGTGAATTTCTTAACATTTTCTAATGCCTGAACTGCACACTCCTACCTTTCTTTTATGCTGTACACAGCAGTGCAAACGCAACATTGGAATACTCCTATGGCGAGTGTAACAAACAGCTGACTTTTTAGGATTTAAAACCAAAACCATATGTCATGGAATTTCAGATAGGGAATAAAATTAATTGTGATGCACAAATAACCCCAGAAGCAATCGACTCTAAATTAACAGACATTTATATTTTAAATGTGAGAGAAATTCCGAAAAAAACCGATCAGAAATTGAATTCAAGCTCACCAGTTGGCAAGGGGATGCTCGCCTATTCTATTCCTTTTATGATATATTTTTACAGAATTTTATTTTGTATAAACTAACTATATTTTAATTTTTATTGCCGCTAAATTTTGGCCCTTTGCCACGTTAAAGTATTAACTCAGCTTCATACTTAATGCAAAGAAGTAATTCAACCACCTGATTTCTGCAATTATTTATTAATTTATATGTATTGTGTTCCTATATTCAGTGGATAAGTTCTCATTTTATACATTTTTTCAGTTTTAAATTAAAACAGCTTAATGGTTTAATGCATTGTAATTAATCATTCTTTTTATAAAGTGTTTAGGTCATTCATTCGCCCTCATCGTCCTTATTGAGGGCTCTACATATATGTTTTTCAATGTCTATAAATGTTAAACGTGTTTCTTGTTTCTTGGTTACCGCTTTTCTTCTCAATAATCTGTCTTAAAGAGTTAATCTTGATTTTCCTGCAGCGAAGCTCTCCCCTACATCAAATGCAAAATTATATTCTGCAGTCTCATATAGTGATGATCTTCCTAATATACTCGTTAGGGTTACCATCGTATTCATCTCGAAAATTGGACGGATTATTGTTACTACCCTACTTAAACAGGGCCATTTTGGGATTCTTCTTACTTCGTTTTACTTAATTTTAGCAATCTTAAACATTTTTAACTTTTTATGAAGGTTTATGCACCCACTATTGTTTGAATTCATAATCAGAAACAATATTCTTGTATGTATAGGAGAGTGTAGGAAAGTGCCCATCAAATTATATTCACACTAGAGGTAATCTTTTACACGTACTATATTAAAAACCGACACGAGTAGCGCGGTCTCTCCCAAGAACAGTCTGCGGTTCAAACCTCACCTGGGCTGCCCCTCCTTACCGAGAGATTTTTTTTTTTTTTTCTCAGTCCAAGTAAGTTGCAAATGTCGAGGATGTTCCTAAATTTAGTTTTGCGATGTTTTCTTACGCTTAATTTCTTTTCCAATGTATAATTTCATGTTAAACAGCATCAATACCATTACTACTTGTACACACAGTTATTCAGATTGGACTGATATCTCCACCGCAGGAATGAAATGGCAAACAAACAAACAAAAAAAATGCAGTCTAGGAAAAGCTAAATGTGACAGACCTCAATTAACCAATACCATTTCAAAGAATGAAGTGACCTAGAGTGGTAGCATAAGAATATAAACGAAGAAACCAAATTCATTTTAAGTAAAGTTCTTAATTTCTGCCCTTTGCCAAGAAAGCACATTGAAGATACATCCTTGTGCAAATTAATGTGAACAAAGATATTATTTTAATTTTTTAAGTAATTTCAATAGTACTTTTACTAAAGAGTATATTTATTTCATGTGGCCACCCTTGGCCTTAATTACATTTTTCACTAGATGGGCATAAATTCAATGAATATCTTACATATTTCACTTATTTTTGGGTCATGAAATCACACTTTTATTACAGCACAAATCCTCTTTTATTTCGTGGTACAGTCCACTTTCCTCATCATTTCTTGACAATCGCCCAAAGATTATCTGCAAGATTGAGATCCGGTGAATTTCCAGGCCGGTACAAACACTCAAAACCATTGTTATCTATGAAGTCTTTAACGTTGTTGGATGCATGCCATGGGGCAACATTATGCTGGAAAAATCACCAGTTCAGTTCCTCTGCCAAACTCTTCATTTTGTGGACGTTGTTTCTCTAAAACTGGGATATACTTGTCGCTGTTCATCATTCCGTCAATAGGAATCAAACATTTAGTGCCTGTGAAGGCAAAATTGCTCCAAAACACCATCTTTTGTGGAAAACATACCATCCATTTGATGTGCTTCTGCGAGGTATTTTATCCATCGCTTCTCCTTACATGCAAAAGTTTCATTTCTGCACTTTACCAGAAAATAAGATCCTTCTTCACTCTTCTTGTGCCGTTCTGATATTTTCTAACCCATGCCACTCTATTTTTCTTCATAGGACAGGTCAATGGCTGTTTTCTGACGGGTCTTCGAGCTTTCCATCCAAATTCTAGAAGCCACCTCACGCCTACATCCTCCAAATCTTTTTGCAAATCAAAATGATCCTTTTCAGGATTAATCTTGCATCTTCTGATTATACAGGCATCATCTTTCCTGGATGCTTTTAGTTTTCGGCCACGGGGCAATTGACCCAATCTCATTTCTCCTTCTAATTATACTGCTCGTGTTAATAGCACTCAAGCTTACATTACATTCAGCTGCTATATCTTAGTCATATTACTAAATTCATGGATGCTTATGACCTTAATTCTCTTCATTTAGGAGTGATATCCATTATGAATAAAAATATGCTTGCTAAATAAAATGATAAAATAGTTAGATACACAAGCATATTGCTTAACTTCTAGTACAACCAATAAAAGCAATAAATAAAATTAACTTCCTCAACAATGGGTATCAATAAAGCAGTGTAAAATTGTAGGGAAACAGTTTTAGCACTGAATAATTTATATAACTAAATTTACCAGTTTGTTCACATTAATTGGCATAAGACTGCACCTGTAGAGTGTTAGAAGTTGTTTTTACCCTTCCTCAAGTTATTGCAGAAATTATTAGCCGAAAAGTATATGTAAGTTTAAGGAAGATTTTGCTTCCTGAACAGAAAATTATGAGACAAGAACGATTAGATCAGATAGTGTAACTGCACTTTAGTGAAAAACAGGGGGTATCGCTAGCTCCTAGGGAATCCAATCCACTTAGAACACCTCCTCCCCCCAAATCCACTTAGAATAACATCCACTTCGACATGTCGTGAGTGCCACATACCGTATACAGATTTCTGGTCAACCTCAGACAACACCCAGGCCAGATAGCTTGACATTTTATGCTTAGCATTCTCCTCCCCCTCGTTTTACATAAGAGCCATATTGATGCAAACAACGCCTATCTAGGAAAGATCGGACCTTCGAATGGAATTGATACTGGAACCCCGGGAAAGACAGTTTATTCTTTAGACTTTCCCAGAAAAGCTGCTGATGTATGGTCTATAACTATAACTTTATAGCTTATACACATTATATAAAAATAATTACAATGGGTAAACAAGTGAAAAGATATGGGAAACTACAGTCAATAAAAATTTGGAATGGGTCTCTCCAAAAAGTATAAAGAGTGTAAGTCTTAATAACAATGAGAGAAGGTGGCATAAAGGAAAGAACATGGACTGGAAATATGACTGAAGATTTCTAAGCTAAATATTGTGTGAAAGAAGATAGTTATTACCCTTAAACCTGATTTTAAATGGGTGAATAAATTGACAATTAGATGGATAATAATACACCACGGATATTAAGAAACTAAATGACAAATTCACATTGTTTCCTTTAACAGCCCAAAATAAGTATAAACTCTTGGTATTGGTATTGGTTTCAATATCAGAATAATTAGTTTAGATGAAGTTATTAAGAGATATCTATATTTAAATATGTGGCGAAATTTGTAATATCCCTAAAATTTCGCTGAAGAGAAACTATAAACAATTCGTATTGTAATCGAAAATCAACTACCAATTGATTACATAGTTACCAATGGTCTTGCAGAACCCCCCTTCACAAAAAACTACTACATCCGCTCTAAACATATCCTACTTTGAAGTTCAATATTATTTTATTCACTTAGCCCTGCAGTATTTGAAACAGCACAAGTGTTTATGAGTACACTCGTACAGTAAACTGTTAACCTTGGCAGTCATTAGCAATGTTCAGTGATTATTTACTTTGGCAGCAGCACGTGTTTATTGCTCATTCTGTATAAACATATTTGTACATCTTAGGCATGGGGTCTTTTGACCGTATTAATTACACAGAAACTTATAGAAATAGGAACTTGCACTTCAGATCAAATATATTTACAATTATTATCACCTAAGCATCAATTCATCAATACGCGCACACATATACGTATAAATATATACTACTGCCACGGGCTAGTGAACGGGAGGTATGGTGTTCGATTCCCGCCAGAATCGTCCTCCCGGCCTTAGGTTTTTTCCAAATTTTCGTGAGTCCTCATAAATGGCAAATGCCGGGGAGGTATCTTATACTTAGACCTGGAATGTTCCTTCCATTAAAAAAATACCACTTTATCGTTTCATCTCATGTATAATGAGTGTCCACCGCCTGTGATGCCTCAGTAGTTAAAATGAAAATAAAAACTTCCTTGCTCGCACTAATGCACATACAAAACGCGCGCGCATACATTCAGACAAAAAGAACCCTTCTGCTCCAGCTTCTAATTCCATGCACATTTCATAGAAATGCCCCTTGTCTTCATGTACAACCAGAACCCAACATGAGCTGCAAGCGCAGTTAACACCCACTTTTCGGTATCTATTAGAATGAGCTGGCAGTTTTTTCTGCCTTGTCTGTTATTTTAGTCGTTTTTCATGCAAGCAGTCCAATCCACATTAGACCCAATCTATTTTGAAAATATATACATCTCCCTACCCCATCTTATTTTGTATTTGTTGCCCAAACTAAGCGATTTTTTTCTCTACATTCCGTGTTCATATTCTGTTAGTTAATTTCCGTTAAGCCTATTTTGTACCTTCTTCCAAACGTAATTCCGATTCCTTCCTCTCTTTTCCCACACTCATTCCATTCCGTTCCAGTGTTCATTATTTAATTTTTTTTTAATGTTTGCTACTCAGTACCTTTGATCTCAATTGCTAATCTAATTTGTACCATAAAGCAATGTATGGTTCCCATTTATTATGCGTAACCAATACTTATTTATTCTTATCTTATAATGATTTGTGTCTTCATAGCGCCTAAATTCCCGTAAAACTCCTCAAGTATTCCTTCCTATTCCTAAAATTTACTTTAGAAACTCGTTTTGGATTTTCTTTATCGATTCACGTTCTCCCAAGCCCCTTACCTCAGAGCTTGCTTGACTCTCTATATATAAAAAAAATATAAAAATAAAGTAACACCATTAAAAATGTAACAAATTAACACTAATTATAAGAGTAGAAAAGGATAAAACAGTAAGAAAAAGTCACACTTGAGATCGCTATATTTCGAATTTGTGGAGTCCTTCTATGGCAAGAAGACAAGTGACGGTGATAAAAGTAAATATTGAGTATCGAGGGTAACGCTATGCATGGAAACAGATAAACTACAAATGGGAGTGGGGGGGGGGAGAATTAATACGTAAGATTTAAACCAGGTGGTATACGCGCTTAATGTAAAAATATAGCTGCCATTTCTCTATCTCTGAGTAAACTTTCAGAGCATTGTGTAGGTAATGCATCCATAAGTGTTAGATTAAAAGCATCATCAAAATCCTTACAGTGAGATAAGGCATGTTAGGCAACCGGCAAGGGAGACTTGGTTTTAACAGAACGTCTATGATTGTTCATACGTTGCGAAACAACAGTAGAAGTTAAATCAATATAAAATGCTTTGCAAATCTTACAAGATAACATATATACGACGTTCTTGGAACAACAAGTTAAATTCTCTGGATAAATTAGGGCTGTAGAATGAATGGCAAGGCATAATTAGCGCACGGGTTTTACATTTAGGGCGTTGGCAAGGATATGAGCCAGCAAAGGGACGTGGTAAATTCGGAAGAGATAGGTTTCGGCGAAATATACTTTTAAGGTTAGGGGGTGTTCTGAAAGTAAGGCGGGGTACAAATTTATAAAAATCATTTAAAGATGAGTGTATTAACAAAGTATCATGACATTCTTTCAAAATAGGTCTGATGCTTTCAATTCCAGGCATGTAAGTAGTAACAAGGTTAATAAAGTTATTATTAGAAGTTTTAGGTTTGCATTGGAAAGTTTTGTGCGCTGGAATTATACGGGATTTTAAAGAAGCGGAAGGATAATTTTGGTCTTGGAACATTTGAGCTAGGTTTTTAATATACTTGTCAAGAGATGAAAAGTTGTTACAAAGACGATGACCACGGGTTGAAAGAGAAAAAGGAATAGATTTTTTGATATGCAAGGGATGACAGCTATCAAAATGAAGATACTGTTGTAAATTGGTAGGCTTAATGTGCGCAGACGTAAGAAAAGAGCCATTACATAAAGAAATATCAATATCTAGGAACGTAGCAGCATATGGAGAGACAGAAGAAGTGAACTCAACTGAAAATTTGGATAAAGATTAGTAAGGAACTGATCGTGAGATTCTGAGCCATGAGTCCAAAGCACGAATATATCATCAATATATCTCAGCCATAATAATAGTGCCAAAGGTTCTGACAAGAAATTCCTCCTCTAAGCGAGCCATAAAAAGATTGGCATAAGACGGTGCCATTCTGGTGCCCATCGCAGTACCTTTAATTTGTAGGTAATATTTATTATCGAAACTAAACACATTGCGAGTGAGGACTAGATAAGCAAGATGGCAAATGAAATCTGTGGGTGGGGTATGAGGAGGTGCTCGAGAGTCCAAGAAATGTCTAACAGCTGCTAATCCTTCATGATGGGGAGCATTAGTATAGAGTGACGTCACATCGATAGTAGCCAGAAGTATATTAGAATGTGCCAAAGGGTCAACTTTCTTTAGTAAACTCAACAAATGGAAGGAACCTTTGATATAGGACATATATCAAAGATTCGATATACGTAACAAATGGCTGTAACCAACAATCTACTGGAGCGGAAATACGTTCAGCGGGAGAATTGTAGCTATCGGGCGGCCTGAACATTTCTTTTTATGAATTTTAGGGAGAAAATACATGGTGGGAGTACGAGGGACACGAGGAGTAAGTAGAGTGATATCTTGGGAACTAAGTCCTTCAGCAGTACCAGAGGATGCAATAAAAGAAGCTATTTCTTCATTAAACTTGACTGTAGGGTCGGAAGACAATAGTTTATAATAAGTGACATCTTCAAGCTGTCGGTAAGCTTCAGCATTTTAATAAGAAATGTCCTGTAGTACTACTGAGGACCCTTTATCGGCTGGAAGAATAATAACATCAGGATTATTAGATAACCTTTTAAGTGCTGATTTCTCACGCAAAGTTAGCTTATCTTTCGGGGTGATCTTATCTAGAAATTTGGAATCACTAATCGAAGTTAAAAATCGGTTAATAAACATTACTAAAGGATGGCTAGAAGGTAAAGAAGGAGGTGCAAGTTTGGAGGAGGACGAAACTTGAGAAGGTAAGGAGTAACATTTGAAGTAGGCTCAGAAGATTTAGTATGCCAATAGTAACGCCATCTTAAACTACGGCAAAATTTAACGCCATCGGAAACAAATTTAAGGCGATTAAATTTGGGAGTTGGGGCAAAAGATAATCGTTTTTGCAAAAGCAATGTATCAGCATCAGAATGTGAAACAGAAGATAAATTAACAACCGCATATTAATAGTAGGAGAAGTACAAGGGGTACATTTGCTATTGGGTTGCTGGTATGAAATACCGGAGTAAAATTTAGATGAACGAGGTAAATTGAAAATAGAAGCCAAGTCAGGAGCTGAGGCTACGAGCGGCGGGGAAAATTTTTGAAAGAAAGACGCGCTAAACTGAATAGGAATACCTGCTCTTAAATACTGTAAATATAGCCGCGATAGTTTAAGAAGATGTTTCTGATTGAGAGAATATAATAATTTATTCGCACTCGTGAAGATACTATTAACTTGGTATTATATTTAGAAAAATATGCCAAAATAATTTAAATAAAACTAATTAATTTAGACAAATGTAATTGCTGCAAATATTGACAATTATTAAGGATCATCCGTAGAAATTTCTGGGAGATATGGTGCCTAAATAAGTCAAATTGACTATGAGTGCTAGGAAATGGCGGACAATGGCAATTGAATTAATATTCCGTTAGGACAAACACCAGTAATAGCACAATAAGAAAGAAAGTCAACATGCCCTGTATATTTAGCTAATTGCTTAGAATAGTACTTACATTTTTTTAACCAAAATTTCATAACATTACCTTGGATAGATGTCATAGCATAAGATGTATCAAACAATAAAATGTATTAGAAAACACAGAGAAATTAAGAAATAAAATTAAAAGAATAATAGATAAATAGTAAAGAAGTCAAAAGCAAAATACGCAAAAGCAAATTTAACTTAATAAGCAAAGTTAAAAGGAACACCAGAGGTGCAAATAATATATAGGAAAAATAACAATAAAGTAACACTATTAACAATATAACAAATTAACAGTAATTATAATAGTAGAAAAGGATAAAACACTATGAAAAATTCACACTTGAGATCGCTATATTTCGAACTCGTGGAGTCCTTCTATGGCAAGAAGACAATATATATATTCTCAATAATATATATATCATAGGAATAGCTATAGGAATATCAGCCACTCGTAACAACGTACACAAAACTTTTGCCCCGGGCTTTGTATGACGCCGTCTTCCATTCATACTAAGAGCTACACCTAATCGATCAGAATATTTTACATTTTCTGTTTCATTGTCCTGGTTTTCAATTCCCGTTCTTACTGCAAAATTATTCATTTTTAAAAGTGATAGTTTTAGTTTTGTTGATTTTCAGGATCAGTCCCCATTTGTAGCAATAGCCCCCTAACTTATCCAGTCCCTTCTATAGACCCTCAAAAGATAAAAGCTAATTAATAAATCAGCAGTGTACAAAAGTTGAGGAATCTTAGTGTCGTCTATTTCTGTGTTGCTTGTCTCCTCCAAGAGCAGCATATATGTAATGGCATGAATTAGTAGATTAAACAATTGAGGATGACAAAATGAACCCCTGTCTTTCTTCCCTTGACATTCCCCGATTCTCAAATATACAAATTTGATCCAGTTTTTTGCAGAACTATCATTTGGGTGTATTCCCATTACAATCTTGATCATTTTACTTGAAAATTCTTACGCCATAGTTTCTTGCATTAAACCCTTCTAGGGTTCAGTGTCAAACGCCACTTTAAAAGCAACAATATACGTTTCCCAATTTCATTTAAAAACAGCTATTAAATAGATTATCCGGTACGAAAATATTACCGACAGTTGAAGCCTTCCCTAAAACTGGCCTGAAATTGTTAAATTTTATTGAATTGTTTAGACATGAGCATATGTGGTTACAAATTTTTACAGTATACTTTTCCCAATTCCAAAAGCAGTGATAAGCCTTTAAAATTACCCGGAACATTGGCTTCCGCTTTTTCCCTTTTTATAGCTGCTGAATGATAGCAGTGACCAATGGTCAGCATAGCATCCCTCATTAAATAATTTGTTATATGTTGTTTTAGTGATATCCACCATCTTTCCTACTTCTAATGTGTGCTACAAAAACTCTGTAGTTCATTTGCTCCTGATACTTTCCTATTTTTAAGGCCTTTAATGCATTAATGATTTCACACTCTGGTATTTCTCGATCACACATTTCTAAAAATACTCCTCCTTGCAGCTTTATGGTTGAAAATACTATCATAACTGTTTGAGCTATCTCTCAAATACCTCGTTAAATTCTGTAACTACAGTTCTGCAAGTATGCTTGATTTCATTTGTTTCCCTTATTTTAATCCTTTCTAATTTATACATCTCGGCCAAGTCCCCACCATTCACCACGCGCTCTAACTTTATTGCTTGTACTCTGCCACTCTGTTACACATAGGGGTGATATCTTGTACCATTTTTTCCCCTCACACACGTTGAAGCAGTCCTTCATACCCTCACCCCTCAAGTAAGTGAATTTCCATTAGATCTAAATTAATACAATTTTATGACGTCTGATAACTTGATTATTGTATAAATTTGAGGCGCATGTAACCTGTAGTACATAAAACAATGTGTAAGAATGGTAAGGACAATTGACGCGAAGGGAAATTATGTTGCTTATGTAATAATTAATATGTGTAAAAGATATACTAGATGACTAAGGAATAATAAAATAATAAAATAAAATAAAAATTAAATAAAAGTAAAATAAAAAAAATCGGTAATACTACATCCCGGTACCCCTTGTTTCTTACACCGGAACGTGTATTCCACAACTTTTATTCTTTATTTGAAAAATTACATGTAAATTATTATTTTTCAGTTTTATCTAAATTTAAAAACTAACAGTAAAAAGCGATTATAATAAAAATAATAATAATAATAATAACAATAAACCGATACAAAATAGATAGAGGGAGAACAAAAGAAAAAGTACTATTAGAATATCTACTTTAACATACGCAACAAAACATATACATAAGCTAAAATGAATTATAAATCCCCATACATGCTGGAAGCTAGCACTGACCTACAACTGTGACCAACTGTTAAAACAACAATACAAATTACAAATTAACACTATTATTTATTACTAAATTAAAACAAAACTGTTCCGCCGATTTCGGATTAAAAAGTATACTGGTATCCTGTATAACTATAGTTTACCTTAAATTTCTTTCTTCTGTTTCGGAAATAAGTTATGTAGCTTTAATCCAATTCCTATTAATTGTGTATCAAACAAATTTAACTATATACTGCACAATTTCTTCTCTAATGTATATTTTATTCTGTAATTTAGCTTCCCTTAAGTTTAAATATGGGTTATTATTATTATTATTATTATTATTATTATTATTATTATTATTATTATTATTATTATTATTATTATTATTATTATTATTATTATTATTATTATTATTAGCAATAATAATCTTTTAATACCAGTTACAATTTATTAATAAACATTTTATAAATCTTATCAAGTTTAATATTGTTCACTTATTTTAATCATTAGCGTATGTTATTTTTCTCTCAACACTTCAGTAGAGTTTTGCGTGTTATATTCTGAAATTATACTGTATAGTGTACAGTGAAACGTCATCACCAACGTCATTGTGTCAATGAAATTAGCCTTACGCAAGGACCGCCTAAGTGAAAATGGGTAGAACGCACCTGGCCGTACGAAGGAAGGAGACAAAAAACCTTTTGTATTCCTGCTAGCTGCAAAATTCTCTCCTTGCCGTTAGACATTTCTAAGGAGCCGGTGAACGTGTGATTGACCTCTCATACTACGCGGTCTTGCGTTCGAACTTCAACCTATCAGCAACAATTTTTTTTAAATGTTAAATATTAGCGCTCGGAGGAGAGTTAAAACTCTCCTATCACAGTCAAGAATTTTGAGAGCACAGCACCCGTGGGCTTTTTGGTGAAATCCCCTTGTGAGTTAAAAAAGCCACGCTACTGCGATTGGAAGATAGTTTTTACGGGGAAATATCCTCCGCGAAAGTATTAGTATATAAGTATCAACATTTATTCAAGACGCAGTTTTCGACTTGAGTTTTCAGTTTCAAATCGCAGTCTCTAGCGTTAATACCTCAGCGTGTGTTTGCAGTAGTTAATAAGCGTAATTCATTTTATAGGATCCGCTCAGTTACTAGTATGCAAGTTCGCATTTTCAACTATCGTCTACTAGTGAATGCGTATTCAAAGCCCATTATCGAGAAGATCAAGAAGTTGCTACTTTGCGAACATTTAAAAAATTGCTTCAAGTCAGCCCTCCGCTGAGCAACCACGTATGTGCAGCATGTCGTCAGCTAATGGCATCGCATGAGGCAGTATTTAATGGTTCACGTTGGGCGCCAAATGAAGCAGTTTTTATTAGTGGTTCACATTGGGCGCCAAATGAAGCGGTTTTTAATAGGGGTTCAATCAGGTTGGCTTGTCTCTCCGCTTCGATGAATGAAGCAGTATTTAATGGCCGCGAAAAGATTATATATGGGATTGATTAGGATGGGATCTCAGGGTCGGTATTAGCAACGTATATACGTTACCAGTGAAATAGGATGGGGAATGGGGGCATTATCTTCTTCACATCAAGAGATTTATATAAGTTTTTCTGAGAACGGTTTATTTATCTATTTATACTAAGACTATGAATCTCTTTATATATATATATATATCAATTGCATTTTCTCGCCAGAAGAGAACCTTGAAAAACCACGCGAATCTGTTTAGCGTACTAGATGTAGCTAGCATATACACTTGAAAAAACCTTCCTGTGGTTTTTATATTGGTGCGGACACACGCGGTCACCAATCACTTTATTGTTATTCTTATTAATAGTTATTTATTAAATTCGGCCTGACTAAGTAACTAACTGACTTCCTAACTACACCGAAGTGCTAGCTCCCTGGCTCGAACTGACTGACAAGAAGTAACTCACTAAAGCGAACTGAACTGACTGACAAGAAGTGGCTGCCTAACCAACTCGAGCTGATTGACTGAGAAGAAAGTGGGCTTTTGCGGTTTTCCCATTACTTTTATAAAATCTGTAGTCGGTCAGTCTTACGTGCATTCAGTAATTTTATACTTAAATTCTTGTAGCGTCTTCTTAAGTTCTACTCGCAGATTGGCTACATAAGATTCCCGGTTCGTTACCTATAGGCTACAATTTGGATCTGATTTCTCTGAGGGTCCTCCTACTAACGAACTTCAAGGCTTTCTATTTTATTTCTCCTCTTGAATCTCCCCCTCACGTTACTCTTGTTACAAATATGTCCCATTATGTTTTGTCAGAGTTGCGCCTTTTTTCAATGTTACTTCAGGCTATAAAATTACCCTCGCTAGCTGTATCTGGTGTTTTGGTATTTATGACCTGGCTAGCTGGTCTCTTTGTGTAAGAGGGGACGCCAAGGTCGAGAGGTCCGGACTTTTTGAATTTAGCAAATTTATCTGATGTCTGATACAGAATTTCTGAATCATATCTAAAACTTTTGCTTTATTTATGTTAATGATGATTGATTAATGTTTATGATTCACCAGGGAAGCCTTAACATTAATTAAATATAATATTTTATATTAACCATAATCGTTGGAGCTAGGAAATCCTGCTCCACGCACCAGGAGGCAGTTCATAAAATCGTATAAACTTACCAATGATTTAAACTTAGCAGTGCGTATTAATTTGTGTTATATCCCTTCTTCTTCCTTACCCGTGACTACGAGAGCAAGAATCGGCGAAATCGGGTCCCTGAGATACCCGGGGTACGAGGTAGGACCCTCGGGTAAATACAGTACAAGAATCAACTACTTCGAGGTGATCGCGGCAGGCAATAAATAAATCGAGTTTCGTGTAACATCGAACTAGTACCACCCCAGCGAAATACCTGCAAAGAAACCGCCTCTTAACATGTTACAGATTGCTGTCTGCAGTACATTCATTAATTGTGTAATTATTCGTTTTCAAAGTTTTGCAATCTATAGTTACTTCCCCTATTGTACTATTCACTTTCTCGAAAAGAGATTGCCTTCTCTGCTTCTCTCCACCAATATTTCAGAAACATAAACCCCTGAGTTCGAGTGACCTGCTGGGCCCCTTCCTTTCTCCTCTTTACTCCTTTAAAAGTAATAACTTCAAACGTAGCGGAAAGGGATAGGATTTTATTCTTTTCACAACTTCGAAATCGGCAATTTCTGCCATAAAATTTTAAATTGAAACTATTACATAATGAAAGTAATATCCGCCCTCTTCTGTAGCAATTCTATCGTTACTACATCGTACTGCCTTTATACTCTTATTTCTGTCCTTCTCTACCGTCATGTCTCCGTCCAAACCTCACATTGAAGTCTCCCATGACTATCATGCCTGCCCGTGGTTTTCGCTCCTTTATTTCAGATATTGCACATACTAATTCTGTAAATAGGTCGGGGTAGACATCGGGATGAATCACACACACATATATATTGCTCCTCTCAAGTTTATGTCTATCAACTTTGTGACTTTTGTAAGTCATTTTTACAAACTTGGGCACTCAGCGGCTATCGCCCTCTACGCTTTCTCTTGCCTGTATCTCCAAAATATGCTGCAGACCTATCAATTGCAACATTGACCTTCATTAACCTTAACCTTCAGCCACGTTTCGGTTAGAATAATTGTGTAATATTCTTTTACTAAGTCAGCAACCTATCGGTTGCTAGTTTTTTCCGTAACCCTTCTTTTTCCAGATATAATTGGAATGGCGCTGCTCTAATGCTTTCCCCCCTCCCTGCATACCTGGTATTGGAGGCTGGCATGTCAATGTTGACCCTCGGGACTGCGCTTGTGCTGCTGTTCGAATTGTTCCTCTTCGCCCTCGGGATGTTGACCTTCGTGACGTACTAGCTCTACAGCTCCACCCGTATGTTTCTACCCTATTGTGCACTTTCTTTTGTGAATATTCTTTGCCCTGGCTGTATATGACCGCCTTCTCCCTAACCGTCGCCTAACTATAGCTCTGGCGACCTACCTTGGTATGATATATCATATTGAACTCCCGAGCTTGCACTTGCAGCTTGGGACATGTCTTGACTTGCTCTCCACCGCAATATGGGATGGAAATGAGAGAGGGGAAAGTGCAATATTGTATAGGTTTATAGTAACATTGAGTGACTTGAAGCTTCGTTCGGTGATTAAAAGCTTCAAGTACGAGAAGAACAAAAAATAAAAATACAAAAATATTGAGCAAAGTAGGACAGTAGTATAGATACCACTTGATCCCATATCCTATTTCAAGGACACACCCATATTCAGGGTTGAAAAACTCCCCAAATACAAGGTCAAACATGTCATTCCCTACTTTAGGGGTTAAAACAACCTCTGTTTCAAGGTCAAACGATAGAGGCTAAACCATTTTCCAACCCTAGCCCCTCTTCACCTCCTCCCCCTTTTCCCCCTTCAACATTCATCCCCCTCCACTCCCACCCAGCCTCTCTGGGCAGCTGCCAGATTAAGTTATTCAATTTAAATTATTATATTTAAATAAAATACAATGAAAATCTACTTATTAGTAAAAGTTTTATTTGCTACATTTTGTTAATACATTAATTTTATAAACTTATTTGCTGGTAATCATTTTTCTTAATACTGCCAGATTATGTTCTTTTTAATTAAACACAATCGAAATCTACTCATTGGTAATAATTTTCCTTGCTAAATTGCCGGAGGAAGTGCCCTAAACTTAGGCCTGGAACGATTTCTACCTTAAAATTAAATTCTTTTTCAGTACATCATTGTATTATCGGTGTACATTACCTGTGGTGCCCATGTAGCAAAAAAACGGGCGTTCATAATTTATTCCTTGCTAAATTTTGATTATACAAGAATTGGTAAGCATTCCCCTTAATATTACATTGGTAAGCGTTACTCTTACCATTTCTTGACATGTAAAAACCGATTTTTAGCCAAGCAATACAAAGACAGAATGCAGTTTCAACCTTGAACAACCGACACATGTGCTTTCCTTATCTTACCTGGTGAAGGTTTCGAAGCTCACAGCTGCACCACGATTCTTCCTCTGTTGTTAATTTTCATCCTATTGAATTATTTACCAACAATATCTCAAGATAAACAGTTCACAGTTACTAACTACCTTGGTCTTTGGCTCATCAGTGATTATTCATTGGAATTTCCTGAAGACCCAGTATTAACCATATACAGTATTCATAAATATATACAAACACAAAAAATCACTAATATTTACCAATTTTATAGTAAAAATATTTAACAAATTAACATACTTGACCTACATTATACCAAATAGTTACGATTTCTACATTAATAATCCCATATTTGTAACATTATCAAAACTAATGTGAAAATGTACTAACAATCTCCCCTTAAGAGTTGCTCTTCTTTCGATCTTGTGCACATTAACACCCTGATCAGAATCCTGCTTACTTGATACTAAGTACCTAACTCCCTTTCTCCTCATACTCTTTTCCTTTTCCTTTCTTTTTTAACAGTTTTCTTCCTTCTTTCCTAAACTTTTTACCACCATAACCATTTTTCCTCACCTTGTCTATGTATTTTCCCAGTTTTTGTTCAATTTTAAATTTAGAATTCTTCTGTCTCTCTTTTTTGCAATTTCCCCTCAGGGGCCCAATTTATTGGGTACGGGGCGTAGCGACCCCGAGGCACCCGAGCTGCTCCCTCCGGTCCGCGCTTAGCGCGTTTGACTCCTTTTTATTTCGCCTCTTTTATTGTTTTATTTGTCCTACTTCCCTGTTCTTTGTCTGATGGGTGCCCCCGTGTTTGACACGGTAAAAAGTGACTGGGTAACAGCGTAACTCCCAGCACTGGGTTATCATGTAGGACGGGAGCGTATCCCCTGGTAAAGGCCAGGCCCGGGGAAGGGCCATTGCATGAGCTGTAGACTTCCTGCAGGCGATTGGGTCCCTTCGTCAGCCCACAGGAAGGTGTGACCCTGAGGTTACTTTGTTCAGGCCAGAGCCAGTAACCTAAGCCGGGGTGGCGCCCAGGAAGCAGCCCGCCATCGGAGACGGTTGCAATGGTGGAGGAATAAATCGCTATGGTACTTGAAAATAATCCTTTACATTATAAACGTAAAAGAGTTGATGCAAAAGAAGTAATCGAGAAGTCTTTCCCTCGTTACTTAGTCATTAGTCGTACTGAAGAGAATCAGTCATTTACGACCGTAAATCCATTCAAAATTCAGAAGGGCATTGATGCCATAGCTGGACCCGTTAAGTCCTGTACCCGTCTACGCAACGGATCACTTTTGGTGGAGACACTTGGCCTGTCTCAAAGCAACTCGTTGCTCAAGGCGACGCTACTCCACGGATATCCCGTCCGTGTCGAGAAACATAAGACCATGAATTCGTCGCGAGGAGTTGTGACCACAAATGTTCTAGACGGAATGACCGACCCGGAAATCCAGAGCTGTCTGGAAGACCAAGGGGTCACCTCAGTATATCGTGTACAGGCAAGGAAAGAGGGGGAATTACAGCCGACCCGGACTCTTTTCCTCACATTCGACAGGGTCGATTTGCCGCAGAGGATCAAGGCGGGCTACGAGGTGATAGAAGTGCGCCCGTATATCCCTAGCCCGTTGCGATGTTTCCAGTGTCAGCGTTTTGGACACACTCGCATATCGTGCAAAACTGCCGTATCCATTTGTGCAACCTGCGGCCAAGCAAGTCACGAGGGAGCATGCCCATCCGCTCCTGTCTGCGTCAACTGCCGCGGTGAACATCCAGCCTCGTCCCGCGATTGCCCTCGTTTTCGAGAGGAGCGCTGTATCCAGGAGATCCGGGTAAAGGAAAAACTCTCCTTTACTGAAGCCCGGAAGCGATTCCAGTCTCGCCAACCTGTCGTGCCTAAGACCGGCACCTACAGCGCAGCAGCTTCTTTTGCGCCCAAGAAGTGCGATAGCAGTACGCAGACCTGCGATCTTGTGTTTACACGGGTCCAACCTACGCCTAGTTCTCCAAAGCGCTCTACCGTGAAGCCCAAAGCTGTTGTTTTTAATGCCCCTGATATTAAGTTCAGGACGAGTTATACGAGAACAGATTTTTTAAAGTCATCAACTCAGGTAGAGCAGAAGAAGAGCCCTTCACCTCCTCGGAGGTCACGCTCCCATGATGGGAGCAAGCCCGCTAGGCGGTCGCCGTCGCCGCCTATACCCACATCCAACCGATTCCAGGCTTTGGAATCGGTGGATGCTTCTCAGCGGGAGAGCCCTCCCTCTGAGGAAGTGATGGAGCAGGATGTGCCTGCTCCTTCAAAACCACCGAGTCCCACGCGACTGAAAAAAGGACGTTTGTTTCGCCCCGCACCGTCCAAAAAGTAAGGTGGTAAATTTTTAGCTTCTTTTATCTAATTTTAACAATGGCTATCCTTTCGTGGAATGTGCGTGGTCTCCGTAGTCGAAGACCTGACCTCGAGTTAATTTTACGTTCAACTGACCCTTTGCTTGTATGTCTCCAAGAGACTAAGCTTCGCCCAAGCGATTCTTTTAATTTACGCGGTTACTCTTCGGTGAGATTTGATCTCCCTCCCGAAGTTGGCACTCCCGCTCACGGTGAAGTTTTACTTTTAATTCGCAATAACGTGTACAGCACCTCACTACAGCTCCAGACTCCTTTACAGGCTGCCGCAGCTACAGTTCACTTTTCTGGCCTTAGTTTTTCTGTCTGCAATGTTTATTTACCTCCGTCCGGCACCATCACCACAGTTGACCTGGACGATCTTTTGTCTCAGCTACCACCCCCTGTTCTTCTTTTGGGGGATTTCAATGCACACCACCCCCTATGGGGTTCCACCACGGAGTGTGCAAGAGGTAACCTCTTAGCTGACTTTTTGCTAAATCACAATCTTATAGTTCTCAACACTGGTCAACCAACTTTTCTCTCTGACAGCACTCATAGCTTTTCGCACTTGGATTTATCCATTTGTTCTGCCTCGCTTGCTGTACATTTCTGCTGGAACGTCATCTCTGATTTATATTCCAGTGACCACTTTCCGTGTCAGATCCATGTACTCTCTCCGAACGCACATTCACAGCGCGCGTCAAAATGGCTCATTGATAAGGCGAATTGGCCTCTCTATCGATCTTTGGCCGAATTTTCAGGGTGTGAATTTCCATCTGTCGACACCGCGATCGAGCACCTCCGTACGGTCATCATTACCGCCGCAGATAAGGCTATCCCCCGGTCGTCTTGTCACCCCAGACGCATTCCGGTTCCCTGGTGGACTGATGAATGCCGGGACGCATTGCGTGCTCGCCGAGGTGCTCTCCGAGCTTTTCGTCGCCACCCTACCTCAGCAAATATGATTTGCTACAAACAACTTCGCGCCAAATGCCGCCGAGTCATTAAGGATAGCAAAAAGGCTTCTTGGATTTCTTTTACCTCTTCTTTTAACCGCACAACGCCTTCATCCGTAGTTTGGGAACGGCTACGCCGCGTTGCTGGCAAACCAAGGTTTACACCTATACCCGGTCTTAGGATTTTAAATCGAGTGCTCACCACTCCGACTGACGTCGCCAATGTTTTAGGGCAAACCTTTGCTGATGTTTCTAGTTCCGCCAATTACCCGGTTACATTTCGCGCATTAAGGGAGCAGGTTGAGAGGAAAGGTTTCTCGTTTGCCTCCGACCATCAGGAGAGCTACAACGTTCCTTTTACCGCCAGGGAACTGGAGCATGCCCTTTCCACCTCTCGACACTGCGCACCGGGGCCAGATAACATTCATGTTGCTATGTTGCAGCATTTATCAGCAGAAGGCAAAGCTTTTTTATTACGAACTTTTAATTTTATTTGGTGTCATGGCACATTTCCCAACGCTTGGCGATTGGCCACCGTCATTCCGATACCTAAGCCTGGAAAGGACCCTCATCTTCCTTCCAGTTACCGTCCGATTTCCCTCACCAGCTGCGTTTGCAAGGTGATGGAACGAATGATTAACGGACGGCTCATGTGGTGGTTGGAGTCGAGGCAATTATTGACGAACGCCCAGTGTGGTTTCCGGCGTCATCGTTCCTCAGTCGACCATCTGGTGTCTTTAACTACCCATGTAATGGACGGTTTTGTGCGCAAGTGTCAAACGGTTGCTGTATTTTTTGACCTGGAGAAAGCGTACGATACTTGCTGGAGAGGCGGTATCCTCCGAACGCTTCACGATTGGAACATACGTGGGCGTATGTCTGTTTTTATTCAGGAATTTATGAAGGAACGGGTTTTTAATGTTCGCGTGGGATCAGTTTTATCATCTAATTTTATTCAAGAGAACGGCGTACCTCAGGGCTCGGTACTTAGTTGCACACTATTTGCCATTGCGATTAACTCTATCACCGAGTGTTTACCGCCAGGAATACATTCGTCGTTATTTGTGGACGATTTTGCCATCTATCTTTCCTCTCGGAGAACCTGTCTCTTGGAACGCCGCCTCCAATGCTGTCTCGACCGCCTTCACGCTTGGAGTGTCTCTCACGGGTTCCGTTTCTCCGCAGAGAAGACGGTCTGCATGAACTTCTGGCGCCACAAGGAGTATCCTCCACCTTCGCTCCATCTTGGCCCAGACGCACTCTCTTTCGCAGACGAAGTTAGGTTCCTTGGCTTGGTGTTTGACAGGAAATTATGCTGGTCATCGCATATAGCGCTACTCAGAGGCAAGTGTGAACGTTCTCTTTGTATTTTACGTGTTTTAAGTGGCACATCTTGGGGAGCTGACCGGACTATACTTTTACGTTTTTACCGCGCTCTTATCAGGTCCAAATTGGATTATGGCAGTGTTGTTTATGGCTCTGCGCGGCCTTCTGTTCTGCGCCGCCTGAACCCGATTCATCACCGGGGTATCCGTGTTGGCATTGGAGCATTCCCCACCAGTCCTGTATTGAGTTTATGTGCGGAGTCTGGAGAACCTCCGTTGTTTTATCGTAGGGATGTTTTACTTTCTGCGTACGGTTGTCGCTTAGCTGCGCAACCTCGTCATCCCACGAATGGGCCGTTTTTTAATGTGTCTTTTGATCGTTTTTATGCTGCTCGGTCTTTTACTCCTAAGCCCGCTGGCTTTCGTTTTCGGGAGATTTTACGGACATTGGACATTGAGTTACCTGCTTTTTTCTTAGCCGGGGAAACTTCTTCTCCCCCCTGGATTTTAGCAGAGGCCCCCGTTCATCTCGGGCTTACGTCCTGTCCAAAATCATCGACCGCAGCACATATTATTCGTTGTTCTTTTAGCGAGATCAAATGCTCTTTTAATGGCTGGAATTTTATCTATACCGACGGCTCTAAATGTGACACAGGTGTAGGATGTGCTTTTGTTTTTAATGGGGCTAGTTTTACGTATGGGCTTGACGTTGCAACATCTATTTTTATGGCGGAGCTTTATGCTATCTATCGGGCGGTTTTATTTATTTCTGATCACGGGCTGGGGAACAGTGTTATATGTTCCGATTCTTTGAGTGGCATTTTAAGTTTTAGAAACCTGTACAACCTCCACCCCCTTGTACAGATGGTCCAGAATGCAGTTTTAACGCTTTACGACGCTGGCGTCAGGGTAAAACTACTGTGGGTGCCTGGACACGTCGGGCTCCCGGGTAATGAAGCCGCAGATGTTGCAGCAAAATCCGCTCTTTTAGACCCTGCTGAGTACGAGCAGCGTTTTTATTTCGGAGATTTTATACATTCAATACGTAGAGCCATTTTTTCGCGCTGGCGCGAGGAGTGGGAATTACTCCCAAATAATAAGCTCCGTGAATGTAAACCCGCCCCTTTTAACTGGTCGACTTCTTCTCGCGCTGTTCGTCGCGAAGAAGTAATTTTAGCTCGTCTTAGAATTGGGCATTGCCGTTTTAGTCACTCTCACCTTTTTAATGATCAACCCGCTCCAGTTTGCCCTCACTGTGACCACCCCTTTACAGTGCGTCACGTTTTAATTGATTGTCTTCATCTGACAGCTTTTAGAACTAGCTTAGGTTTGCCGTCCTCTATTGAGGACTTACTAGCGGATGATGTGGTTGCTGTTGAGCGTGTGCTCCGTTTTATCCGTGTTTGTGGTTTTTGGAGCACGGTGTGAGGTTTTATCTTTTACCATTGACGGCATTTTTAGATTCTTTTAAGACTGTTGTTTTTTCAGCTTTTGCTGAATTTTGTTATCTAGTCTTAAATTGTTGTTTTGCACATTACCCCTGTTATATGTTTTGGGGTTTTATTGTTACCATTGTAATCTTTTATAAGACTGGTTTGTTTTCAGCTCTTGCTGATTAGTTTTGTTACCGGTCTTTGTTTGTTGACCTGTGTTTGCTTTGGGATTTTATTGGTACTTTTTTAGTCCCTTATACGACTTGTGGTTTTCCGCTCTTGCGGCTGTGTTTTAGTAACACCTTAATGTTTGTGGCGCCTTATACCCTTGTTTTTTGTTTTTGGGTATCAGTTTTATTGCACAAGTACTACTGTCTGTTCGTTATGCGCAGGATTTGCGTTCTTTGTTTTGTTTATTTATTTTTATTTCTGACATAGTACCTGATGTGTTTGGGCGCTAATGACCACAGCAGTTTTGCGCCCTTAAGCAATAATCAATCAAATCTTTTTTGCAATTTATCAAAAGGAACGTTCCCTCGCTTGTTTACATTCCAAATTACAATGCCCTGGTATTTTCCACATAGGATATATCCCCTTGATAAATTCGTTTTAACCACTAAAAGTTTATTCCTGCTGTTTTTAACCATGCCAATCCTTCCCTTCTATCCTTATCGCAAATTTCAATATATCTTTCTCCTTCTAACCCATTTTTAGTGTACTATATGTTATCTCTTTCCAAAAATCTTTTATTCAGTCTTTCTTCCTCATAGCACATTGATGCCTTTCCCACTTCTTGTAGAATATTTTGTATATCTTCATTGTAGCTAAAGTTTAATCTATTCAAAATGTGAAGCAGTCTTCAAATTTGATAGTTCAATAACTTGTTAAATAGATATTTATTTGCGTGTGCAGGTTTAACATCAGACGCTTGGAAAACAAATGTATTTGGAAAAAATTAATGTTACATTGCTTACAGTGTTTATGCGGAAAACAAATGCTCTAATAAAATTAATGCTACCAAGTTTAAAGAGTCTTCTTGCATTGAGAATTTGTCAGTATGAGAGGATTCATCTCTGATTGGCTGAGTCACTATTGTAAAAACATGCTCATCATAAAGTGCTACTATCATATATATATATATATATATATGTATATGTATATGTATGTATATATACACACACATTCTACCCTCTGATGATTGGAAGGTAAATAAAAATTCACTTATTTATTAGGTGATGAATTTAATTCAACATCATAAGTGTCTCCAAAAGTGTGGCACGTAAAGCTATAGATAAGCGACGAAGTTTACTTCTTCTAGTTAGGCTGTGTATCAAGACCCCCCTAACAGCCCAGGTATTGTCAGTTTAATTGGTGCTACTTATAAGTATGAAGGAATCGGCTAAAAATACACCCCTCTAACAGTCCATGTTAAGTATGAAGGACTCTGCTACAGATATACCCTCTTAATAGGTGTCACACTAAAAATGCAGCCTAGTGGCCCCACGGTAAGTATGAAGGAACAGGCTAAAAACAGACTCCCACGTATTGCCACGCTAGGAATGGGCTGAAAATACACCCCATGCATTGTTTCGTTAAATATGAAGGATTGGGCTAAAAATACACTCCCATATGAAGGAATAGGCTAAAAATACGCCACTTTGCCGCACCCGCCCAGGTAGTGTTACGAAGATATCCCTCCTGTAACCACCCAGGTAACAGCGCTACTCCAATTCTGTTTAACCAGAAAATCCCCTCCCCATGATTGATCGGCTACTTCGCTATACTTTCTATTTTTAGTCGGAAATACCGCAACGCTAATGCATTTATTGTTATCTGACATAAGGGAGGAAAAAAGTAGTAGGACTAAGGCAAAGAAAATAGGAACAGTAAGTACACGAGTATGTGAACTTATCATCCTCCCAACAGTATTTTTGGGGACATGATAGCAACTCAAATTACTTTGGGCGGAAAAGTTTTTGTATCAATATTTTATTAAATCTATAGGAAAGGAAAAAGTTAATCAACACAGGTGAAGTAGTCTCCAATTGAATTTATTTCAAGGCAGACTTGGCTGCAGGCGAAACTGTTGTACTGTTGTATAATTTTGGTATCTTCCTTCCGAAAATTGGCAAATTACAGCAACCTCCATGGTATCATAGCCTTGCTTCTTTGGTCGAAAGTGTAGAGGAGGAAGTATTAATTTTAAGGCTTGTATATGAGAAAAGTATTGCTGGCCATTTTAACTCCAGTCTCAAACATTCCTTGTTCAGTTTTTAACACCCCTCTATAAGCCCATTTTTGAGCCTTAGATTTTTGTTCGGCTGTAACATTCGAGGGTACTTGTAGGACTCGTCATCTGCAAAGAAAAATAACACGTGGATGTTAGGCGAAGTACTTCTTTTTTCTTTTCGATGACTCTGCTACAATGAAAAATATTAAATAGGCCACTGAGACTAGTACAGCATCTTTGTCTGGTAAAAAATGCAATAGGATTAGTGATAACAGTTTATAAAGGTAAGTTTATTGATAATAACATTGCACTAAGTTTTACACTGTACGTGTGAATTGAGGAACTCGACAAGAACCCTTAGTGAGAGTACCAATATGCGCTCTTGCCTCAGAGGAAGGCTCGCGTCAGACATTTGTTCACTGGGCAGTTCTCTTGAAAGTCTATGCTATTGCGGATGAGTTGAAATTTGTTGGACCAAACATAGGCATGCCTCAAGGCGCTTATCTACAACGACAACCTACAACATTGTAATTCGCTGACCATGATTCTCAATTGTAGCCATACTTTTGTAAGACGTCAGCATTGGGAGAAAGATTACCTGCCATGAACTCCAATGTAACAGTCAAGATAAGAGTTTAAATGACTAACGTAAAGCTTTTTACATCGAAATTTGTAAGGCTTAAACAGCACGGGAATCCTACGTTAGTATGACACAACGTAAGTTGGCCTGCAAGTCTGTATTGTGGGCACTATTTCATTCTATTTCATTTAAATAAACGAATTTCAATTTAATAACTTAATCTGACTGCTGCCCAGAGAGACTGGGGAGTGGAGGGGATGAAGGGTGAAGGGGAAGGGAGTGAAGAGGGGCTAGGGTTGGAAAAGGGTTTAGCCCCTCTCGTTTGACCTTGAAACAGGGATGGTTTTTCAACTCCTAAAATAGGGGATGATATATTTCACCTTGAAATGGGGATAGTTTTCAACCCCTGAATATGGGTGTGTCCTTGAAATAGGGGATGGGATCAAGTGGTATCTATACTACTTTAGACCGAGAGTCCATTAATGACTATCTTCACATTCGTATGCTCCGGAAGCAAGTTTACAGCATGTGCGCCAAAGAGTGGAGACTATGGCTAAGGAAGAAAGCTATAGCAAAATAAATATATTAACCCATTAACTGGACATTGTAGCAGTTTTAGATTGGTTGCTGCCCCGGGTTGGACACCGACTTATGAAGCGGTCTCATTGACTGTGATGATTGCTTCGGTTGTTGTCCACGCTACACGATATCATCTCAGGGTATTTTTCTGGTATTGTTAGTCGCTGCTAAACAGGACTGGGAGAGGAGATCAGCTGTGTCAATAATTACGTGATGTGATATAGTATATACAGTAATTTATGAATCGCAATATTACAACCGCTGCGAATGATGGAACTAAGTGTTATAGCCCTGACCTACTCTCGAGTTTAATAAATTTACTGCGGTAAAGACGGTAGTTGAAATCCAGCCTGGTTCTGATAGACTTCACGCGAGCGCATCCTCAGCAGATAATTTTGTATCTGCCAAAAGATCCGCCGGAATAATTTCCAAAAGGGCTGCCCATCGACGACTTCCAAAGAGACGGACTAAATTTGAGAATGAGTGCAATTCTGAACTTCTCGGCGACTTCCGAAATACGAATGAGTCCTGAACTGAATCTAAGTCTGTACTGACTCTAAACTGAAAACGAGAATGAATGACTGAGAGAATAACTGAATGCTGGAGCAGAGTAAACGCCTCCTTATATATGCAATTCAAATCGCCTAAGCTTTGGCGCCATCAAGCCATAGGGGTCTACACATGTAAGCGCAAGTCTCGCTCTGCACTTCAAAATTTTAAAACATCTATCTATAATTGGCTAGTTTAAAAGTCAACTGTCAGTGCACATCACCCGCTGTACTTCGAAAGTTAAAAACGTTTAATTATAATTGGCTGGTTTAAACTGCCTAAAACGGCGAGAGAGTTCACCCCTAACACATATAATGGCGAGATAGTTCACTCCCTAACACATATAATGGCCTGGATTCCAATGGACCCTCACAAACTTGCCAATCAAGAAATGACATAACTCTGGTCTCTTGTGCTTACCTTTCCTTGTTGAACGATGATTTATTATCTCCTTGGCCTTCCGTAAACAGTCACACCAGAGGAATCCCAATTCTAAAGAAACATAGTTCATTCCTTATGTAATACCTTGGGATACATATATGCTTAATACCTACATTATTAATTACAATATGAAAAATATAATAATGGGTTTACAACATACATATTATATTGATATCTCAGTAGGGGGCACAAGTACTGTCGCGACATTTCAGCTGCCACGATTTCACAAGCATTCATACACATCTGATGATATCGAAAGATACATTTCAGATGGATACCTCAAATGATAACACCAGAGTTGAAAGCAGGTGTCCAGGAATTCCTCGGGAAATATGAGCCTCCACCGGGTAGATCCTGAAGACTTTTCTCAAAGATTATTTCTAGGAGTGAAACAAGGACTCTTCACTTTGACTTAAAAATCAAACAGTCTGTATAACGAAAATATAGAGGCTCTCCAAATCAGGGGACGTTTCGTGTGTGTTAGTTGGTTGGAAATGTCACTGAATATAATTTTGTGATATAAAGGGGGTTGTGCTTTTGGAATTCATTCCAAGTTACTCCATTATTACTAAAGAATCCTCCCCTTCTATCATGAAGTTTATGTCAAGCCATTAAGGAGAAATAGCGTGGAAAATTAACTCCGGGCGAGTCGCTGCTTCACGATAATAGATCGTGGGTATTTGGAGCTTAGCAAATAGCAAATTTGCTTAGGTCTGTTCCTAATGGTTATTTTCCAAAGAAACTCATCCTGTAAGAAGATTTTTCCAATATAGACGCCACGAAGGAGTCAGTAACAGATTGACAGGAGTACTGTCAATATCCTTTATTTCCTAAAGAATTAAGTCACTAACGGCAAAGTGGACAAAATGTGTGGAAGTCAAGAATAAATACACAGAAAAGCAGTGAGAAAAGTTGCACCACCAGGTTGCATTTTCATACTAATGTAGATAACATATTGAATGCCCCTCATTTATCTCTAAATATATTTCTTTGTCCTTAGGCATTATCCTATCAATACACAATCTTAAAACATTGCTTCGTGATTTTCTACCGTAAGGCCTTTTTGCCGAGAAGAGAATATATGAAATATAATCGCATGTATATCCTTAATACTTTGCGCCCAACACAGTTAATTTTAAGAGTTAGAGCTTACTAATTTATTTTTCAAAATTTTCAGATATTTTCACTTCAGTACCAATTTTATGAGCATTAAAAGTGAGCATAAGATCAACTGCACATGTTTGTAAAATACGCCAAATATATACGATTAAAACATTAGTAATTTTGATATTAGCAAGTTCTACTTGATTGTGCTCAAATTAGAGATTACTTCTGTCTTAAACGATAACTATATAACCAAAAATTCATAAAAAAATATCAACATTCTTCTTCTTCTTCTTCTCATTTGGCTCTATAGTCCGGGGTGAGCCTTGGCCTGCCGCAGCGACCTCTGCACCCTCTACTACTTCATTGATAGAAGATAGTATTGTAGGGGGGCATGTAATCAGGACTCCGCCGGTCGCCTATGACACTATGTTTCGATCACCTCTTCATCAGACAGCTTCTCAATTGTCCTCACGAGGCTTGGTGTACCCCATTCTAAACCCCCCTAACTTAGAAAAATTCCTAAGTAGATACTGGAATCGAACCCGGGCCTCCAGGAAAGCAGTCAGCAATTCTAACCACTAGATCAAGGATAAAAGTTAATATACGAAGTCTCTTCAAAAAGTATCACGAATTTTGAATTTCCGCGGGCTAGGTATATTCGATTTTCGATTTTTTTGTGGCGTTATGTTGGTATTCATGTCCCTCACTTATGTTGACAAGCTCGGCCATTTTGAATGTTCAGTTAATTGTTGACAGCTATTTGGCTTGGACGTGTTTTGGCTCGTCTTCAATTTTTGCCTATTCCAAAAAATGGAACAAAGAATCTGTATCAAATTTTGTGTGAAAAACAAAATTAAGTGTGCAGATGCATTCCGAATGTTGACTGTGGCATATGGTGAAGCTACCTTGGACCAAAGCAACGTTTATCGGTGGTACAAAATGTTCTCAGAGGGTCGAGAAGATGTGAACGACGAAGAGCGACCCGAACGCCCGAGCTCGTCAACAACAGACGAAAACATTGAAGAAAATAGTATTGGCCAATCGTCGAATCACCGTTAGAGAAGTTGCTCAGGACCTAAATATATCGATTGGCTCGTGTCATTCAATTTTTACCAATGATTTGGGCATGAGATGGGTTGCCGCAAAATTCCTACCAAAGTTGCTCAATTTCGACCAAAAATACCATCGCATTAACGTTGCTAAGGAGCTGTTGAATTCTGGCCGCGACGACCCAAATTTGCTCCAGAGGGTCATAACTGGTGACGAATCATGAGTTTATGGTTATGCCATGGAAATTAAACTCAATCATCCCAATGGGTGCTGCCACACGAGCCAAGACCGAAAAAAGCGCGCCAAGTTCGGTCGAATGTGAAGGTTTTGCTTACAGTTTTCTTCGATTGCAGGGGCGTGGTGCATCATGAGTTCTTGCCACAGGGTAGAACGGTCAATAAGGAATATTACCTGCAAGTTATGCGCAATTTGCGGGAAGCAATCCGCTAGAAACGCCTGGATTTGTGGAAGAACAAAAATTGGCTTTTGCGCCATAATAACGCCCCTGCGCACACATCGTTGCTTATGCGCGAATTTTTGGGCAAAAACAACACACTTGTGATGACGCAGCATCCGTACTCCCCAGACCTGGTCCCCTGTGACTTTTTTTGTTCCCAAAACTGAAGAGGCTCATGAAAGGACGACGCTACGCCACGATTGAGGACATAAAGACGGCATCAAAGGAGCTGAACAAGATCACAAAAAACGATTTTTAAAGTGCATCTAGGATTGGAAAAAACGTTGGCACAAGTGTATAATATGTGGTGGGGATTACTTTGAAGGGGACAAAATAGATATTCATGAATAAATAAATACTTTTTGAAAAACACAAAATTCGCGATACTTTTTGAGCAGACCTCGTATATATAAATGAAAATAAAAATAAGGTAACACTATTAGCAATGTAACAAATTAACAGTAATAATCATAGAAGCTTTAAGAAGATAAAACACTTAAGATAAAGTCACACTTGAATATAATTATAACACAAAAACAGCAATGAATAAATCATAAAATGCAGTTCATAAAAAGTGCATTGTTTTTCAGTACTGAGTCTTAGTATATAATAATGTGCATATGCAAGTTATCAAAAGCAAATGGTGATATTCTACAGCAGAGAAACTTATCGCTACTTATACAGAAGAAATTAATGTATAATTTTTCAAATAATGAATGCCACTCAATTTAAAACCTCTCTGGTTTTCTTCGAGGGAAGTTTATTTTAAAGAAAAAATATCTTCTTTTAAACACAGTGTTATTTTATCATTCTTTCTAGTATAGTCTTAATTTTTTTATATTGTTGCGTTTCCGATTTTTCCGGAAACACTATCGAGATTATTTATTACTTTATTCGTTAATTCAATTTTAACAATCAACTTAATCTGACGTTTTTCAACGGAGGAATTGCAGCTGGAAGAAATCCAAAATATATTCGTTCTATCCCTGGTCTGAAAGTAGTTTCTTGGCATCTTTAATAAATGCTTCTTCACTACCATCAAGCTTTTTAATAACACTATTTTCACTGTTCTGCAATACTCACTGCAGTAGCTGCAGACCTCCATCCACGATCTCCATCTTTAAGAATAGGGTCCAGTGACAAGGGAATATCAGGCCCATGGACTTGGCTGTTGCTACACGAAATTATTCTTTCAGAAACATATTTACATTTCCAATCATCTGGGCCAGTTCGGGAAATTGAATCCGTATCTCTTCAGCGACGGGTGGCAGGCGTGTGCAGAGCATATTACATGTACCATCCGGCTGCATAACGCTCATATATAGTTCTGACTTTTCAGCATGTAGCTTGCGACATCCAATATAAACAGCAGTGCATTATGCTGTTCATCATTCGACCAGATGAAATGAATATATTTGTCAAAATAATCAGAATTCTCGTAACAATGAAGTTTTCCCTTAAAGAAGTAGTAACAGTACTGTATTTATTTACAAAATATATTTTTACAAATCTAACTCATTCATTTCGCGCAGGTCCTAGGACAGTACGTGCTTTTCCAATACACTAGGAACTACATGAAACTGCACAAACCAATTTTTAACTCTTAAGATACAAACAATATAAAATTAAGTAAATAAATAGAAAAGAATCAATATATAAAAGAAAAAATTAAATACCTAAATAAAAATAAACACAAAAGAATACAATACAAAAGTAAATAACTTACACTCCCTCATGTATATGTACAAAAATATTGTAACTGATGCTTTCTATCCCCCTTTCCGGCCTGCTCCTATATGAGCTATCTCACTTTATTTAAAATTTTACCTACTCCCTCTTCCTCCTTCCTTTCTGCCAGCAAATTGCAGCACTACCACTGCCCCATCTCTTTCTCCTTTCTTCCGTCCCTTTGCAGTATGCCAGAATATGACTTCTCAAGATTCTTTCTCTGCACTTATAGGGCAGATTCTCGCAACCCTCTCTAGCTGTTACCTCAGTCAACCGCCACGTCGCCTAACCTAAACAAAGCGAGCCCCCGATTGCAGAGTTGGGCTCCTGTTGTTTGTAACGCTCCACCCCGCACCCGATTGTCAACTGCGATTGTATCTCCAGTGAAACTTTTTCTGCCTACTCCGAAAGAGTCAGCTGCCTATTAATGTCCCTAAAGCATTTCTTATTTTTATTGCAAACTCCCGTCCTGTTTCCCCGCTCTGCGATACAAATGTTCTCCATTGCTCTATTTTCCATTCTTAATTTTGAAACCCAGGTCATATTTCCCCCATTCTCAGCTACTGCCGGAGCAGACCGTCCTAATTAGTGTCTGTTCTCCGTGAACAATTGGTAACCAGTACTTCATGTTCGGTTCCTGCTTTCTATAATCTCGCTATAGGCATCAAATCCCTTATGGGTCCCGCAATTTTATGTATCACTCCCCGCTCTTAAAATACCTTGCAGAATATTCGTCCTCACCCGTCCAAGTTCTCTGTTTGTTTCCAATCCCAAATTTCGGCAAATATTAGATAACTATTTCACATTTGCTATCTTTAGGACGATGTTTTTGTTAAATACAAAACATATGCACCGTTATAAATATAGTTTATATGCTGAATAATTAATGTTCTTTTCTTTTTAAAACAATATAGAGAAAATTAAACGCAAGAGTGCTTTTTAAATTTCGGTTTCAAGTATATCCCGGCTCCTAATGATCCAATTTCTCTAATTTTCGAAAACTATTTTTCTTACTTTATTTAAATGCTATATTTCGCATTTTTTTGTGAAGAAGCAAATATTGGAGTTACTAGAGCGATGTTCTCATTTTTGATTTTCAGGTAAACTCCCATTCCTAATATCCCCACTGCCCTAATTTTCAGAAAATATATTCTTTATATTATTTAAATTGTATATATGGAATTTCGTTGTGAAAAAGTAAATATTAATGCCACTAAAGCGATTTTTAAGTTTTGGGTTTCAGATAAACCCTCCTCCTAATGGTTCAATTTCACTGATTTTCAAAAACTATTTTTTTTTAATTTTATTTCAATGGTATTAACCGAATTTCCTTTAAAACATTTAAAATTGCGGGTGCTAGAGCGATTTTTAAATTTCCCTTTAATCCCCACTCGTTTTTCAGGTACACCCCTACTCGTAATGACTCGATTGACCTGATTTTCGGAAAAACTGTTATCAAACTATTATAAAGAAATATGTACGGTTTTGTTGAGACAGAACAAAAATTGCGGTGACTTTCAATTTTTTTTAAAAAAAAATTCGCTTTAAGTTAAACCGCCCCCCTTTATGGTTCAATTTTGCTGATTAACAAACTCGACAAATCGTTTGTGAATTGGTGGTTATATGCCGAGTTTCGTTGAGAAAGAAAAAATAAAAAATTGTGTCCACTAGAACGTTAAAAGCACACACAAATATATATTCTTTATCGATGCCTAGTAGTTAGAATTAATGGAGATTTGGAAATATTATGCGAATCCGATTCTATTAATACAATGGCAATAGCTTATATTCCTTCGACATTCGCTAAAATAAATAAATTAAATAGCCATTTTACGGGCACGGCTGTGATATCTTCATTCCTTCGGAATTCGCTAAAAGAACGGTATTCACCATAGGAATACGAGGTTTGATTGCCCATTTACAAGAAACAAGAGATTCGTCCTTAACCTTTCTATCATATTATCAAGTATAATAGTACTAAGCAGAAAGCATAATCATTTTAGACTCATTGTTCCTCTGAAAATATCTCAATCAATTCTATGTATTGCAAAGGATGAATTCATATCTTCATTGTTGGATATGCAAACCGCTGACAAATATACAATCCGGAGCAAGGCTTTTATTACAACAAAGTACAAGTGATTTGTCAATTGATAGTTCAGCGCATTTCTTGCATACTTTTCAGTATTTGTATGTTAGTATATTCTACCACTCTCTCTCTCTCTCTCTCTCTCTCTCTCTCTCTCTCTCTCTCCCTCTCTCTCTCACCCTTCATTTTCACCAAACAGCAATCTCCAGCCGTCAATAGGTTATTTTGATTTCTGACTCTTAGCCTCACCAATCACGCCAGGCAGTTTAGTAATATATGTCTTAGTGTGTGTGGGTGTTGCAGGAACATTTGTATATGTTTCTCCCGTACCATCGTCAGTCTCTTTTCAACAAACATAATTTTCATGATATTATGTGAGGGAGAAGAACTTTCCATTAACAGACGCATGCAGTAACAACAACGTTTAGGTGATTATTGCCTCGATTAATGAAACTCGATTGGGAAACTTTGATATCAGGAAAAAGAAAGCATAAGGTAAGCGCCAGAACGCCAGCTAATCGATCAGCACGTAACAATACTACCGTAGGTATATCAGTTTGCGATTATCAAAAGAATGTACTAAAAGAAATAATGAAAACGTCACAAAGGAATTGAAAATACCGTGGGGACCATATAAAGCTAAAACTCTAATTAAATATTAAACAATGCTTTATAAAATTAATTTGTTACCAAATGAAATAAATAGTCAATAAAATAATAACTTAGTTCTACGGATGAGCTATGCGTTTTACGTAGGAGTGGTATATAGGTTACAGAGACCAACGTAGTGATCCCAAATAAAACGCTTTATCTGTTAGTTCTTGCTACAAAATCCTGAACAGCCTTTGCTGGATAATAACATTAAACGTTTTACCTTTGTCTTGTTAGAGGCGGCTGAGCCTCCATGACAGAGACGATCCATATTTAGAGCAATATAGAGAGCTACAGGCATTTAGCTAATGGTTTTTGAATAACATCAAACAAGCCTAATGACTCTACGATCCCTTGCTTTCTCACCATGGTAATTCTGTTACTATCGTTTTATCTACAGAGTAGAATCTTTGCTGGAATTCTAACCTCGGTTGAAGGAGATAAACCTATTTCACTCTGCGATCTAAAGGCGTGACTAGTTCAATGAACAGAAGAGCGAGAGTCGCGGCAATCCATCAATTGCATTGTCAACGTTTTGCCACAAGCCAAAAAAGCTCGCTGCGACGCTGGTTAAAATGTCCTGAGCAAAATCCGAGAATGCAAAGAAATAAAGCTTTAAGTTATGATGCATTACGCAACAAACGCAATTAATAGTTAACAGGGGTTTGTGTATTTAATTTTATACTATGTATTTATTTTTGTTATTCACTAAGAAAAGATTCCAAAAGTTTGGAATTAAATGTCTTTTTACTATGAATGAAATACTGCTAGGAATCTAGGAATGAAGAAGTATTAAATATGAGGACTGGAAAGAAGGTAGTAAAACACTATCGCCTAACGAACAATTCAAGATGTTCTCATGATATCTAGAGGAAGTTATTAGATTCTTTCACTGTCACTACAATAGTCGAGAAATTAGTATGTGTATTGGTAGTATTGGGACGTGTTTATGCTGGCGACTCTGCTGGCGAGTGGCTCGTCTTATCACTGACCAATAAGGTAATAAAAACATATCACCAGAGGCGTATCAGAGACATGACATCATCGGTGTTGCAACAGTTAACGAAAATTAAGCAGTAGCAATGTATTTTCAAGAGAATGGGTGGAAAGAAGAAGTCATTCTAGAAGAATTAATCGATCGTTTTATAATAAACTTGGATGACTTCAGTGATTTCATTGACAGTGATAGTGAACATAATGAATTGGAAATGGAAATCGACAGTGAAGAGGAGCAGAAAGAAGAAGAAGATTATGCTCTTGAAGTGCAGTCGTTGGAGGCGGACAGCGAATGACGGTATGTGGTAACAGTAAAGAATATAAAACAGTTAAATAATGAAGTAAACTTGAGCCACCCTAAAGTCTAAAAATGAACAGTATGAACGCGAGGCAATATCTTGCGGGTCTACGAGAATGCTCTGGCAAGATTACATTGCCACGTTGGATGATGGCACTTGAATGTCATCCTTTATCCGAGGACATAAAAGTGTGAAACATGGGCTACGTGCAGGCCATTCTATCATCGAAAATTATTACGTTGATTGGATTCAATCACTGTTGGAGGTGAATCGGTGTTGAACAGAAAAGAAATTCGTAAGAAGCCGCATTAGTGTTGCATTAAGGCAGGATTGCCAACGCAAATCATTTTCAAGTATTATTGTGCACGTAAAGTACAGCAGCGAAGGATCGCGTTATGTTATCAATTAATGGCATTAAGTTATTATGACCCGACTCTGGAATGCTACTTATAAATGAAGTGTTGCAGATTCGGTACTACAAACCCCTGCCGCAAGGCGCTCCTCAGACAAAAAAAAATGATTTAGCTACATGTGTCCATCGTGTTCCAAAAGTATGCCAGCGGATGATTAATGGACAGAGGCTTTATTGCATCATCATCAACTTAGAAGCCTTATTCCTAAAGCCTGTTTCTGTGCCATATGAACCGTTTATAATTTAGTTACTCTCACCACCAACGGATGTCAGAAGGATAGTTCAACCGATCGCTTCAGATGTGATCTAGTACGATGCTAAGGTATTAGTTGGACATTACCTGTATTTTGTTCAGGGACTTCTTTTCTCGGTATGCAGTTTTTTAATGTGCAACACATCTACGACGGGAGACCCACTCTTTTAAGCATATCCCGGAAAACTTTTGCTTAAGATGTTTTTACGTCCTTAATTTGACCTCGGCCGGATTTGAACCCGCGAGCCTTGGGATCAGGACAGAGCACGTTACCTCTAGACCAACCCCACTATATTCATTATATTGAAAGGATTTTTAAGTCTTCAGTTTCTGTAATAAATGGTTATCTAATCATAAATGCGTTGTCATTGCTTATTGTCAGTCTTCATGCATATTACTGAAAAATAATCCAACTTTATTTTATGTAAGCCGAATTATTATTACCAAAGATACATTTTAAATTTTGAGGAATATCTGATCACCATATTTGCTTCAAACAAGCGTTGTTACGTTCTTGCAATATGTTCGATTTGGAAAGGGTGTGGAATATAATAAAGTGCCGAATCTCTTAAGTGCCATAGAACTTTCGCTTGAATATAGGTTAAAACAGTTGAAGCATTGCATTCTCTTTTAAAGCTTCTGAGGATGGAAAAAACAAATATTGATTGCCGAATGCAAATATTTATTTTACTGTGCAAATAATATTGGGAAATATTACGCCATGTATGCATACCTGCGCTTAAGACTGTAAGCCTTTAAGGGAAACAGAGTAAACTTAGTTACAGTAAAGCGTTTATCGATTAAAAAAATCTCAATCGTTATCTTACTGTTATACTTTCTTACAGTTAGTGTCACTAGGGATGTCAAAACTTTTGCTTTCTAATAAGAATATAATCTGCTGCTTATTCAACTTCATGCTATAATCTTCTTAAGCTCAGCATCTGTTGAAATATCCGGTTAACCCGGCAATTCCAGGTAATTTGCCTTAGGAGCTTAAAGATTGAAAATGAAATACATCTATCATAATGTATCCCATATTCTTGGTTAGTTCGGTTGTAATAGAGCTTAACTTAAACTACCAATAGTATTTATAGACTTCGACAGTGATTTGGGTGCATATGAACTTTTAGTTAATTTCTAGAACATCCAGTATTGGAGCCGTTTATTTGCATCTAGTATAAAGTTGTAAATAAATATATGTAAATATAAATATATATTTATTCGAACTACTGGAGTTCTTCTATGGCCACAGAAGAACTCGAGCAGTTCGAAATATAGCGATTCCAAATATGGCTTTCTCTTAGTGTTTTATCCTTTTCTGTTTTTATAATTACTTTAATTTGTTACTTTGCTAATATTGTTAGTTTATTTTTATTTTTACTTTTATTTCATATTGTATATATATATATGAATTTTAATAACATGTATTTTTGCGCACATAATAGTATGCTCACAAATATATTATGAGCTGCTGATTAAACAATATAACATTTTAAGAAATTTTCCGTCTTTTTTCCACTTTAAAAGTTAAAGTCATTGTTCATATCTTAAGGTTAATTTCCAGCAACTTATTGGCTTTTGTGAGTATATATATACTTTTGAATGGTGAATACGAGCTCAAATATATGATTTACTCTCTTCTCAACATGATAATAACATTATTTGTAAATAACAATTATGAATGAATGTTGCACTCACATTCCTTGGTGCTTTAAAAGTTTCCTTATCGTGATATGTTGCAAGAAACAATTCACATACCTGAAAAGTTTAATAAACAATTGCATTCACTTTCCTTTGTGCTTTAAAAGTTTCCTTATCGTAATATCGTCGCAAGAAACAATCCCACATACCTGAAAAGTTTAATAAACAATTGACACTCCTGTAGCAGTGTGCGTTTACCAGGATAGTGAAAACTACATCTTAACAATGTGAAATCAGCGCAAAAAATTGAGTCACAAGAATGTTTTTAGAAATATTTAGTTACTGTATTTAAAGAAAACCACCTGCATTAGAACGAAGCTTTAAATGCATACTATGTTAACTAATACTGAAGTAATATTCCAAGCGTTTCCTCTGCCTTAGTTGGGTCTCTCGGATTGAGAAGGTTTCGTATGGCCTCACGTTTGGTGCCAAATTTTCAGATGGTTTGTCGGGGGGGTTGTTGTTGTTGTTAGCCCTATTTTGGTGAGCTAATTTTTGAAGCGGGTTAGGTGACTCCGACTTCTTGCCCCAGGTTGGACCCAATCTTGTAGCTATGTGTTATTGACTCGAGTGGTCTCGCGTTGTGGTGTTAATTTTGAAATGGTTTTGTAGATTTATTATTAGTCACTCCAGTGCTGTTGCACACGCCTCAATGACACAATTTCTCAGGGTGTATTCAGCTATTTTGTTGATTCGTACTCAACAAGATTGGTAGAGGATTTCTGTAGTGTAAAAAAGCATACGATGCAACGTAATATATATTGGTATTTTATTATGTCCAAATTATTTCGTATCCTATGGTGTTTTGTGAATGAGACTTGACTACGTTGAATATAAACTTACTTGCCGCATGTGAAACTTACAGATGAGTGCCACGGTGCGTGAAACTGAATGTCGAACTTATAATGAGTACTAAGAACTGCGGATATCATGCGAGTGTAAAACTTAAACTGAGAAATGAGTCATGCGGCGTGTAGTGCTTAGAGCTGCTTCTGCGTCGAGCTGAAAGCTTGAACTGCGTGCCTCAGTCGAGAAAACTCACCCTTATATATAAATTCAAAGCAAGCAATCGTTGGTTTTAACGATGCCACGGAGTTACACACGTACGCACAAGTCTTCTCGCCTATCTTTAAAATGTCAAACATACGTTCGCCATTGGCTGGTTCAAGTACACCTTATCTGCCATTCGCTATTTTTTGAAAGTTTCAAAATATTTGTCACTATTTGCTAGTTGAAGAGGTCATACTACCACAGCGTGTGGATTGAAGGCCCCAAATGGATAAAACGTCCATCAATTTCTTCATTCTTTTAAAAAAGGAAACACTTCACACAGCAACCCACGGGTTTCTTATGTGTGGTTTTATTACCTTGTTGACTTTCCAAGCTACTACAACGGGAAACACCAGACTTTCAATTTTGTACAATTCTTACATGAAGTTAAAGCCTATGATCCATACATATACATAACATCTATATTACTAATTACAATGTCAAAATATGATGGTTATGTTTGTAACAGACATACTCTATTATGTTAATATTTTAGTGGGATGGGCCGAAAGCATATATTCAGGATTTGGTATGGAGTCTTCATTAGTGACTCAAAAATGCCTGAAAATAACTCTATAAAGGTTACTAGTTAAAATAATATCCTTAGCTTTATTTAGTTTCCAAAGGAAGTTATTTTCAACTAATACTGAAATTCTATTTTACAAAATTTGTGAGTTCAAGAAACTTTGTATATAAACTTATGCCCGTTACAATACAGAGGAAGGCTGCAATTTTTTGGGAACACTTTATAGGTCATTTTCAGCACACTTTAGATAATAATCATTCTCCTCCTATTTATTAGTATAAAACCTTAAAGTGACATCGATACAAGTGAAAGTGTACCGTAAATTACTTATTCCTATTCTATTCCGGGCCATATCAAAATCATAATACGGTAAGAACGTGTATGAATCGTGTTTAACGTCCGTTTTTACTACAGATGCACTACAGGCGATGGACCCTGATGATACGTGAGATGAAATAATATTTTGGGAAAGGAGTTATTTTTAAAGAAGGAATCGTTCCAGACTTAAGTTTTAGGGTACGTCCCCGGAATTTTCCATTTATGAGATGAGGAAACTTGGAAAACCTCAATCAGGGAGGACGGTCCTGACGGGATTCGAACCCTAGACTTACCGCTCACGAGTCCGCGCCTTAACGACCTCGGCCACCCGTGGCGGTGGTAAGAACGTGAAGTAAGCATTGTATAAGTTAAAAACACGTCACATAGGTTAGGATAGCATATTCATCTATTTGCAATATCGTCCAATATCACAAAAATCGGTTAAGCTTCAAATCCTCCTATTAAATTTAATTGTTGTACAGCTATTGTGCAGCAGCAAAGGGAAAAGAATTAAAATGTAAAAACAGTAAAATTGTATCCCATTAGCCTCAATGAAAGTAATGAAATACTTAGAATGCTGAGCAGTTGGAATGAAAATAAAACTGAGGCTATTAAGATGCAATAAAACCAAATTATTTTAACAGCAAAACCGAGATAAAAATTATTTCCTACAAATAAAATTAAGAATAGAATTCAAACAATAAGGTATAATAGGAGAAAGAGAGATTGAACAACTTGAACGTTGGAATTTTATTATGCTCATTAACTGTAGAATAGGCAAAGAAAAGTAAAACTTTTTTGGTCAAAAGAAATACCTTCATATTATCATTTGAGTTAATATAAATTTACATTAAATGACAAACGATTGATATGATACAGCTGAGTTATGCAATTTTCTTTAGAAACCTTAAAAATTATAAAGAAGTAAGGATTGAAACAACGAACGATAAAGAAATATGTGAATTCTGAAGTATGTGCTTAAGAAAAGTAAGTATTAATAGAGTGAGGCGTCTAATAAGTGAGCGAGTGAATGAATGTGTAGCTAACTAATTTGTATTAAAATCAGAAAGCAGGCAAGAGCACGGCATTGCTTCATGTACCACTCGCTCGCTCCTAATTCTAGAACGCTATTCTATTGGAACAATACAATAAAGTAGCACAAACAGGCACAAAGTTGTTGCAGTTCGTGGCTTGAATATAAGTTAGCATTCGATATTTATGGCCTTCGTCAACTAAGTTGCAATATGTTTTTGTTTTTTAAATTATATACCTTACTAGCGGCGGCCCGCCAATAAGGGCTAGACGGGCCCGCCCTCCAACCCAAAGAAAATACCACAATTATTTACCATTTTCTTTTCTCCTGGTCATATTTTAAAACAAAACAAATAATGCAGGAAAACAGCGATTTATAACCGATTAGTTTTGAACTGCATCTAACGTAACAAGGGCATTTCCTTTCTACTAAATTAGAGGTAGCATGCGGGTTCTTCGTTAGCGAGAGAAGCTCATGGGCCAGCCCGAAAATTTGGCTCTTTAAACTTCATAGGTCAGTAAACACTTACAAGGACTAATATTTTTCTTCCTCCAAAATGGATTAGTCTTTCTCTTATTTCTAGGTTCTCTTGGGCCAGCAGGAAGACGGCCAAGACATGCGCTCGGTATTCTCTCTTTTCTAAGGAATCAGATGTTGAGGGGCTACTGACACCACGTATAAGTGACTAGAGGTTATTTTCGCACTTTGTTTGAAATTGGATGTCTTTCTTGCTGTTTCTCAGTGAAAAGTTGACTTTCACAGTGTTAACAATTAGGCCACAAAAAGTGTATCTGATTAGTGGCAACGGATAAAGGGGATGTTTTATTGACAACTCCATTTTCGCGTTTAGTTTAACTGTTAAGTTGGAAACGAAACGAACTTGGCCTCATCAACCGAAAGCATAAAAGCTTACTCAGTAAGACAGCATAAAATTAAGAAGGCATTTTTTATGGTTTGAAAAAACATCTTTGCTAATCGCGTGTGAAGTGAGAAACAGGTCTTGTTAATAAGAGTGAGATTAGAAAAGAAATAGAAAGGGCAACTTTCGTTTCTGTATAAGCCGATGAAACGACAAATATTACATGCATCTCACAATTTGTTGTGATATTACGATACATCCGTGGGAGTAAACCGGTTGAAATACACATAAAATTTATTGCTGTTTCTGATTTGACTGCAGAAGGTGTAAGGCGTACTTTAACAGTTGAATTAGAACAGTTTCAGAAGTTATAGTACGATGGCGCTGCAGTTATGAGAGAATGTCCGGGAGTCTTGACAAAAGAGTCCTTCCCTCACGCCATTTGGGTGTGTGTAATTATGCTCCTGGTCCATTCTTCTACATGAACCACAAGCCGCCATTATAGGATGCATTTTTTAGTGCTGGCGAATGAGCAAAAAATGCGCAGTAGTTTCTGGTCCAGTTTATTTTCTTTTTATACGTTTATATGGGAATCAGGTTAGCATCCCTCTTACTTCCATGTTGACCAAGTTATAGGGACGGTTTGATACGTGCGTCATTTAAGTGCAGTACCGGAGCAATTTTTGCAATGTCCCTCCTGTTGAGTATGCTGAGGTAAAGTTTTGCATTCCCAGGCTCTTGAAGTGGTTAGCAATGTTTACCAGTTCATGAAAATGGAAGATGAATTATGAAATGCTATAAATATAAAAGCGGTTCGTAATAGAGTGACACGGGCAACTGGTGTCTGCGCACGAAGAGTAAATCGCTTAGTTAAAGAGTTGAAGGAAACAGAAGCCGGAGCGTCTGAAACTTTCTCTACTCCGCACAAGGGCAGACCTACCATGTCGCCCAAAGTTAACTTGTGTGAATTTAATGGTTCGCAGGAAAATAAATTCTCTTTGCATTGTTGACAAATGTAGACCAACGCTAAACAAATTCCACACAAGGCTAATAAAAACCATTGGTTTCGATGACAATATTTCAATCCTATGCAAAACAATTTTTACTCTCAGCTGGAGGAATTCTACAACCTCCACCCTTTCACCCAGAGGTAAGCCCCATAGAGCTAATATTGGCATAGCGAAAAACTGGATTGCAAAGTTTCGTATGGGACACGTTATAAAATTATTGGATGAAAATTTGCTTCAACACTAAAGGAAATTGGAAAAGCTGCTGTGAAAATGTGAGGACAGTGACTGAAACAGCGAAGCAAGTGCAGAAAATGTTAACGGGGATCCAAAGTTTGGTCTAGCTTTCCTTCCAAGTGCTGCATGGGTGCACAATTTATTGCATAGCTGTACCACTTTCGTCTTTCTCGCTTGCTTATGAACTTGTTTGTTTCATTCATGAGGCTGAGACGTTATCCCCACCACCAATTTCCTAGAAGAGTCTCGCGCAGATCGGTACAAGGTCATTTGCCAGCTCTATTAAATACATCTTCTACACCTCACATACCTATGCGTTGAAATGTTGCTTCGAACATGATTCACTTAGTGCTTGCTGTTAAGATGGACCTGCTACTCAAATCGTTCAATTGAAACGACGAGTTCATATATTTGTCCATTTATTTCATCTCTCATTATGAAGGTACTATCCACCCCATTTTTCTATGGCCTGAGCATCAACCTATGACTTCGAATTAGTTCGACCATAATAGCTTAATAACCACTTGTATTTGCTCAAGAACGTTAGGGTATTCTCAAATGCAAATAAATAAATAAATAAATAAATCTACACATAACCCCGCAAAGACAAATGAATGTGTTGGATCACTGTAATATTTCGGGTGGCCGAGATCGTCAAGGCGCGGAGCAGGAGGTCTGGGGTTCGAATCGCGCCAGAATCGTCCTCCTGACTGAAGGCTTTTCTAGGGTTTCCTTGGTCCTCATAAATGGCAAATGCCGGGAGGTACCCTAAACTTAGTCCTGGAACGCTTCCTTCTTTAAAAAAAATACTTTTACAATATATCATAAGTGTCCTCCGCCTGTGGTGCCTCAGTAATAAAAACGGGTGTTAAACAATATTAAAAAAAATAATACTTCCAGCTCCTCTTCATTTCTGACGTAAGCGTTTTCGTAACCTGTGCGGATATGTTTGCACCCTAACTTGGGATATTGTGTTTTCCACTGCTGAGCAAGGCAGTCAGCCTCGATTGTAGTAGATAAAAACTTCTTCTGGTTCTCCAGTTATATGCAGATTATGTGATGGGAGAGGACGTGAAGGATGTCTTTCATTTTCTTTAAATGATCTCATTTTTCGTATGCTAGAATTAAAATAGTTATAATAATATTTGAAGATGACTCACTTCGTTTTATTTTTCTACTTTATTTCAGATACACAGATATCATGTTTTTACCACATATTAATGTATTACTACTTATTATTTCATTATACAGATATTATCCTATATATAGGTACCATTTCATCATATGTATAATATTATGTTATACATATATTTTTTATTGGTAGTTATAGAATGAACTTTTATCTAGCTTGGCACTGACTTGCATGGAATTGGAATGTTTATTTGTGCTTGCGATTCCGTCTGAACCTTACGTGATCACGCAATTTGTAAGATTAACTTTTTTACAAATTTCATCAAATTCAATCGTCAATTCATTCAAATACTTATTTAATACATTGCAGATGTTTCGTGGATATTCCATAAATGGTATAAAGGGATAAATTTATGCTATTGAGTAACGCGCCTTAATAAATCCTTCTTAAAACATGGTTTAATGTCAAAAGATGTGCATACCAAATTTATAAAAGCAGATGAGATAGCTTTCTTTTTCAATGTACTTTATCAAAATTAAATATAGCCGTACTAGCCTTGAACACAAAGATTAAATTGGTTTAATTCATTTTGAGAGGGTATATATATTGAATATTGAACGTAAAGGGTGTCCAAAAGTTCAACAGAAGAATCATTGAATACATACACGATATTACATTAAATGACCGCAGGGTGCGAAAACGCAGGGGGATGGTTGGGATTTTTCCTCTCCGAGGATTTTACATCAAGAATTCCCCCACCAAAATTTCCCGGCGAGGGGGATCCTTTCATAATAAAACGACTAAGAAAATGTACAATACATATATTACTGAAAATAATGTATTATTCTGTGTATTTCCATGAACATAACAGTAATAATATACATATAGAAATAATAGAATAACGACTAAATGTTCAGTATTGTTGTAACTCTGCATATATTCACATTGCAACTGCAGCAATAATGAAATCTCATAATAACTGCACTGTTGCCAAATCAGTAAAAAAATTGCTTATGCAAAAGCATTGCTCAAGATGCATGCTGCCCCTGCTAATAGCAGATAAAAGCAAGCCATTCGTAGTATAAAAATATACCAAAAGTGTTTGGAGCGTTTACGAGCACTGTGCGACGTCTTATAATTGTGGATGAGACTTGGATGCACCAAGCCAAAGTCGAACAGCAAATAGAACGGGCAGAAGTCGGTTTTCAGTATCAAAGAAGACAAAGTAGGTTGGTTCCATCTGCAACAAAAGTTCCTCTGACACGGTCTGATTGGCTATCTTCAGAAGGTTAAAAACCAAAAGCGCAGAGTGCACCGCAAATAAATGCAGAAATCCATTAGAAAGAATCCTCGTTTGCAAAATAAACGTTACTTTTTTCATCTATATAATGTACCAGCTCACAAAATATGACGGGAAAATTGGAAAATTTAGTGTATGAATTAAGGCATCTTCTCTCCTCACCAGATTTGGCTTCTTCTGACTTCCAACTGTTTCCAAAGCCCCAACCCTTCCTCGTTGGTCAGTGTTTTCATTCAAACAAGAGATGATTTCAGATCTATAAGAGTAATTTGCTAGAAATCACTTCATAGACGGAATAATGGCATTTAAGAATCGCTGGAATGAATATACTGATCTTAAAGGATATGATGTTGATGAGTAAAAATAATATTAAAGTTAACAGCTGTTCATTCAGAAAAATTTCAAACCGCTTTCGTATATATGAATTGTATTAAGTGTTAACCACTTCCTTGTAATATTGAATCACATTTCTTTTGGATTCGGGTTTTTGGGTGTTCTTATTCCAGTATAACATCTTTAGTTTACTATTTTCTGGAAGTGTCTAAGTTTATGCTAATATTATTTAAATTTTTATTGTGTTTTGGAGTATTAACACTATTACCCTAATTAGTTTCGTTTTGGAAACGGTTTAAATTTATGGTCACCTTTATTTCAATTCTTTGTGCTACATCATGGAATGTATTCAAATAGATTTAGCTTTATATGATACTACATAATTGTTTGCAAATGCATTCTATACTTTCTTGCAATAGAGGTAAATACAATATTATTTATTGTTCATATGAACATTACTTCCTTCGCACCGTATTAAGCTTGAGGGTTACCATCTTTTTTATGTGTTAATACATTTATAAGCTCTGTATTACTGTTTTTTATATTTTTTAAAAATACTCCTCCCGTGTTCCATATGTTATGAGTAGAATATGTAACAATCTTTCGACTCTTATTTCAGAAAATTACTCTTTTCCTTAAACAACAGGGTGTTAATGGGGGAATTTTATTTAAAAGCTTTATATATCGTTTTCGATGCAATCTCTTAGATTCCTGAAACAGTATCTAAGGCCAACCTCCACTGAAATATAAATATAATATAATATGTATTTTACAAACCTAATTATCATAACATTTTATGTATTATAATTAGTAATGTAGATGATATGTATGTATATATGTATAATGTTGACATTTAAATTGTATGTCGACAAAGAGAAAGTTCTTTGGTGTTTTCTGTTACGATAGCTTGGAAAGCCAAGAGGGCCATAAAACTATATTCGAAGGAGAAGGAACACCAGGGTCGAAAGAACTACAGTTGGAGGGTTAATAAACCTAATTGCTTTTAAATCCGTTAGGGCTTTCAAATCGACACGCAGCCGTACAGTTAGCTTTAAACTAACCAACCCAACAAAACATTAAAAAACCCAGCGAGAAGCAGCACTCAGTTATTCAGTTCCCACTTGACATACGTAGTCATCAGTTTTCAGTTTCACACACCGCGGCACTCATCTGTACGTTTCAAACGGGGCGATGGGCACTTATTCTGATTCCGACGTAGGCACTTATTTATAACATATATACCGCAATACTTCTAAGTTCCATTAGCGGCAGCAGAGTTTGTATTCGACGTACGTCTATCGTACGCAAAACACCAGAGGTTTCGGGAGGTTCTGAAAATATTATTTTATGTCGCATCGCGTGTTTATTTATAAAATTCAACTCCTCTCCCAATCATCTTGAGTACGAATCAACAAAATAGCAGAATGCACACTGTGAAATTGTTGTAATTGAAATGTGGGCAGCAACACCGAAGCGATCAATGATCAATCTACCAAACCACTTTAAAATTGGCATCACACCGTGAAGCAATTCGACTCAATAAATCAGTCTATCAAATTGCTTCAAAATTAGTACCCAACCTGGGGCACTTAGTCGGAGCCTACTAAGCCGCTTCATTCCTTAAGTTCTTTCCTACCATTTCCAGAACCTGTGGAGTATTCAACGAAAACATAGCTGCATTGCAGTCTTAGTCGGAAGTTTATGGTGTTAATACGCCCTGAACGTAGGTAGAAACATTTAGATTATCCTTTGGTTAACATGTGATTATTTTTTACTTTTAAATGTTATTCCATGTATAAAAAAGTAAAAAAGTAATATAATTATTCGCAATTTAGCAAAAATTAGATATTTTCTGAGTTTAAATTTAGAGATTTCGTTTAGAATCAGCTATTATGTTCGCGATATGTATAGATATTTATTCATGATTTGAAGCTGGCAAAATAATAAAATATTACTACACGTGAAATCTATTGCATGTTTTTGTACTGTATAGAATGTTTTGTTTTCTTGTTGTTTCATGCACAGATACGGCATGGTTAAGCTAATCTTGCAAATCGACAATAATTAGCCAATTATTCATTTTACAGTCAGATATCACATTCTTATTTACTTGCACTGTTACTGTATGCTTTCCTAACCATCGAGGTTGTTAAGCCAGCAATGGTGATGAGCGGGAGGGGGGGGGGGGAGAGACTGTAATTCGATTCTAACTGTCCTCATAACTTTTTTTTTTCCCCGGGTTTTTGCTCAATCCTTCTTCATGGCAAATTTTTGGTAAGTACACTAGCCTAAGATCTGGAATGTTTCCTTTCTTAAAAATAAAACCCTTTCCCAATTTATCATTTCATCTCATGTAGCAAAAGTAATAGTAGTAGTAGTAGTAGTAGTAGTAGTAGTAGTAGTAGTAGTAGTAGTAGCAGTAGTAGTCCCAGTGGTAGTGGTAGTAGAGATAGTGGTGGTAATAGTAGTAGTAGTAGTAGTAGTAGTAGTAGTAGTAGTAGTAATAGTAGTAGTAGTAGTGGTAATAGTATTAACAGTAGTAGTAGTAGTAGTACTGGTAGTAATTGTAGTAACAGTGGTAGTAGTAGAAAAAGTAGCAATAGTAGTAAGAGTAGTATTAGTATAAGAGAAGTAATAGTAGTAGTAGCAGCAGCAGTAGTAGTAGTAATTGTAGAAGAAGTATAGTGGTAACAGTAGTAGTAGTAGTAGTAGTAGTAGTAGTAGTAGTAATAGTAGTAACAATAGTAGTAGTAGTAACAATAGTAGTAGTAGTAGTAGTAGTAATAGTAGTAACAATAGTAGTAGTAGTAACAATAGTAGTAGTAGTAGTAGTAGTAGTAGTAGTAATAGTAGTAACAATAGTAGTAGTAGTAACAATAGTAGTAGTAATAGTAGTGTCAGTAGTAGTAGTAATATTAGTGTCAGTAGTTAGTAGTAGTAACAATAGTAGTATCAGAAGTAGTAATAGTAGTAATAGTAGTAGTAATATCAATAGTAGTATCAGTAGTAGTAGTAGTAGTAACAATAGTAGTATCAGTAGTAGTACTAGTAACAATAGTAGTATCAGTAGTAATAGTAACAATAGTAGTATCAGTAGTAGTAATAGAAGTAGTAGTAGTAGTAGTAATAGTAGTAGTAGTAGTAGTAGTAGTAATAGTAGTAACAATAGTAGTAGTAACAATAGTAGTAGTAATAGTAGTGTCAGTAGTAGTAGTAATATTAGTGTCAGTAGTTAGTAGTAGTAACAATAGTAGTATCAGAAGTAGTAATAGTAGTAATAGTAGTAGTAATATCAATAGTAGTATCAGTAGTAGTAGTAGTAGTAACAATAGTAGTATCAGTAGTAGTACTAGTAACAATAGTAGTATCAGTAGTAATAGTAACAATAGTAGTATCAGTAGTAGTAATAGAAGTAGTAGTAGTAGTAGTAGTAGTAGTAGTAGTAGTAATAGTAGTAGTAGTAGTAGTAGTAGTAGTAGTAGTAGTAGTAAAATGTAAACTTACAGTTATTAGCGTATAGAGGTTTTACGCTCAAACCGCTCGTACAGTCTTGCGTAACCTCCCGAAATTGTTATTAAAAATAAAGAAAAGTAAAAATGCATAGTTACTCTCATAGTGATATAAATTTTGAAAGTCACATAAAATGCCTCAAAATAATTGCATTACAATTTATACGGAGCTTTCTTTTCAGAACTTCTTAGTCTAAACCAACCTATTTAATATTAAATTAATTTAAACAAAAACAAGTCAAATTAGATATTAAGGGTAAAGTATTAATCCAATTTTGTATAAATTAATGATATTGCCTCAGCTTTCCCCACTAGTAAATTTCAAATGAGACCGCTAACTTTTGATGCTTAAATTTTAAAGAAGATACTACTGTTATCATTTTTGTTGCATTTGTATCGTTGCCTAGCAATATGGACTGTTGTAGTTGTGGTTTGAATATGCCCAGAACAATGCTATGAAAACTATGGAATTTAATCCTAGTAGTTGTAATAGCGGACTAATCAGGAGTTCAGAAAATGTCAGCATTGTGTAACATTAATAATTGTAATTTTAACAAATGGGCTTATAATATCCGCCTTTTTCTACTTCAAACAAGAATAATAGCAGTCCATCTGGACATAAATGAACAGATAACATTTGAGTCTGCAAAAGCTTAAGTTCCAAAATAGGGGTGACATTTGAAATTGTAAAGTGCATTTTGACTGGGGTGCAGAAATGAACCTTAAATTTTAATTAACATTGTTTTAAACTTCATGTTGTTATAGCACTATTTTTTTTAAATTTGAAAAGAGAAAAAACAATTCGTTTACAGCTATAAACACTACGCTAATAAAACCTGTTTCGGAACACTTCACTAATTTGTTTACAAGCTTATCTTTTTTCTAGGGTATGGTCACGAGCATTAGATTACTAAATCATCAGTTGTCCGCAAATACAATTAGTTAATGCCTCAAAGGAATTTAACAGATACAAGATGTTGAATAGGAAACTTCCTAGGAAAGAACTCCCATAGATTATTTATAAGAAGGCACGCCAATTGCTGACAGAAACACGAAGGAGGAAACTTTAATTTAAAAAGCATATTGTTAAAATACAACAAAATATCATTACATCAGTTATTACAGAATAATATTTAAATTGTAGAAAATTGCAAAAAGAAGTTTAAAAGCTGGTTTTGGTAGGACCTATTAACGTCAAGATTAATACAAACAAACAACGTTTCGCCTTTTTTAACCAGATTGATAACATTATCCAATTAATTATAGAAAAGCCTCCAAAGATAAGTTTTAAATGTAATAAATTACCAAGGTAATAAGTTTAACAAAACAATTATGAGATATTTACTGACATCAATACAAGCAACTGGGCCTTGCCCCTTTTTAACCAAATTTGAATATTGGCAGTCATCACCACTTTCAAAATATTCCACCGTTAATTCTAAATTACAGACGCGACATTAATAACTATTTCAGAATATGAACTTTTGAAGCCGGAAATATGGCTGCCTTTATTAATTTAATTAAAAGGCTGCAGAGTTATATTTATAAAGGCATTATATTTGAGAAGGATAATTGTTATGTATATATATATATATATATATATATATATAAGAAAATCATTTTGAGATAGGTATAACAGGAATAGAAATAATTTGTAACTTGTAACATACAAAAGAGTTTTGTATACATTTTGTGTAAAATATGTGAGAAAGAGACGGATATGTATACCTGACTCCACTCACTGACCGCTCCTTAGACAAGGCTGAAGAAAGGGTAAACTATCTTTTGTTAGGTCACGAACCTTCTACCCAGGAAATACTTAGGAGTTGACAATAAGAGAAACATGTGGCCGTAACGGGACAGTATTTAACAAAGTCAGAGGTAGCAATAATTTAAGAGAAAATGAAAATGTCAGAACGGAGACGAAAATGTTTTATTACAGGAAAGCCAAAAAACAGCCCATCAACACGTGCCGTATTTCCGAGAACATTTAGAAATCTACAGATTAAGGAAGGCAAAAGATTATCAATAGAAATCAGAATGTAAGGAAAGGGCCGAAATTTATGACAGGTTGTTCTGGGAAAATTCAAGTTCGTGGGAAGACATTAGAACAGGGGGAAAGAATAATTCTAGCCAATGGTCTTCGAAAAAAAGTTAACGAATCAGGAGAACTTTGATACAAATAAATAATTTTAGGATAGCCAATGACGAACATGTAACACAGAAATAGATAAAATACGAGGGAATTTAATTTAGCGAAAGGCGTGGCGATGTAGTAGAAAAACTAGAGTACAGAAGTCAGAGAGACATTCATAGATTCACATTCAGACATTCAGTAGAGATACATTCACAGATTTACACTCACACATTCATAGATTCAGAGGGACATTCAGACATCCAGATATTCACTCAGGAAGCCAGTCTAAGAGAGTAGCGAAGTCAGCGGCGAACAGTCAGGAAGTACTTTACATGTGAATAAAATATTTTAAACAAGTCAACCTTGTGTATCTTTTGGGCTACACATTTCTCGTTCCCGTGGATCTGTACTGATCCGCGAAACACTCCAGTGGACCCTGAGATCAAACTAAACAGATTTGGAGCAAACACCATCCGGTGAGCAGCCCGGGCAGACATCGGGAAGGAACCACGACCAGTCCAGCAACACTACACTACGCCCCCGCACCCACTAATTCCTGCTCCAAATATTGGCAGTCATCACCACTTTCAAAATATTCCACCGTTAATTCTAAGTTACAGACGCGACATTAATAACTATTTCAGAATATGAACTATAGCCATTTGGAATCAATGGTAACTGAATTTAACGAGGCCTCTCACTGATTGATATCCACTGCACCATTCTGATTGTACACTTTCTCAATACCCTAATTACTTTAATTCGTTAACTTTACTTGAAAATAACTAAAATTAATAATGTAAGAAATATAAGCTGACGCGTTTTTAAAAGTATCCCTTACAATTTCTAAAGTTCAACCAAAAGCGAAGTGAGCAGTCAGCTTTGGCACGTGGTACAAGTGGCATTAACACGTTAACTCAAAAGAAGGATGTTTAATATTTCACACAATCGTATCAACAACATAGCTAATGCTTCTAATCTTCTAAATCGGTAATTACTCACCAAACAATGAAACTCTACTAATACCGATAAACACACCTTCAATGAGAAACGACAATTTTGTTGTGTAACTGCCTCCTCGAAGTAAGAGAGTTCTTGTTAATATAACATATCCTAACCTAACCTAGCCTAAATTTGCAACGTACATGAAATAAAAATAAAATTACAACCTATGCGCTGTCCTCCCTTAAAAAGTTAACATATTTACTATAGTAAGTAAAGTGTAGACAAATTATGAAGTTAAAAAAAATATAGCCGTTGAGAAAAGCTCATCCTCTACCTTCCCATTGGAAGAACGCCACTCTAATCATTTGAGCCACCAGCCGACATGATCTACATGGTAATTATTCGCCTGTATTAGTTGACTGGAATTGGGCTCGGTTCTTTCCACTGCCCTCCGATCGTGAAAGGAGGCTAACTGGTGCACCAGGCAGTATTCTCAGTAAGGAGTACTCACAATTCCCAGCTCACTCAACTGAAAGAAGGGAACCACGTGACAAATGTGGTAGAAAAGAGCATGCCTGATCATGAAGTAATAAGGAGAAAGGCCAGGAAATGAGGAAAAAGTAAGAGTGAGCGCAATAGAGGCATAAAGGACATAGCATATAACAACTCTCACATGTAATAAGTGGTCAAAACGGATAACATTTTTACTGTTACAGTATATAACACATTGAAATAATGTATTACTAAACACAACTATTATATTAATTGCATGGTAGTTTTATAGTATTGCTGTACTTTTGCTATTTCTCCACTGCCATTGGATGTAAGCTCAATTGCAGATTGAATAAATACATGATCATTCAATCCAAATTCAATAATAGTTCAAGTCGCCATACAACTATGAAATAAAAATAATATATAACATCATTGCACACTATTTAGGATATAACTAACAAAATTATGGATGTTATTTTAAATTTTAAAGTGAGTGGTTGGGGTGAAGAAATGAAATCTAAACTTTAATCGACATTGGTATTATACTTCCCCTTAATATTTAACTTAACATTTTTGATTAAATTTATTAAATTTAATTTTTTAAATTAAAGCCCTGTATGTAATAGTTCATGTTGGTTATCAATTACCGTTTTTACCATAACAGATAGATAATTTCACTTTAAAAGCCGCAAAACTGACGGGAAATATCGCCCTAACACCGTTGAAAACTAACTGTATTTTGGGGGGGGGGGGTAAATCTTTTTGGTGGATGAGTTGTCGATAGAATGTTAACATCATTATTCCTCTACAAACTCGAACTGAATTTGCTATAGTTTAGTTGCCCAAGGTATTCATCAGGTTACGTCCATCTAGTTGCAATTTATTCTCTTTTCTGAGATTTGATAGAATGATTTAGAATACTTAATCGTCGAGATCATTTAGCACTTTTATGATATTTTCTTCATAATCTTCAGTATATCGCCTTAAAGTATAAGCAATTAATCTAGGACATTAGGTATAGACAAAGACTAAATTAATACGGTTAGATATTCGATAATTGCTCTTCAGCAGGAATATTAAGTTAGTATTCGCAGTATCACCATATGTTCCATTTGTTCATGATGTTCAAATGATAAGGAGTCTAGAGTCAACTAACTTTCAAGACGCAATGTGCAGGACATGTTCCTAGCGTGACTATTCGAACCCCACCATTTGGAACTGTACTCTCTGTATTAACTCCATACCAGCGCCATAGATAGTTAATTACGCTGTAGTGCAACAGGCAAAATGATGTTAGAGATGGTGATGAAGTGAATAAAGGAGCGAGAAGGTAAATAATTGATCAGACTTCTTTTTCTACCATTAATTCAATCATTCAGAATGAATGGTATTGTTACATTTGAGCTAGATATGATAGTTCGCGCCGAACATGACAGATCGCTATCACTAATTACTATTTTATAAAACACTGATTTTTTTAAAAGCAATACATAAAAGTTCATAATTCCCACGTTCTTGATTCCGAAACTTAACAAAGATGAGTGAACTACGGAATTCTTCATGAATAAGTAATGTTTCATTTCAAATATCCCGCAAAAAGCCCATTCCGTTGCCAATTCCGCTACACAATGACAAAAGCTGGCCATGAATAGAAATTGGAACGTTTGGTGAGGGTAGACAGAGGTAGAAGGGCCTGTAGCAACAGTGCTTTGCCATTGAATTGCTTCGGAATTAACACAATTGGAATCACATTAGGCAATCAAACAATATCTAAGGAAATTAGAACACGATTGCGTTTTGATTGCGGACCAGCAGTTTGTTTCTCCCTAGATATTCGTACTAATTCTAAGTTAAATATATTATACGTATATAGTTTGCAAAGTATTTTACCTTCCTACTGCCAGGTTTTCTCTGTTACATTGAGTTCACTGGGGTCATAAAAATCCCAAGTAAAGTACATGGGACATATTAGTAGTATTACAATTGTTTTAATTACAATTACATTTTCACCTTGAAAAGCTGACAACTATGTATTTAAACACATTTTTACACTTTGTCTTCCTTCTTCCATTTTAAACTCCTTATAATTGAAACAAAGCAACTCTTAATATTGTTTACAGACATTTTATGCCCTTTTATGGAAGTTTTCTGGCCACAGGACATTCAAATAGGTGGCATCGTCCACCTCCCTCCCTCCTTGCCTCCCTCCCTCAGAGTAGTTATTTGAAAACATTCAAATTTTTGATCTCAAAACTCAAGATGTCAACTGTTCAAGAACAATTTCTAAATCTCCATCGTTATCATTAGACTTTTAGCCGATTCACTGTCATCGGTTATAATAGCATCAATCTCTACATCGTCATCAGATGCTCCTTCACTATATTTCTCTTCTTCGTTCAAAAATGTTCTTATTTCTGGATTACTCAAACGTTTTCTACACATAATGTAATTCTATTACACACTGAAACAAACCACCAGTTTTGCCAACTTCTGAGCTAAGAATAGGTTAGACTAGTACCACAAAACGAGCTAAATTTTTCCTCAAAGGGGCTAAATATTTTCTATTATCGACGTGCCATATCAACAACATCCGAACAAATAATAATGTTAATAGTGAAATTAATCTTCAATCGATGCTTTTCTAAGCATATAATTGCCAAATTGCTTATATTTTCATTCTGTCGTCTTCCTCTTCGTCAGCTATTTCTGTCTTGGGGGTCCAGCTTCACAGTTTTTACCACTACTTTGGTACTCGTTCCTATGCAAACAAGGACGTTTTCTGGTAGCTTATATGTGTAATAACTGCCGTTACTTCTTTTTAATTCATATCATATTGAGAGATTTGCAGATAGCAAAGGAAGTTTCATTCATTTCTTGGTTTATTTTTCTCTACATTCATTACACTGAACACCTTCGTAAGTGAGGAAGTGTGAGTATGGATATAACAAAGGATACTAAATGTGTGAAAGAATAATGTTAATGAATCGGTAAATTACATAAAACTATAGATTTTACTCCATATGTTTCAAAAAATCCATATTTGACGCAAGATTTTATCTCGAAGGAGCTTTTTCAAAAAAATGGGGGCCAAAGATGAAGTAAAAAGGCTAGCCCGAAAAATTGGCAGCTCTGCAAAACACTAATAACAACTGAGGCAACAATTCTTAACAAAATGTAACAAATAAGAGAGAAATGTTATTTTTATTGCTGCACGTATTTCATATAACAAATGTCGTATAGTGTAATATTCAAAGAAACAAATCAATTTTGATAGGGGTCATATAGACCCCAATGGTACTCAGTGCAAAAATTACATTTTAATGTGTTGAAAATATAAAAAATAATATAGCGTCATTGAATATAGTTTACTCAGAGGGATAAAACCATACATTTTGGAATTTATAGTTTAAAAACAGCGGAGATTTTTATTTCAAATTTGCTTTTGTGATCATATTGACCCGAATGGTACTAGGGATATTAATAAATTAGGGCCACCATTCTAAAATTTGCACATCATATTTTAAAAAATACCGCACTATTTTCCACTTAATAAAATATACGACGTTCTCTCTGAAATAAATGGTAAAATTAAAATTATATACTAACCCCATTTATTGCCATATAGTAAATAACCGTTTCCATAAAAAAAAACAATTTTACCTTTATTTAATTCTTTTTCTTTAAAAATACGAATGGTGCTGACTTTGTAGGGGCGTATAAACATTATCCTGCACTGCGATAAAAGGGTTGGCTTATAGAGAGTAGGAGCGTTCTGAAAGACACATACTAGGGTTGGGATTTTTATGATTTAACATGTTCTTATAAAGCCGGTGAGTTATTTAAATATTTACAAATTCGTTGCATGAAAAAGCGAATTTTTAGTAGGTTTACCACGATACGATTGGTTTTAATGCTTTTTATGTCATATTACAGCATATTTTTACGTTTTCAAATTTATAACAGTTTTACAACACTTGCACACCAACTTTCCGCTATTGAATTTCTTAGGTATATGTTCGTAAATTTTTATATATATATATATATATATATATATATATATATATATATAATGTGCAAAAGAGAATTGAACCTTAAATGGGCACGACAAATATCTATTCTTTCCATACCCAGGTGAGCTGAGTATTTCTTTGGAGAAAACTGGATTTGAAAATAAGCAAAATCTCTTTGTTGCTAAATTTATTTATGAGAAGAAGGATATATATGAGAGAGACAAAGAGAGGGGCGCGGCGGAAAGAAAGAGCGATGAAAGAGAAATGATTTGAACAAAAACAGGACGTGTTCCATTGCAAAGATTTTGTTAGAAAACATTTTATTGATAATTCAGAATTACATTCAAGTGATATTGCTCATTTAAAACTTATTTCCATGGTAATAATAGCCATAGAAGGGTTTCCCATTTATTAATAAATCATTTTAAAAAATGCTATTTGACGTATATAGGTTGTTTTTTTCTAAAATCTTCCATCTACGTGTAAAAAAAAAAAATTATGCCTTACTTTCGAAAGCCCTGTATATTGGATAATGCAACTCAGACATAATTAAGTAGATACAACGAAAAGAGTTTATGAAAATATCCTGTTATTTTATTTTATGAATGAAATGTATATGTTTTGAAATATTTTAAATTTTTTTCTTCTTCTGGTTGTCAACCTATAACTTTACATCTACAAAGTATAAATGATCAAAAATGAAATCTTTGACTCTGTTATGACAATTTTTATACTACAGCGGATATTTCCGAAACATTTAGGTCACAGGTGCATTTATTCTTGCATGTTTTGGCAACGCTTACAGCATAAATATCCTCTCGTAGTTTTACTCAGGTCATATTAATCTGCCACTCGGTAAACTAATTCAAAGCAAGGGCATAGGTTATAAGTCGATCCCAGAAGATAGATAAAATGTCGTTTCTACCTGAGTGGATATATTTAAGATTCCGATAGAAATGAACATGTTTCTGTACATTTAGAGTCAGGACGGCCAGTTTTTTTATTTCATTTCCCCCTTCTTTTGGCTTGCGTTGCCTATTGTAAAGTTTGATGCCTTTTTTGCTTGTTTTGGAACGTTATGGATTTTTTTCTACTATTGTCTACACATTTAAATAGCACAACAAAGAATTTCAATACCGAAGTGAAAAACACTATAAAATGAAATGGTACGTTCATCTCACAAAATTTTTGCGAATCTCATTATACATTTATTTCTTTTTAAGCTGTCAAAAACTTTTACACAACCCATTAACTTAAGCTCTTTAAATAGAGTACCTTCATTAGTGAAAGAAACGTACGGTTACCTCGGGCATACGAGTACCAGGAAATAGAGAGGGTGAGGGGAGGTATTGCAGCTTTGAATAGTCCTGTCGAATAACCTTGTATCGATCTGCGCGAGGCAATTCTAGAAAATTTGTGGTGGGGGTAACTTCTCAGTTGCATAAATGTATAAATGTAATGAACAATTGCAGAGTGAGAAAGAAGTACAACTGTGCTACCGTCCCTACAATGTGTTCAGTACGGAAGTAAGAGAGATACTAACTTGGTTGCCGTATAAATGCATAAACGAAAATGAACTCGACCAGAAATCGCTGCCCATCTTTTGCTCATTCGCCAGAAATATTCAAAATTACTTTACTTTGTCTCGATCAACATTTCTATGAAGATGTGCTGGTTGAGATCAGCAAATTGCGCCTATCAGTTTCAGGATTCCTCATATCAGATCCGATTATTTATTGTCTATGCACACCTCTTTTCTTATGATGACAATGTACAATCAATTCTCTTTAACAGTGAAATATACAAATGAGCTGCTAGTCTGCTGTTGAACTTGTTAAAAGCAACTCGAGTGTTCTTGTTGAGCTATTTATCATACCGAACTTAAGTTCATCGTTGAGTAATAAATTAAACGGCTAGATCGCAAATTAAGCTGGGAGGCACTTTCTCCTGTTGGAGCTATACTATGTTGCAAAATCTGTGAAAAGTAACTAATTATGAAAAATGTACAACACTTCACAATAGCAAAACACAAGTTTATGGTTTTTAAAATGCTCGGGCCTAAGATCATTTTAACTCAACAGCACTTGCAGAATCTAGCAGACAATCTTAGTTTTATCTGGATCTATTCAAAACTTGCTTGGATCCGGGAATTCCGTTCTGGAAACTATAAAACCAATCCAGCAGGACTTTACTGCAGACGTATATTAAGTAAGAAGTTCCATTAAAATGCACACTAAGAAAAACTTATTTGAAAATATGCTTTGAAGAGACACTGCAGAGGATCGAAACGGAATTACATAAAAGAAAATATGGATCTCCACTGATGAAATTCGGATTCAATAGGACGTTACATGGTCAACGTCTCATCGGAACTATGGAAGATGACCTATCATCAGTGTTTCTTTTGACAAGGGAAGAGTTGGAGAGAGCAAATAATTCCACATTGGCACACTTGTTTACAAATTAATTGATGCTACTGGCCAAATAGAATACGGCATGATGATGTTCTGCTTTTTGTCACAGATGTGGCAACTTACATGAAAAAAGCAGCTAAAGCCTTGAAAGTTCTCTTCCGAAAATGCTGTCTCACCTGTCTAACCCACGATCTGCACAGAATCGCCGAAGTAGCAAGAAGTTGATATCCTCTCGTCGATTTCTAACGCAAGAAAGCTTTCCTAAAATTATCCTCCCGAATCCGGGTTTTTAAAGGACGTGGCACCAGAGCTCAGTTTATCTCCACAGTCAATGCTCACCAGATGAGGAACCTGGATCTCTAAAGCTATATACAGCAGCCTTTGGACAAGATATGTGAGGTACTTGATGCTATATTAGAAGACGAAGCTGCTTCAGTTCGCGAGGTTGTATCATGAAGAACTCTGTAATTATAGTGTGCTACCGGAAACAATCTTGAAGTTGTAGCAAAAAGGTGATGCGCTTGTGTCATCCATGGGGATCTTAGACGATGCAGTAAATCAACTTCTACAAGTACCACGAGAAAAAGGAAAAAGAAGATAGTGAGAAGTGTACAATGTTATCGGTGTTAATGTGGACCTAGAAAAACTTAAAAACATTTGTCATGTCCTGAAAGGTGAAAGTTCTGTTGTAACTGACATGAGTCCTTCCGAAATAGCTTGTTTTAAACATACTCTAATTACTTTAGTGGAAGTAGAACGTTCTTTTTCCATGATGAAAAATATTCCCTCTGACAAGCAGCTGACTATGACAGTTGGTAGTTTGAAAAAAATTCTTGTTGTTGCCTGTAACTAACAAAAGTAAGCTAAATAGTTTAATTATGCGATAAATAAATGATGTTAAATGCCTATTTTATTAATAATTAGCGATATTACTCTCTTTTCACTTTTAATAAATTCCTATTTTAATTATATAATGCATATCTTCAGTATTTTCACTGCCTTTTGCCTTCCTATTTTAACCAAAATAAATTCCTGAAATTCTTGCTGTGAGATTACTAGAGTAATTCTTACTGCTAGTATCAGGAACGTTTTTGGTTAATCTCGTTGTTCCTCAAAAGCGAATTTTAATCAGACCAACTCGAATTGAAACACAGGGTGAATGAAGCATTTTTGTGTAAAGCCATTACTATCGATGAAGCAATGGGTAATGATCAAGTTAAACCTTACATTTGTTCTGCTTTTGCTGGATTGCTAGTTTGAATTTTTTTACACAAGACAATCAATGACTACAGGTGTAGGAGTAGTAGTAGCAGTAGCAGTAGTAGTAGTAGTAGTAGTAGTAGTAGTAGTAGTAGTAGTAGCAGCAGTAGTAGTAGTAGTAGTAGTAGTAGTAGTAATGGCAAATTGAAGGGAGTATTTGAGAGAGTTTTGGAGATATCTCGCACTTCAGCCATAGGCTTTTTGTGCTGGCCCCAAATTCCGTGTTCTTGACGAGATACAGAACCTTACTTCCTATAAGGGGATCATCCATATTAAGATATGGTTGTGGACCGAAGAGTTAATATCTTCTTCTCTCGAGGAGTAAATGCCTTGCAGTCTCTTGAGATTGGTCGCAAAGTCTACAAATGGGCTCTTCCTGGAAGAGTTCCATTTTCTGGAGATGTTTCCTAAATTGACCATGCCAGTAATTAATTCCACCACTTCCTTACTCCTTAACTATTTCCTTCCCAGCTTCAAGAGCGTTTTGGTGAGTTTGGGAATGGGCCCGCTGACAGGACTTTTTCCAAAGGCTTGTCCTAGTTAATTGGACTATAAGTTTTATGTTTCTCTGTGACCCATAAGTTAATTGCTGTTCTTACTGAGGATTTACTAACCCCACAGGCTGATTCCGGTCCTATTAAGGGGCTAGATGCTCCTTTCTTGGCCAGTTTATCTGCTGTTTTATTCCCTGTCACTCCTCTGTGACCTGGTATCCATCCTAATTCAACATATTTTTTTTGATTGATTTATTTATGAACGCTCTTTAACATCTCAGGTCATCAGCATCCCATTCAACTCAGGGAGTGAAACCCAAATTTTGCTCAGAGACCTCTCTTTCAGGCTTGAGGTTCTTTTTTGTGCCATAAATGTACGACACGGAACCCACGGCTTTACTTCCCTTCCAAAGGAAGCCATACTTAGGATTTTTACGCCCGAAAAAATCCATCGGTCCTGCCTGGATTCGAACCCGCGATCTTGGGTGTAGGAGGCAAGTATAGTAACTAATTCAACAGAATTGTTATCAAACAGTACGCTCAGTTTTTGGAGGTAGTCCCTTGAACTACACATACGGATGTCTTTTTTTTTCTCTGTCCAGATATTAAAAAAAAAAAAGGAAAGAAAAAGAAAGGGACATTTTTTGAGTTCAAGTCGCAATAAAAGTGCTAAAATAATCTTATTCTTTCCAAATTTAAGTGTTTCCGAATAAACTGGTCAGCCAAAATCATATAGAATGTTTCAGAAGGTATGCTATATTGCAATTAAAAGAAATATTAAAATAATATGTAGCTCTGCATTGGAGGGTACCGTTTTCCTTAACCTCTTATGCAACTAGCTAAGGTTCGTAAAGCTAATACGGTTGGTTCAACAGCAGGAATTGCTGCTGGCGAATATGACTTCATTATGGTAGCGAAGACAATGAAAATTTAACCTTGCGCTGAAGCTCCTGAGGAACCTATACCCACATTGTGTCTTTAATTATGTCATTTTGTGCGTCATTTCGTAACATTGCCCAAAGATATCAATAGCATTGTAGTTTTATAGAGAAACAAGTCGCCGTATTCATGTGCTAATTATTGAACGTGATTACATATACGTCAAAATGTCCTACGTTAGGTAACTGCAATTCTCTTTTCCCTTTGAAGAAACATATTGCATATAATATACGTAATAAAAAACAAAGAAAATAAAATGATGTCTAATACGAAATTGTTTAATTAATAATGTGCGACTGGAACACCATAGAAATCAGTATTTGAATACTTATGAAATAGGATTTCTGCAAATACTAGTACATCCAACTGTTAAGAATAAATAAAAATTAAAATTAAACTCACATGCCCCATGGATATACAATACTATCTATTTATCGTGACGCGGTATTGTATTTCTGTCATTTCCTTTGGTATACAAACACACAAATTGGGAAAATTTTTCCTGAGTTAATTTTTTATTAATATTCAACGTCATTAATCTGCGATATCACGGATGGATGATACATGATAAAAGGAGAAAGACATTTGGGGGGGGGGGCGTTCCAGACCTAAGTTTAAAGTATCTCTCAGGCATTTGCTATTTGATGCTGACTGAGTAAAACCTGTAAAAAACAGTCAGGAAGAACGATAATGACAGGAATTGGACAGTTCATTTACGAGTCCTTACTTTAGCTTCCACGGTTATATGTGCTGTCCCTTGGTATTAAGCCATTGAATTTTAATGAATGCTGTTGTTCGCATATAAAGCTTAAAAAATTCTGGCGAAACATACAAATAGTTGCTGACTATTTCATTGCCCTTTTCCACAATGCCAATTTATCATGAAATAAATATTTTCTACCAAGGACGCGAAGTTCGCTTATCAGCCATACACATAGCTGATCCTAAATCCTTCTAGCAGTCCAATACAAACAACAGCAGGTACCCTAACCCGCAACAGGCTTATGTTGACATCTTGTTTCTGAAGTAATTGCTTCATCTCTTCTCATGAGATATCTCTCATACTTCCGCGAAAATACGAGGGTTACCTTTAAGTTTTACAAACGACCACTAAGTAGCGCTATTGAAATATGTCATTGCATTTTCGAAACAATTCATTTTTTATTGTGAAAACAGTTGCGGCTTAGAAATTGTTCGAGTAATTTGTTTACAGTGAGCGTTTAAACAAAGTAGTTTTGAGAAAAATTAGAAATTTCACTTGAAGGTTTTGGTTGAATGATTTTTTACAATTTTAATAAATGTCTAACTTAACAGCAATGCAATGAATCGCTTCTGATAAAGCACCATCAGAAAATACAGTTTACAGATGGTTTACAGAATTTCTTTGTGGTCGTGCGTCGTCGGTAATGAATTTCATGGTCGACCAAAATCGGTTTCATTCTAAAAAAACATTGATGCTGTGCGCAATGTGATTGAAAAGATCGGCATGCCACTGAGATAGAGGCACCCTTAAGCTTATCGAAGACTGCAGTACATTTGATTTTGCATGAACATTTAGCTATGAAAATATCTGTTCCCGATGGATTCCGCCTAATTTTACCGAAGCTCAAAAACGCTCGTGTTAATTGGTATAGTGCTCAAAATATTCCATCGAGAAACAGCAAAATCCGTATACAGCATCGTAACAGATAGCTAAACTTGGATATATTCGTATGAATAGGAAACTAAGCAACAACACCTGTGTGGGTGTTACAAGATGAACCGAATCCGACAAAAGTTGTTCTTTTAGGAGGCTCTTCCAAGAAAATGATCGTTTGTTTCTTCGGTTGTAGTGGACATTCGCAACCAATCCTTTAGAGAATCTAAGAACAGTTAATGCTGAATGGTATACAATAATTTATTTGCCAGAAGTCATTGACAAAATCAGGAAAAACCACCGAAAACTTCGCATTATTCTTCGTCATTACCACGCCAGCTATCACACAGCACACCAAATAATTGCCGTTGAAAAAGATTGGCCCAGTGATTCCATGACTGGAAATTGCACCCCATACATTAACTTTTTCTCCGTAAATTTTCAGTATGATGTAAAACACAACCAGGAGATTCTCGTGCCCAAAATATGATATTCTGACTATTGATGCTACCGTTAAAATGAACGTATACCTCATCAGAAAATCATGTGTTATGAATCACGGCATCATCATTTGCAAGAGCCGAAGTCGCAAATTGTAATCGCCGTACCTTGTCATTTTCCGTCAGTTTGCACGGGAATAAGTTCATGTCAGCATGAAGTATTCTTTGAAGAGAACGACATGAGATGCCCAATTTGGCTGAAACTTGTCTGGTGGATTTCCTGGAACTTCGTGCCAAAGCCACTCTCACAGCCTCGATATTATCTGGAGTACGGATTATGTTGATACGAGGTCACTTTTGCTCTAAAATACTGCCGTCAGTTTGAACTTGTGTGGTTAGTCTATACACTGTCTATCTGCACTAAGCCCACCTCGTATAAAAATGAACACGAAACCATCGTTGCGTCTCTTTTCGTTCTCGCGTAAAACAACAAAGTCTTCATTTTCGGTTCTAGTGTCAACCGTCCTTTATCCGCCATTTTACTAAACTGAATAGGTGGAATCATGCATGCTTAATATGGGTAACTGCTGTCTTCTGTTTAACCATGCATGAATTCGGCCAATTATCACAACTTTCCAACGTTGCCAACCTGCAAATAGCATATTTATTACACAATATCAATGTATGACATTTCGTGCACCATGCTGTATTTTTTTTTGCCTGCGCCGCTGTGGCTTATGTTAAACTAGAAGTATTGTTAAATGTATTTTTATGTTAGCGCCGCTGTGACGTATGATCAAATAAAAGTGTCATTAGCTTATTTACATGTTAGCGTCGATATGGCGTATATTCAATTACACGTATCATTAAGTTTATTTACATGTTAGCGCCGTTGTTGCCCGCTTCCCTTCTATGTATTCTTCCCCGTGTTGCTTGCCTGTGGCGAGTTAATCCAAGCAGTAGCGGGTTGGTGCTACAACGAATATTTCAAAAAGCAATAACATAGTGTTTGTTTCTTTCCTAGTTTTTGTAACAACTTATCTTCGGAAAATTCCATTCTTGAAATGGAATTAAATTTTCCCCATGATAGTATTTCAAATCCAACTACCGTAATAAATATGTATATGCAATGTAAATTATTCTCCAGTCAAACTTTCAAGAGTGCAGTCGAGTGTCCTTTCCACGGAAAACAAGATAACCTCCCAAATGTCTAAAACCTTCAGTAGAATAATCTAAAGATTTATATGGATTCATAGTCGCAATTGCTGCAGTTGCATCAGATCCTATTATAAAACCCCACGTTTCAGATTAGCATATCATTACGAAAAGTGCTTTTGTCATATCAGGTAACAGTAGTAAATAGTTCTATTGTAAGAAAATAATTAAATATTCTAGTGCAGCAATTGATAATGTCTTGACAATTGTATGTTTCACATGTTTGAACTGAGAAACAAGAGAAGAATCCGACACTTTATATCTGTCGAAAATGAATGGTTGTAAAAATGGCCGACTCCTGGAGTCAACAATGTCAGAGAACAAATATCCTGGCTTAATCTATATGTAAATATATATTTGGTATTCAATAACTAAACTATTTAAAGGCCCCGCCGGACAACGAATGGAAGTAATATATTCCTTTTTGAAATGTGCAAAATAATTGGATTTGCAAACTTTCATCTGCTCCCAAAAGCCAAGAAAGTCTATAATGATATTATTCTGAAATTCCTTTTGATTGGAAAATTTCCATTATCTATGGCTTTATAGAAATCAAAATGATAAACAAATCCTTAACCAGGCTACAAACTCGGATTAATTTCTACAAGGAAAATACATTGAGTCGCTTTAGCTCTATGATACTAAACAGATGCATTGCTATGATGATAAAATGTTAATTTTGGAGAAATTTCCAATTGTTACATTTGCGAATTACGAAGGAATGTAGCTACTGCGGTTGTACCCATGAAACAATTTTTGAAACGTTTGGGCAAGTGAAAATCCTATGTCAGATACTGAACATGAAAGAGATTAACGAAAATTAACGTCTTCTGTGCCATATCTGTAAACAAAGTTTATGGACCTTACTTCTGCATGAGGAACTCTGTGACAGAACTAACCTATCTACGCATGTTTCAAAACTGGTTATTTCCTCAACTTGAAGATGATTCAGATGACTTCATCTTCGGGCAAGATGGTGCCCAGCCTCATTTCTCTAAGCACGTCCGACGTTACCTGAATGACACCATTCCACGATGTTGAATTGGAAGAGAAGGGGCAAAAAATCAACTTCATCGCCAATGGCCTCCCAGGTATCCAGACCTCACTCCTTGTGACTTTTATCTGTGAGGTTACATAAAAGACATGTTTTTATCCCCCTATTCCCGAAACTCTTGAAAGTCTGCGACATCGAATTGTTGAAGATGTGAATTCGATAACTAGAGACCAGCTGATTCGTGTGTGGCAAGAAATGAGTCACCGTTTTGATATTTGTTGTGCAACTTATGGTGCTCATATCGAATGCATAAAAAGTGAAAATTTAACTTTTCTCTTTCCAGGAACGTTGGAGTTGTTGTAGTTTGGAAGAAATGAATGTTTGAAAGAAAGCTGTTCCTTTATTTTTGTTGAATAGCTCTGTATATAGCATATACCGAGGATGCCAAAAATGTATAAACACGTAAATTTGTTGTAATTTAATGTTATGTTTAATTATTTGCTCGGGTTTTTTAAAAATACTAGAAAATCGTCAAATATTATTTCTTTCAACAAAAGTGTATCAAATAAATATAACGTGGACACCAATAAGCAATTTAAATATACGAAAAATGCACATTTAGTTTCCCATTTATACACTCTTTGGATTAAACAATAGAACACCCGGAGTTTCAGTCTACCTACAAAGTCCAAGGGGTCAATTTGCCCCGAGCTATTAAAATGTAACGTTTTGCAGTCTATTTAAGTAATTTGCATTAAAAAGACAGAGTTAACATATTACTGATAAAATTATAAAGTTTTACATAATATATCCTCTTATAGACGATTACTTAACTTTTGAAGCATATGGTTCAGTGGCATGAAACTTAATATGTGGAGATAACCGTATAGCACTGGGAATACAAAACTGTTGTAGCATTCCTTACAATTAATGCCACTGTTGCTTGAATACAATCGCCTAAAATATAATTGTTTTTATTCCTGGGTCAGCGTGACCAGCTAATATATAATATATTTTTTTTTTGATTTGGTTTATTTAGGACGCTTTTTAATATCTCAGGCCATCAGCGTCCCATTCAACTCAGGGTGTGAAACGGGTGACAAATTTTGCTCAGAGGCTTTTTTTCAAGCTATAGGTTCTTTATCTTGCCGTAAATGTACCACACGGGACCCACGAATCCTGGCCGGCTCCTGGCCGGGATCGAACTCCGATCTTGGGTTTACGAGGCAAGTATGGTACTACTACACCATCAGGACCGACTTTGTGGTAAATCCCGCAATACTTCGAAAGATATAAGATATTTAATATTGTCTTTTTACATTGCCACATGTACGGTCGAAGCGTGCATTCATTTAGTGTAGAAATTATTTAGAGAAAAGTTAATTTTATTTACTTGAATATTTTACAAGTTTGCATAATCCAGCAGAATCAGAAAATTCTAAATTATTAAATAAATATTCCTGTTTTTATACACATTCAATCATGACTTAAGGGATTTTACCATGACATAATCTTCCGCTTAACAACAGGCAGAATAATGCTGAACTTAGTACAACCAGGTATGCTAGGGAAATTACCTGACACCTACGTACTATCTTTTCATTGATTGCCTCAACTTAAACCCAGGGTTTTGGTTTACCATTGGTTAATACTACATCATAATGTAAAACCCCCTTAGGCGGTCGAGAAGCTATATTAGGAGGCAGCAGATCGTTAATGCGCGCCCTCTTCGCTCTTAACTCGCTGCTGCTCGCTCGCTGGCAACTCGGCTTAAGTGACATCGCCCCAAAGGTAAGGGCCCCGTCAGTCTTTATGGCTTGACATGCAACAGTTAAACTGTTACTTATAAAAACAGATTCAAATGTGTGCATTTTATTATAGGCATTGACGAACAGACAATAAACGAATTAGTCATTGCATAACTCTTTGCTTATCCTTTAATACCTCCTAAAGCTTTAACCCTTTAGTTCACGCATTTAGCGTGGCAATATGGGTGAAGTACCTTAAAATTAATAAATCTCTTGAAATGTAATACTCTGTAATTATTTTGTATGTATATGCATGAAACATATCGTCGGATCAAATTGACTAGCTTGGATTGCAGCTATTGTGTTAAATGACTCTGTAGGTCTGAAATTTTGAAGTGATTATCACTTCAGGATGGCTGCTGGCAGGTATTGAGACGTACAGCTAGTTATTAAACAAATCACGATGTTCCATGTCTTTAGCCAGAGGTATTTATTTTCAGTATTTAAATTTGATCTTTAGAATTTATTTACCAAACGATCAGAGAAATACTGGGGTAGGCGTACCGGCAGGCCTCACTACGGTGTACAACTTTTGCAGACACATTGAATAATCCTGGTCACTTGTATATGGTTAAATACCACAGTGCAAGGCCGTGCTATGAAGCAGATGAACCACACAAAGTAGGGTGGTGCCTAAAGATGCAAATCTAGCAGCACGCTTCAGGAAAAGAATCAAAATAATAGGTCGTAATAACATGATATCTCGGGGTTCTCAATATACCGCGAACCCTTTTTGAAATATACATTCGCTTATTTGTCTGGCCTTAGGTAAATGATGTGAAATGGCGAAAGTCGTTCCACAATTTCCGAAATATCACAGTCCAAGGTAAAGCCTTCCGGTCGCACGGTTGTATGACAACAAGAATAATTATTCTGTCGTACCCTTCCTATACCTGCGGTCCCTTAATTGTCAAACTTGCCTCTTATGCGAATTTTAACCTTGCCACAAACAGAACCCTCAAACCGATGCAAAATATTAGCAGACACACTATAAACAAAATTATCAGCGAGGCTTCCTAGATATATTATTTCAAATAGTTTATCCAGCACTTAGGTTCTTGTTGCACTCAGTCATTTTATTTATCATGGGTGGTTGCTTATGATTTCTGCCGATAGATAACACTACATAGATTCTTCTGGAGTTAAAGAGATCTGCCACCAGAGTTAACTGCCAACTTAGTAGCACACAAGCAGCTTATTACAAAAGGAGGTAAGTGTAGGCTGTCAGGCCATAGTGAGTCGCAGCAATTCACTGGGCCCACCGGTTTCTAGAATTTTTCCTAGGTAAGGTTATGGTTACGGGTGTGTATGTATGAGTTAATTGCGAATTAAATTTTTTCCGAGTTGTTCCTTAAAATTCCGCTAGAGTCCATTCTTATATCCGCACTATAGGGGGTGCAATCATCACTAGTGGGAGCCTGTGGGTATATTAAGTAATTCATCGCCTCGGTGTGTGGGCGGGGACTGTGAGAGAAGGTTAATAGCTAGTGCTTCAGCAACACATTTGTAATTATAAGATTGTGATGGTTTTTACCTTTCTGGCAGCAATAAGTTGTTCCTTATTACAAAAACTGAGTTTTTCAGGATGTTTCAACTTCATTTTAACACTTTTTACCACGCGTTGCATTTTATTGCATATGAATCGCGATATGTGTACTGTAAGAACTAATTGGAACTGTAACCGTGTGCAAAAATGGCTTATGTACTGGATAAACTAGTCCGAACTCTTACCTCTCTCTAAATATTGCATGTGTTAAAAAGCCATCATTATTTTCATGTGCTTCTCTTGAAAATGGTTTAAACTCTTTACTACATGATTCTTGTGCCATTTCAGAGTGTCCTTGTACGTTTTCTGCCGCTAATTTTTCTACTGGCTCCTAGAATTTAAAAATGCTTTTAGTTGAAAATTATTTAAATTGGCTAGAGCTATAAAAGTGGTGTTTAATGAGGAAATAAAAGATCTACTTCATTAGATGAATGTGCGTAAGTTAAGAAAGGCCATTATGTGGAAAGATTGGGGGGAAGAAGCTGTCTTCGATAGTTTAGTCCAATTTCGTGTTTTATTAAAAACTTTTGATTTCTTTGCTCTATGCTCCACTCTTTTTTTTTTTTTTTGTTAAAAATTAAATTAAAGTTGTATATTTACTAATATTGGTGTTTGTTTTCATGAAGATGACATCTCGCAACATAGAACAATATGCCTACATGTACATAGGCTTACATGATTTCGATAAATACTCTAAAACCTTCTTATTTATGGTATTACTTCTTTCTTAGCATTTCACGTAACGCCCATAAACCAATTCATATTTCAGCTTCGATTTACTTGGCAGAAGTGATGAAACGAAACACCTAGTTAAAGAAAAAGTTAAACTGTCCTCAGAAATGCTCAATTACTAAAAATAAATACTTTTTATCCCTTACAGATTTTCGTCGGTTCCATTTAAATGTATGTCAATTGTTATAATAATCAAATTAACATCAACACCATGTTATTTCTAAACATCTATAATTTTTGGAATACTAAGCATACTCTATATTAAATGATAGTGCATTACAATAAAATATAATAGTTTTGTTATTAAAGTAACCGAAGTAGTTATTAAGTAGTTATTAAACAAACGCGGATAAAATATTGCATATATTGTATAGGCTTCACTACAGTTCTGGGGTACCGCCACGTTCTACAAACGTGCAAGCTGTAATGTAGCCTATATCACCAGTTATATAAATAACTATTAAATGCTTCTTCGATTTCATTAGGTATCGAATAAGCTAAGTGAATAAAAATAACATTCGCCTTGACTGATTTATCAGTATACCAATCCTAAGTCAGAATACTGTTGATAGAAACTTCGTCCAGGGAGGTTAAGGACACTGAAGACACATTTAGAATGCTATTTTATTGCAATTCTATAAAAATATAAATACTATATCTTCAGCAATACACTACCCATTACACAAATAATAAAGGGGATTCTGTTTTTTAATAACAAACACTTTATTTTATGAAAAGAATATAAAACAAACAGTATTCTCTGCAAGTACTAAACCATAATTTGTGCCCGTAACTGTCACGAGTGTCTGTGGACAAGCGGTTTGAATTATACAAGGAATCCAGTACTTAGACAGTAGGTGATTCTTGTAGAGTTGTTTTTAAATACAAATTGTGTTATAGAAATGCAAGATCACTGTAACTCTTTAAAATAGTACAAGTCATCAGAGTGTCATATGCGAACACATGTTTGATGAGAGTTTATTGTTCTGATATGTAGAGTACCTAAATAAAATAAAAAGGAATAAGTATAAAATAAATTAAATATTTCACAGCATAATTACTTGTCTTTAAATACTTATGTAACAATGAACTGGTCTGTCTTTCATCAACTTAGTTATTTGCATTATTTCGATTTTGGACCATCATTAAGAGAAGAACTTAAATCAACACCAGTGCAGTTCTCTGGTCTTTTCATATACATTTGTTTTAAGGAAAATTTTGGAAGATGAAAAAACCAGGTTCTGTACTGAGTTTTGACCCTCTGATTAGAATATATAAAGGTAACTTGAGTAGGAATGATAGTTATCTATAAAGAAAATCAACATAAGTTTATACTGGATGGAAAATGAAAAATATATAAAAAAGCATTAAATAAAAAATGGTTTTAACTTATCAAAAGAGTCACGCAAATGACTAAGCTCAAAATAAAAATTTTGAGTACACATCACAACAGTATTATATTAATTACTATGTGAAGATTTATTTTGAAGCTAAGCAGGCATTAATAGTCTATCCTGAGTTTGAATTCAGAATATAAATTTCTGGAAGCTTGGTGAACTATTTAAGGTTAAGAGCAATAAAATCTAGAAGAGAAACAATACAGAGAGAATGCATAAGAAGAGATTGAGGATACCCGTATAGGTGAAGATATGGACGTCTGATACACAATCGCTTTCGGTATGAGATTATGAAAAATAAATATTTAAACACAGGTGATAGATAAGATGTGGAGTGGACATGGGAAAACGCCGGTAGCCATAGGACTCTATATGGCGTTAGTGCCTAATTCTTCATATTCTTCCCCTTATCTTGCCAAATTTATTTTATAATATTCTTCTGGAAAAAACTATCTTTCTGCCTCCATCGTTTTCCCATGTTATATGGGCAGTAATTTATTATTTAACTGATGCGCTACTAATGAAAACTAATAAGATCTGAACAACGCGAGGTACGCTACTTCAGCAAGTAGCAAGGTGAAAGTAACAGGAGCTGATATTGAAACGAAATTAAATCATGTGACGAATTGAGTTAGTAATTTCATAATACCTAAAGATGCATAATTGTTTCTAAAACTGTGTCATTTGTATTCGGTTTATAATTTTTTTTCACGAGAAACCATCTAATCTACACCAAATAAGATGCTAAAGAATTCTATTAATAAAAAGTTTGTAAAACGTATGCTAAAGAATTCTATTAATAAAAAGGTTGTACAACGTATATCTGGTCTTCGTTTTTCCCACATGCGAACCAGGTTTGAATCTGGCAGATCAGAACTGTAGGCACCGATAGTCAAAAAGGCATTGCCGCTGATAATCCTAGTTTTTTCGTTTAATTTGTCTGTTTGCCACGTTTCAAGGATTTAATACTGAACAACGCATTTTCATTTGTATAACTTTTAAATAAATAAATCAGCTCTTTAGTGCCTTGCAAAATTCCAGCAATATTTTTCCCAGAGGCTCATCTACCTGAAGGTCTATATTTCGTTAAATGATGCTTAAATTCAAAACAGTAGGATGAAATTGATTAAGAAAGTAAGGTGAAGAGGAAAAACTGGACGTTTTACTGCTCCATTAGAACGACCGCGAACATTGCTTACAAAGATAACACAATATGCTGCACTGTATGCCCCCAACTCCCAAACCCGCATGCAGAAAATAAACAAACAAATAAAAAGAAAAAGCCGAAGACCCATAGTTGTAAACGCATGTTTAAAGGATTTAATTGACAAATCGCTTTTTAATACACCATACCTTAAACTTGCTTGCTTAAACGCGAATTAATTTTGGTTTTTCACCTTTTTGAATAGTAATGGTTAACAATAATAATAATGCTTATTTATAATGGTATTAATGAACAGTCATTATATCCTGCCCCGCATCTAATATAAATGAAAAATAAAGCAACACTTGGAACAATTTAACTTGATTGCTATTTTTTATTTATGGACGCTCTTTAACATCTCAGGTCATCAGCGTCCCATTCAACTCAGGGCGTGAAACGGCCGGCAAATTTTGCTCAGAGGCCTCTCTTTCAGGCTTGAGGTTCTTTTTCGTGCCGTAAATGTACGACACGGGACCCCACGGCTTTACTTCCCTTCCAAAGAAGCCATACTTACGATTTTTACAACAGTTTGACTAAAATAACAATAACTAAAGAAGCAGAAAAAGGATAAAAGCACTTAAATATTCACAGAGTAGAGTTCGCTATATTTCGAACCGCTCGTGTTCTTCAAAGGCAAGAAAACAAGTGATAGTGTGAAAAATAAATATTGTAACAAGAAGGTAACATATTGAATGACACACAGATTAAACGAGATTTAGAGAGAGAGAGACAGACAGAGAGAGAGAGAGACAGACAGAGAGAGAGAGAGGGGGGAGGTATAAATTTATTAAGATACGTAAGATTTAAAGCCGGTGATATATGCGCTTTATAAAAAAATATACGAGTAGCTGCCATTTCTCTAATCTCTGAGCAGACTTTCAGAACTATGAGTCTGTTAACTTACTATGTAACTTAACATACTATGAGAAGTTAAAACAATATAAACCAATATAAAATGCTTTGCAAACCTTACAAGTTAACATATATACGACATTCTTAGAAGAACAGGTAGTAAATAAAGAAATGTTAAATTCCCTGGATAATATAGTTCTGCGAAATTAATGACTGGCATAATAAGCTCACAGGTTTCACATTTAGGACGTTGGCAAGGATATGAGCCTGCGAAGGAACGAGGTAAATTGGAAGGAGACAGGTTGCGGCGAAATATACTTTTAAGGTTAAAGAGTGTTCTAAAAGTAAGGCGGAGTACAAATTTAGAAAAATCACTTAAAGATGAATTCTTCTTGATTTATATATATATATATATATAATGAAAAAGAAAAAAAAACCATAGTAGTAGAAAAGGATAAAACACTACGAAAAAGTCACACTTGAAATCGCTATATTTGGAACTCGTGGAGTCCTTCTATGCCAAGAAGACAATTGACGGTGATAAAAGTAAATATTGAGTATCGAAGGTAACGTTATGCATGGAAACAGATGAAACTAGAAATAAGAATGGGGGGGGGGGAATTAATACGTAAGATTTAATCCAGGTGGTATACGCGCTTTAAGTAAAAATATAGCTGTCATTTCTCTATCTCTGAGTTAACTTTCAGAGCATTGTGTAGGTAACGCATCATTAAGTGTTAGATTAAAAGCATCATCAAAATCCTTGCAGTACAGAGATAAGGCATGTTGGGCAACCGGCAAGAGAGACTTGGTTTTAACAGAACGTCTATGATTTTTCATGCGTAGCGAAACAACAGTAGAAGTTAAACCAATATAAAATGCTTTGCAAAGTTTGCAAGATAACATATATACGACGTTCTTGGAGGAACAAGTAGCAAATGAAGAAATGTTAAAATTAATAAATAAATAAATATATAGGTAAAATGCACAGAGGCGTGCCACATTTAAAGAAAGAAACACATAAATCACTATATAACACTGAGGAACTGTAGAAACTGTGTAGAACACTGCTGAAGTCACTTGAGGCGCTGTAGAACACTTTTGAAGTTACGATATTTAGAGCCTACTATGGGCTCTTGTTCACGTGGCTAGAGTACAAGGACTATGTCCAACAATACACACCGCTTGTGTGCCTTATAGTCTGCTGGGCTGGCGGGCAGGGTGACCAACTTAGATAGAATAAAAATTCAAGTTACTGGTGGGAGAAGTATAGAAAGAGATGTTTAACCCTGGAGGGGTTCGTGCCTTGTGTAAGACAATAACCGCCATCTTCCTGTCTCTGAGAGTACTGGCGGGGGAAAATAGGAGGCACGGCATCTATGAGTATTAAAGAAAAGCAAAGTGTCGAAAACAGAGTGGTGAAGGCTGGCATGTTGGGCCACAGGTAAAGAAGAGCTGGTTTTGACAGAGCGTCTATGGTTGTTCATTCTAAGTGAAACCGCGGTAGAAGTTAATCCAATAAAGAAGGCAGGACACAAATTACATTTAAGCAAGTATATCATGTTTGGGGAGGCACAATTGGCAAAAGTGTGAATTTTGAGTTTTGATTTAAGTGCCGCACTGAGAAAGGATGTAATAGGCGTTATTAAAGCACAAGTTTTGCTTTAGTTCTGTTGCAGGGATAAGACCCAGGTGCTGATAGAGAAACAAGTATGGGATTAATTTTCTTGCGGAGAATGTTTTTTAAATTATGAGGGGACCTGAAACTTAGGCGTGGCGGTTTATCAAACAATTCTTATGTTATGGGGTTCTGCTTTAATATATTGAAACATTCCTTTAGGGTTAGCTTAAGGCGTTCTAAACCGGGGAAATAGGTAACTATAAAATTCAGTGTATGCACATATACACATACACACTTAAAGATGAACGCTTCTTTTATATATACTCGTATATATGTGTGTATGTGTGGGGGTGGTGTCGGTATGGGTGCGTGGATGGGTGGGTGTTTGTGTGCAGTTTTATAATTTGAAATACAGGCAATAATTATAAAGATAGAAAAAACTCTTTTCGCATAATACTGCATTTGGGATATGACATGTCCGGTGCCAATGGGTTAACAGAATTGCAAAGCACTAACTTTCTATCCCTCCCCTAGCATTTGCTCCGGTGCAGGAGACTTGCAGCAGACTTGGCCACGCGTGACAGTGACGGATTAACCGTTGAGAGCAAAGGTTGCCTCGAGATAAATTGCTAACAGTGTGCGTATAGGAAGTGAAGTTCATTCAAGCGTTGCTGCACCTGCCTAACGGGGATAACATTTCTGCTGATTCCCACGTAAGGAAGCGTTCACAGTGATATCTGTATAATTATTTCCGGCATCACATAATCACATCACTAATGTTGCATCATTTGGGAAGCAGCACAGTGGTCGAAAGATCAGTTCTCAAGAAGAACCTCATTCAGAAACAAAGCCCAAAGATATTTATTTATACACTTCAGAGTACTGGGACATTAAATTGAGAAAAGTATTTCTTTACTATGTCCTTGACACAAATGTCTTCAGATTTTCAAGATATATAGTAGCCATCCCCCATTTTATTTCTATATTCTATGTACATATTTTTTCCGCATTCTGGATACAAAAGGGGTAAGTTGAAATGACTTGAATCACCACAGTACTGATCTCTTTTAGAAGGAGTGAATTTAAATGTCATCAGCTTTGAAAAGTGTAACATATCTGTAAATAAACAAACATACATTAAAAGTAAATATGATTGCAATTATTTTTCTTTTTATTTTAAGAAATTTCGTATTTTGCTTTCACGTTTTTCATAACTACAGCTTTTATCCTGTAAACGTGTGTTAAAAAAATAATTCTGCTTTTGGACTAAAAGTGCAACAAAAATTTTGTTCTCTTATATTTACTTTCTGATATTCTACCGTTTGAACAATTAAATTAATTACTCTTAATTAACATATTAACTGGTAGACGCAACTTCCGTGATATTATTGATCAAATGTTTCATTTAGTTCTTAGTTTTTTTTTTTCTTTGTGCATAAGGAGTAGCACACGATTCCACTTTTTGGTGATATGCCGATTGACACAAAGAACAATTTCAATTTCAACAGTAGATGGGATATCTTGTCTAAAGGCAAACTTCATCTTGGAAAGAAATTTGAAGAAAGGCACAAGGTTCCAATAGCTATAAAACGGAAATCTGAGCTTAAGGATCCTGCCCTCTTCTACTTTAGAATACTTTTGTAAATCTTAGTCTCACCATGGAGAAATATAGAACACCTGGCCTAAATAATTTGGCATTGTGAAACATTTTCAGCAAGAATAAATGAAAATTGCTGAGCTGTCTAACAAAAAACTGGACCAAAAATACATTAAAGGCTATGGAAGTATAAATGTTTCTTAAAACAGAAAATATAGCAATAGAATGAAAAAAAAGTGTATATTTTATCATCAATGGTACATTCAAAACAAAGTAGCCTATTATTTGCTGGGTGAAAGCCCTAATATTTAGACAAGAAGTAATTGTTCACTTAAAAATAATAAGGAAAATAAAAGGAATAACATTAAAATGTACTGAAAAATGCATTAAAATGAATTATTTAGAATGGTTGTATTAAGTTACTATTTGCTGAAACGCAGGAATGAAAATAGAACTCTGGAAAGCATTATAGATGGAAAAGTATTAACATTGGAAATATATTACACATTTCGGTAAACAATTATTTCCATTAATTATACTTATATATATTTAAAATGTAATAAAATAAAAATAAATCTAAACATTTCCACAATGCCTTGAGTAATATTTTTTTACAAGGAGTGTGGAAACGTTGATAAAGTAATTGCTTCAAAACTTATGCTTTAGTAAAAGAGTAGTCTAGAAGATGATTTTCTCCTTTGACAATTTAACTGTTATTTGGAGCATAGATGGTCTCTTAAACAAAAACCACTGAACATTTTAATTTAATAATATTGAAATTTATATTTATATCTGCAGATTATTTATTCATAAATTTCATTTTTTTTTATCTTTCGTTCTAAACAGAATGTACATAAGAATGTTGTCGCTTAGTTTATACTATTACAATACTAATAGTGAAGTCATAGCGAATGATGTCCCCGTAGTATCACAGTATGAATAATATATTATTTTAGCTCAATTTAAATAGAACGAAGCATGTTAAAGATATTAAATAGAGTTAATATTTTAATCATTACCTTAAAGATACGAGCATTGTTAGGATACAATCTCTCTCTATCTATCGATCTGTCCCATACCCCCATCAGGAAAGTGTCGTAACTCAAAAAATTCTGTGTTTTTTTTTTACGGGAGAGCGTATAAAACATTTAAAACTACATTGAACAATAAAGTTTATGCAGTATAAGAATCTGTTTTTTTCGCTTTGAAAGATTATGAATTCTTTTCTGATATTTTAAAATGTTCAGAATTTTCATACTTGCGACAGTCTTCTGCTGGAAATAAATAGAATTTACTTTTTCGTTGTTACCTCATCATTTAAAGATATTGTAGAAGCTGTATTGCGAAGTAATAGCAATTTATACAAACTAAAGTTAATTATGCAGATTTTAATTTATGGATTGCAAATTACAAGTAATAATAAATGACAGAAGTTCAAAGAAAGTCATCTTATATTTTCTGCAGGCAGCTCTTATAATAATTATGGCACTTAGAAGATATGATACTTGCATTTCTAAACTGTACCAGATCTTTTTCCTTTAGCACTGATATTTTGTTGTCTCTCAGTGTATGCTGGTTAGAGATTTAAAATTGTAACTATTTGCGACAGTTTTAATGGGGAAGGGGGATGGCGATGATGGTGATCGATTAATTGGTGTGTTTAATTAATTAGAATATTCGTAGTATTATATAGTATTATATAGAACTCCATCTCTCCATCTCTTCTGCCGCTGTCTCGAAGTGTCGCTATGCCACAGCTACATTCGGTCGGTAGAGCGCTGGAATTTTGTGACCTATTCAGGTCAATGAGGAAAAGGGCCGAGAATCAGTCAATAGAAGAACACATGTCTCTTATAATGGGAGTTCACTTGTATTTACTGTCCAATTCTGAGAGTCACCTTTGATGACAATGTTAAGTGATTCTTAGATCACTCTTGCCCTACTACCTGGCTGACCGGTAACTCACTGAGTTGAATTGTTGTAACCGACTACTTGTCTAATTACGCCGATTATAGTTGATCAACTGTCTGTAACTTTCCCCGCTATAATTCTTTGATCACTGTGTGTCCTTTGATAACTGAACACTCACTTATTCTCCTCTCTCTGTAACTAAATTCTGACCTTAATCTCTCCAAAAGCTAAACTCTCAACTTAATCTCCCGGTAACTAAATCCTCACCTTACTCTCTGATAGCTAAACTCTGAATTTAATCTCTTCGGGGCCTCGAATCACAACCTTTAATATACTTTTCCTAAGCTCCTGATTGAATGTTCCCTTAGGTCTTATATTCGAGCTGTTCTTTCACACTTAGTTCCTTTACGTCCAGTTCTATAAGTTATTGCACTCCCAATAATCTTTTGCATCAGCAAATGTTATGCAAAATTTTCTTTAGATTTTAACAAAGCTAAACTTTCTGGTTTTTCACATAATAGAGGAGTTTATGACCTGTTCCGTTTCCCTAATATTTTCCAGAAACCGTAATGACGACCCTTTTTATACAAAGTATTTTACAACATATACAAAAGATGTACAGGGCGATCTGGCTCTTTTGTCCAGCCCAAAACATCCCATTTCTTGGCTTATTTCTGAAGTTTCTGTCAACAAGTTTTTTTTTCTACTACTCATGAAATACACAAATTACTACTAATATGAATGGATATGAATTATGAGCGATAATTGTAATAATATTTATAATACATGTGATTGGTTACACTAATATCAGTAATATTTAAATTGGCGGGAGACGTCATCTCATAAATACCACTTTAACTTCTGCATTGACGATGATTAATATTTACTTCTTTGTTGGTTTCATTATCATAGCCAGTCTTTTAGAAAGACGATTCAAGTCACTAAATATCAGTCCATTTTGCCATTTCCCCTTCTGTAAAATTCCTACGTAATTTTTCTGATTTTTTTTTTATCAAAAAACCCAGATACCCTCATTTCATCGACATTGTTTTCTTGCTGAGTTTGAATACTAACGCCCAATGACTAGGCACATAAATGGGATCATCTTTCAGCACAAGTTATTTTTTGCTTTTTGATGCAGGAATGCATAGAATTCCTTTAATTTTTGTGTGTGCCCCTTTACCAGAACTTTGTGAGTTATTGATACAAGTATACAAGATAACGCACAGCATACATGTACATACTGACAATATATAGGTTTTTCTGTAGTCCCACACAGTTATTGTTGTAAAAAATAATATATTTGTCCTTACATTCAATTAACTTTAAATATGCATACACACAACTATCAATTTCATAGGCTCCTCTTTTCCCTAAGGATTCGTCCCACATAAAGCAACGATCCTTGCTAGAAATTATTCATACAGAGTGAAATTATAAGTGAGAAATTTTCTGTTATAGTAAAAGTGAGATATATCACCACATAGTGCTTTCAAAATACCTTGTAAATTATAACAACATACTTTTCTTCTCCCATTTTCTCTGGTTGCTGAACGTCGGTATTCTTTTCTTCTTGAGAAAGGAGTTTTTGTTTAATGCGTTTTTGAAATGAGCTTTCAAGTTTAAGTTTTTCTTCTGGCTCAGAATTTTTATACATCTCACAGTGAGCATACTGATCTTTTTGATGTAAAGATTCCTAAATTGAACCCGTGATTAAAGAGCGGCACATTCATAAAGGTGCCGCTTGCCGAAAGAACAATTTCTTTCCAAGCAATGCATCTTTTCTATACATTTCAGCAAGGTCAACTGTCCATCAATATACTTCTTTTCTGTCTGTTTCCTTAGATAGTGCCGTTTAACAGGCACAAAAGATGAGATGTGCCTTCCGATTCTATTTTTAATTCTTTCTGGAACTGTTTTACGATGGCTATGCTTACCCCTTTTCTCTCCTTCAACATTACCCGCATTATTTCTCTTCTTCCAAGACCTATAGACATATATCTCATTTATATCTAAAGTGTAGAGGAAAAATACTTTTTTTTTTGTCGGTCCTGGGGTGTAGTGGTTACCATACTTGCCTCCTATACCCAAGATCGCGGGTTCGAACCCGGCCAGGATCGATGGATTTTTTTCGGGCGTAAAATCCTAAGTATGGCTTCCTTCGGAAGGGAAGTAAAACCGTGGGTCCCGTGTCGTACATTTACGGCACGAAAAAGAACCTTAAGCCTAAAGAGAGGCCTCTGAGCCAAATTTGTCGGCCGTTTCACGCCGAATTGAATGGGACGCTGATGACCTGAGATGTTAAAGAGCGTCCATAAATAAATAAAATAAAAAGAAAAAAGAAGAAAAATACTTCACAAAAGGTTTCTTCCACCTTCTAGTAGTATAAAGTAATACCTATACCAAATTTGGGGAACGTGTACTTTCCTCTTTCTTGTATGAATGCATTGGTGTGACATTCATCAAATATGATAATGCAATCAAGTTGCCTCTCCGGGTTGGTTGATAAACAGTAACTGTCTTTCTTCTTCAGTGAACTTGTCAGAACATTTTAGTCGACACTTAGCCCCACATGTCATTGATCTCTCAGGAATTAGTTTTCTTCTCTTTAATACAATAGACTGTCATGCATTTTGTTCATTTTTTCATTTCTTTCCATCATTGATCATCCTACGATGTTCAGTTTCCTCATCTTTTTTTTCTGGCATTGATGGTTCAGTACTGCTTGAATTAAGTGGTTGGTCTTCCGATATCAGTAGTCGTTATAATCATCAGGCTCTTTGGATGCTGAGGCGGATTCATAAATCAGATAACACATTTTTAAGCATTTGCAAACTATATTGTTTTGCGTATTTTATACCTAATGTTTATGTCAACAGATAATATTGTAGTATATGACATAATAAGGATTCAAGGAGGGAAATAATTCCATAAAATTCTGATTATAAACAATAGAACTTATTCTACTATTAATAATGATGATGAGGATGATAATGATGAATACATCTAAAGCGCACTATTGATTGAGTAATTCATTATAATAATTTGGGCAGGCAGTGGAATTAAAATTATCACAAGTAATATCACGAGAGGGTCTGAGATTTGGAAAGCTCAGACTCTCTTGTGATATTTATTATAACTATTTCACGAATAAAATAAAAATTTAAATATAATACCTCTAAACTCAGCTTATAATATTGTATAAAATCTGATACTTATGAATACCTATTCCATTCAGAAACCCTACCGCCATGGGTGGTCGAGGTAGTTAAGGCACGGATTCGTGAGCGGTAGGACTGGGTTCGAATACCGCCAGGACCGTCCTCCCTGACTAAGGTTTCTTCCAGGTTTTCCTTAGTCCTCATAAATGGCAAATGCCGGGGAGGTACCCTAAACTTAGGCCTGGAACGTTTCCTTCCTTATAAATAAATCCTTTCTCAATGTACCATTTCATCCCATATACCATCAGCGTCCATTGCCTGTGGTGCCTATGTAGCAAAAACGGGCGTTAAACACCATTCATTCATTCAGAAACCGTGAGACTGAAATGGACAAAAGTAGACTATTATGCTCGCTACCGTTCGATTTTCTAATACCAACTGAGGATTAAAAAAAATAAGATAAAATACAGTGTCTCTATTTTTCTTTATATTCTGTGGTTTGGAATTTCTAGAGATAAAATCAATTTGCACTTTTGAGGCATCACCAGAACGCTTTGAAGAACCTTCCATTTTGTCGATTATACATGTTTTTTTATGTTACCAATTGCTCTCCACTGTTTCTAGCAAAAGTGGTCAGTGATGCATGTTCAGGAATTATATAGGTGAGGTATTGAGTTGACTACATTGACAAATGTAGACAAATGCACGTCGCGTGATAAAACGGATTTGCTAATTTTTTCCCAATAATTTCACTCTGCAATTCTGCTGTGTGTAGCAGTTTCTTAAAGTTGCAAATAACCACAAGTTGGGAGTACAATGGTGAGTAGGGGGATGCGGAAGTATGGATGATGTGTTGGATTAACCAAGAATTCGGTTTATCTTAATGGGTGATTTGTAGACTTTCTTTTCCGCCCAATCAGTGCACCTTTGATGGTGTCTTAATGCTGGGGTTTTCTCAATGCTCCGGCTAATGTAAAGCTGGTATTTTGGAAACAAATTTCTTGTCTCGAGGGAAAAGGAAATGAAAAGGTGACTGTGTATATAATACACTTGTTTTGGTGATAAAATCCTTGATTTTATTCAGTTACTCTGTAGCTCAGGATTCCCAATCTGAACTTATTGAGAAATTCTTAAGAAGTTCTTCGAAGTGCTGGAACTAAGCTCACACACACTTTTGTTTCTCACCACTCCAACAGTTTTTTATTAGGAAAGTTCTCCGCATCAAATTTTTGTTCTTTCTACTAAAAAAATTATTATCGACATAACCTAATAACAGATCACAGATGGATAGTACTTAATTATTAAAAACAATTCTTCCCGTAGGTTACTTTTGCTGCTAGCTTGCTATCAGTCTCGCGACCAACTGCTTTTCTATTTTGTCGTCCACGGCTACTCCGTTTTATGGCGCCAAACTCTTTTCAAGTATTGTCGTCTATGGCTGCTCTGTTCTCACCTCTTTTTTCTCTATTGTCGTATACCTTCCCGCTAACAAGCAATGCTACTTTCCGATGTAACCTTCAAAACATAGGATATGATGCCCGGTTCGCTACTTTAAAAGAATTCTTAAGACTTTCTCAACCCAACAAAATAAAACAATACATAATATGCATACACTTAATTCAGACGGCAACGATAATTGCCTAGAGTTCCCGGGGAGTTCCCGTCTCATGTGGTTGGTCAAAATTATTATTATTATTATTATTATTATTATTATTATTATCATCATCATTATCATTATTTTCGTTTCATTGATCGGTTTAAAGATGACGTCACTTCAGCGAAATAGTCAAAGTAATATAAACTATGAATGAAGGGAAAATAAGTCATACTTCTAAATCTAGTGACAATATAATTCACAACTTGCATTTTGAACGTTCACATTAGTTTCCTCTTTATTTTTTAGCCGTATCCTAGCCTCATTTATTTCAGATGAATATTCTGGGTAGTTTAGTAAAGGTATGGTTGTTAAAGGTGTGAGTAATTGTTCGCCATGTAAATCAGATACTGATAGGTAAGAGACACCATCAGCATCGTGGATGGTAACTGAAGGTTGCACCCTATATATCTGAAATTAAATAACTACGAGGTGGTATCCATAATATTCGGGAACTGGTGCTGTCATCTCGAAGTAGTTGCAGTAGAGTTTTGTACCGCTAGGTGGCAACACTAGTACATCTGATGAGTGAGTGTTTAAAGTTTCATGCAGCTGGGTAGATGTGTTGAGATTTTATAGTACTTTTCATGATACTCTGTGTGTAGTTTGTGGCGATTTTACGATAGATCCAAGATTAGAACAGAGTGTGCATCAAATTCTGTGCAAATCTCGGGGAAAATGCTACGGAGACCCTCGCAATGATTCAAAAACTATTTGGGGAACAAAGCATGAGACGTACACGTGTATTTGAGTGGCATGCTCGGTTCAAGGCCGGCGTCTGACATTGTTGCCAAAGTTCAACACCTCGTTCGTGTGGATCGACGTCAAACCATTGAAGACCTTGCCCATGAAGTGGGAATTGGTTATGACACATGCCAACGAATTTTAACTGATGAATTGGGCATGTATCGCGTCGCCGCAAAATTTGTGTCAAGGATTCCTGACTGCTCATCAGAAGGCGCAGCGTGTTGAACTTAGCTAGGAGCTTCGTCAAGTCGTATCCGATGACTCAACCCTCTTGTCCAGAATCATCACCGGCAACGAGAGCTGGATGTACGCTTAAGATGCTGAGACAAAACAGCAATCCTCCCAGGGAAAGAACCCGAACTCACCAAAACCGGAAAAAAAAGTGAGACAAATGAGGAGCAAAGTCAAGAGCATACTCCTCGTTTTCCTTGATACCAAGGGGATTGTACACAAAGAATTCGACCCACCAAATCAAGCGGTGAATTCGACATACTACTACTGTACGTTTTGCGACGGCTCCCTGAAAATGTGCGGAGACGACGGCCCGAACTTTGGCGACAGTTATCCCCCACCCACCGTACTCGCTTGATTTGGCACCCTGCGACTTCGCTCTATTTCCCAAACTGAAAATTAAGTTGAAAGGACGTCGGTTCGACACAATTGAGAAGATTCAAGGAGAAACACTGTCTGTGTTAAACACTCTCAAAGAACATGCCTTCCAAGATGCACTTGGAAAATGACAGAATCCCTGGGACCGGTGTATACGTGTGGAAGGGAACTACTTTGAGAATGGCGGCAGTCATTAGTCTCAAAGTAAGTTTTTGATCAGATGGCAGCACTAGTCTCTAATATTCTGAATATCCCCTCTTATGCATAAGAAATGAAGTTTGATAATATTTAAACTTCTTTTTAAATCTGACTTACTCTACATTTCCCCTATCTTTCCTTAATAGGATACCATAAGATTATTAAATTTAACTGGAAGAGGATAATAAGAGTACATTTTTCAAAACACACAATTATCTATATTATATTAAAATATTGTGATTAGTTATTAGTAATAATAATGTTGCAAATTACCTGATTCTCGTCTTCAAAATTGCCAGAAAATTCATTTAATGCATTAATGATGGATGTCGTATCAAGAAAAGGGCAGGGACTACTATCATAATATTCCTGTTGACTTTCTTGATGATTTTCAGAGGAAATCTTTTCACAAGCCAGGTGAACCAAATACTATCCTCATGAAAAGTAACCATTCATATTACTGCACAATATCACACATAACAAGACAAGTATACACTACAGATAACTGGTTTACAATGATTAAGAATGGCAAACCAATTTATTCATATTTATGGACAACAATAGCGTTCTAAAGCATGCTTGCCAACAATGTTTATTAGAAGAAAACTATCGTATCTAGTTACAAACATCCAATAAGCAGCAATTCGGTGTAGAAAACTGCCGCTTCGAAGTTACAACAATCCAATAAGCTGTAAATAGGAATAGAAAACTGACGTAACTGATATACAACACTCTGAAGGAGACTTTAAATAGGTGCGCAATGGGAATGGGCTGTATGGTTACTGCGATAAATAATTTAAGCTCGCTGATCGTAAGTTTCGCCACGGCTGCTGCAGACAATCCCACTCTTCTTCAATGAAACTCTCTCGAGGAAGTTTCGCTGGATTTTGGTGGCTGTGAGCCAGCCAGGAAGGACTGAACGGGTTCCGATGCAAAAGGTGATGATAATTAACGATTCGTTGTTTAGTTGCTGATATTGTTTGTCTTCCATTTCACGCCCTGAGTTGAATGGGACGCTGATGACCTGAGATGTTAAAGAGCGCCTGTAAATAAACCTAATCAAAAAAAAGTCTCACGTCGAACCACAGACTAAGTAATTTTGGCATACACATAAGTTTATTGTGTTAACCAAACGATGCCGAGTGCGAAGAGATTGTTAATTCTACAGAATTCTTAATGCAGCTCAACGATGTTGTATATGCAATTAGCATGGGGATTGACACTCAAGCTTCGTTGTCGCTGGAACTGGTACTTGGTACTTAGGCTGTTCTTCCGCTAATCTCCGGGGGACGGTAGCCGCAAGTATCTGGTTCCGGAAAATTCTGAGACTGCGCCACTTTTGGGCAAATTCTTTCCCTTTTATACTCAATATAAAATGACGCTATTCATGGACAGAGGCGCGAAATATTCCCGCCAGTTTGTGTTAATGTTACTCATAAGTCAGTGCTTACCTCACTGAATTTCATTTCTATTCGCTGCATAATTTTGTTCAAGCCAAATGCTACGTTATTCGTCAATTAAATGAATTTAAAAAGATTTTATACGTTACTATAACTGAAACTTTCACTGGGACACTTGCAACTTTGCCACTGAACAGGCCGCTCTCCCGCTACATAATTACTGAGTTGGTGATTCTAAAATTACAAATATTAATCATTTCAATTACTCTGTAGACGGGGAGCCAGAGACAGCTTCAACTCTTCTACTAGATCCGGTAGGAAAATAACAAAAATAGAATACTGAAACGTCGCCTATAGTATCCCGAAATAGACCTAAAGAAATATACTATTCTATGATGAAATATCGTAAAAATTCGCTTAAAATAGTGTATATAACTCAATGTTCATTTTTTTGATTAACAACACTTTTCTATTGAAGGCGCGGTCTATATTTTTAAGATTTTTCAGTCACGTTTACGCTTAGCAAAATTAGTAATTAAAACAGTTCCTTACCTTTATGACCAGTGTAGACAATTGTTATAGCTTGAAAGAGCTCCCTTTATAAGGGAACAATATTACTCATTTCTGAATGAAAAATATATAACTGTTTAGAATATTCCGAGGGTACATTTTAATAATAATAATAATAATAATAATAATAATAATAATAATAATAATAATAATAATAATAATATAATGCAAGTTCACAAATAAATGTTATTCACAATCACTTAGATTTACTGGTTTGAAAACGAAAAGTAATTAGTAATTTCTAGAAATGCGGCTATGGAAAGTCAAATAGACTTCGCCTGAGTTCTCAGTTCTATTTTCTACATTAATGTTTTCTGTAATTTTAAATTGTTCGATTTTTAATATCCGCTTACTTTACGACAGTATTTTTCTTTGGCTGCTGTTTTGAATGATTATGCAGGAAAAACCTAAGGCTGCATTATTTTCGTGGAACTTATAGTCCTGGAGTTGCAATCCTTTGACTATTTTTCTAAATAAAGTTCCAGCAGCTATTCATTAACGTTTAGGAACTGTGGACCTTGAATAGTCTAGTATTTTGGGCACATAGTGCGGTTTTTTTATCATTTATTTACTACGTACCTTAGTAAAGAGGAATCGGCCTGGAATGTGGCAATAAGGCATGAAAATAATAAACATTCATAGAAGAAGGTTAGAACAACAGCGAGAAGGACATCGAAGGAAAGTGTAACACGGAAGTTTCCTCTCCTTGAGCCTATCGAATGAAATTAAATGAACTTATGTTAAATAGGTACACTTGCCATTTTAGGGTAAAGGCAAGATCAGGAATGGACTGGTTTATCCTGGGGGGTTGGAAAGCAAAAAAATAAATAAATAAATAAATAAATAAATAAAATATTTTCGTTGTATGGGAATCGGCCATTTTGATGGCGGAGGATTTTTTTTTTTTTTTTTTTGAGTAGTGTTTAACGCCCGTTTTTACTACTGAGGCACCACAGGCGGTGGGCACTGATGATACATGAAATGAAATGATATATTGGGAAAGGATTTTTTTTTTTTTTTTTTTTAAGGAAGGAAGCGTTCCAGGCCTAAGTTTAGGTACCTCCCCGGCATTTGCCAGTTATGAAGACTGAGGAAAACCTGGAAAAAACCCCAGTCAGGGAGGACGGTCCTGGCGGGATTCGAACCGCAGACCTCCCGCTCACGAGTCCATGCCTTAACGACCTCGGCCACCCGTGGCGGTTATGGCGGAGAATGAGGAATGGAATGTACCCACTGGGAAAAGCTGAGAATAACGCTATTTCCAGAAAAAATTTTAAAGGAAATTAGAGGTCTATTGGCATACTGGATTCGTTTGCGAATCACACTAATTGGTTAAGTATGAGAATTTTCCTAACCAAAGTGCGCTAAGCTAGAGGCAATTTCTTTTCTGGTTAGAACGCAATAACTAGTGAAACTATAAATAATGTGCAAGTTATTTCCATTCTATATCTCTAAAGACGGTTTTTTCCATTTTAAATGTATTATTATTGCTTTGTATTTATATTACTTTTAATCATGCTAATTCTATATCCTATATAAGTACGTGCTGCCGACGACTCATGCATAAACTATATTTGTAATATGTATATAGAATTTTGTAACAACAAATATATAGTATATGTAGTAGTGTATTTGTGTATTACTACTACTATTACTGCTACCACCACCACCACCACCACCACCACCACTACTACTACTACTACTACTACTACTACTACCACTACTACTACTACTACTACTACTACTACTACTACTACTACTACTACTACTACTACTACTACCGCCACCACTACTACTACTACTACTACTACCGCCACCACTACTACTACTACTACTACTACTACTACTACTACTACTACTACTACTACTACTACTACTACTACTATTTCTATTACTACTGCTACTACTACTACTACTACTACTATTTCTATTACTACTGCTACTACTACTATTACTACTACTACTACTTCTATTACTACTATAACTACTACTATTACTACTATTACTACTACTATTACTGCTAATACTACTTCTATTACTACTACTACTATTATTACTACTACCGTTACTACTACTACTGTACTACTACTATTACTACTACTATACCACTACTACTACTACTATTATTACTGCTACTATACTACTATTACTACTACTACTGCTTCAGTAGCTTCAGTGGAACTGTTTTAACTGCAACCGAAATAATAATAATAATAATAATAATAATAATAATAATAATAATAATAATAATAATAATAATAATATAATAAATTATTATTATTATTATTTCTTTCAAAAGCACATTATTACATTTTTTAGTTTGTTTTGTTTTTTGGTGGTAGTTTGATACAATTACACTAATCATAAGTTTAGTAAACTTTAATGGTGTTTATTATTTAGACGCAACTTACGTTTTCACAGTTTTGAGAATTTAATACAAATGTATACTGGTTTACGCCTATGTAACAACTGTTGGTGTTGTTGATATTGAAAGGAAAATGTATACGCAAACTTTGTAGAGGCAAAGGAGTCGATTATGACTAAAGAAGAAGAAGAAACAACAACAATAGGGAAATATCTAAGATATAGTTACGTGGTTACTATTAGTTCTGTAGCGCACACTTTCATACATTATTTTACAACTTACTACATTTTATATATATATATATATATATATATATATATATATATATATAATACACGAGTAAATAGTCTGAATGTTCAATACAATTGGACATAATGTCATGAACTTGCTGTAGCGTGAGTAGACATCTATACATTAAGCTCTAACAATGTTCAACAGATTACATACACACACAAAAAAGACTGCGAAAACAGGCCCGCTGCGCCAAAAATGACAACCTTTATGCATAAAAATCTGGTTTGTACGGAGCGTTGTTGGATGGATGGATGGCTTGGGGTGAAGGAGGACACTTTCGGTACTTGAGGCTCGCTCACGGCTGCCATTTTGTACCTACGCCCGCATTTGCGGTCACTTCCGACAGGAAAGGACAAGTAGGGGAGGACACCGGGTGGCCACTATCACACCGCGCCAGCTCACCTCATTCAGGTACTTTCAAACTTCTATCAGAATCAACGGAATGAAGAGATGTGAAATGGGAGAGCGGAAAATTCCTGGAACGTTAATATCCATTCCAGCATTCGCTTAAGTGACCAAAGGAAAGTATGAAAAAACGCAAGATCAGGTGGGCCGGCACAAAGAGAATTAAATTCAAGTCTCAAGCGTTGACACGTTATTTGCCCTGCTCGGCACGATGCGCAATTAGTGCGATATTTATCATTGTTTCACACAGGACTTTAGCTACTCAGTAGTAAATTTCATACTATCTAAGCAAAGAGGATGATGTAATGTACTTTTAAGATGCTAATGTAAAGAAAGTAGATCTTCAGTTCTGTGTTATGAATGAGTGTAGATAAGCGTGTGTTAGTGGATACCTATGGTCACATGCCTAAAATATTACTAAAAGCTGAAGTAACTCATGACTATAAACGAGATCAAATTAAGAAAAATTTTCAACTAGATATACACTGTGAACACAAACATTAGTTAACATTGGGAAAACTGGCACGGGTTACCGAGATCTTTAAGACGCGGACTTGTGAGCGGGAGGTCTGAGGTTCGATTACCATGCGCCGAGAAATAAAGATAATTAATTAATTGGGAGGATGAGAGGATGAAAGGTTCACAAGTAATTGGTATTTATATCTGGGATAAATTGTTACCTATTTTACACCCGTCCGGGAAATTTTTGGGCTGTGCAAGTTTGGGGTAGTATGGTGGCTGCGGAAGTCTTTCTGATGTAACTCTCGATCCTCCTCCGCGCGCTGATTCAAATATAAGACTGCTTTGTGATGTTTCGGCCATTTTCTGCAGCGGCTGTATGAAACTTCTAACTAGTGACTTTTTTGGAATGTAAAACAATTTTGGCGTCGAGGAATTGAATAGGTTTTTGTCACGTGAATGGAGGAAAAATGAGTCTAGTTCACACAAGAGTTTTATTGGTTGTAAATCTTTACACTCAGGGATTAAAGTTAGATAATGTGTCTGTAAGGAACTTCGACTGTAGTGGCACATATTTCTATTAGCTGTTTGTTACGGTCCGAAAATCACTCAGGGAAAAGTTAGTCAGAGGAGAACTTTCACTTGAACGCTTTGCTTTATTGAGCAAAAGAGTAATATGGGTGAATTATTGGAAAGGAAATATAGAGAATAAAAATCCAGAATAACAATAGGGTTAAAGTCAGTTTATTGATAACAATATTCTCGAGGTAGGTTTCATATTTATGGTTTTTCCACTATCTATCTTCACCTGGTTTTTCCTGCAGTATTTAACATGTATGATATATACTAGGAACTTAATGCTGTTTTAACCTTACTTCATATTTTTAATTTGCATTAATAAATGAGTAATGAAAAATATGCTGTTTCCATAATGTGTTTTAAAAATTACGACACCGTTTTATTAATATTCCTATAATCAGAATACACTTTCTCCAATGAACATATCGATCCTGATGGTCTACTAGTAGACCCAAGATCGCGGATTCAATCCCGGTCGATGGGATTTTTTGGGCATAAAAATCCTAAGCATGACTTCCTTCGGAAACGAAGTAAAGCCGCAGGTCCCTGTCGTAGGTTTGCGGCAGTTAAAAGAATATCAAGCTTGAATGAAAAGGCCTTTGAGCAAAATTTATCGGCCATTTCACGCTCTGCATTGAATGAGATACTGATGACTTGAGATGTTAAAAGAGTCCGTAAATAAACCAAAGCATCAAGCAAATGAACAATGCTGTTAATTTGTCCCTCCGAAAGGGGAAGAGAATATATATAAACCACTTAAATAGTTATTCAAATTTCGTTATATTTTGAACATCTTGTGTTCTTCTTCAAAGGCAGAAGATCTGGCATGTATGCCCTTCTCCAGCTTATGTATTTCAATTGGAATTTTTTCTATTAATTTACTTTGCTATTGTAAATGTTTCTTATCCAAATCAGGTTACCAACCTTCGTGAATTCGTTAATCAGAATATAGGTATATATTTTTTTGATTTGTTTATTTACGGACGATCACAGGTCATCAGCGTCCCATTCTATTCTGTTCTTTTTCGTGCCGCAAATGTACGACACGGGATCCACGGCTTTACTTCCATTCCAAAGGAAGCCATACTTAGGACTTTTACGTCCTAAAAATCCATCATTCCTGGCCGGGTTTGAACCCACGATCTTGGGTTTAGAAGGCAAAAGTATGGTTACCATTACACCACCAGGACCTACATTAACCAGAATATTATAAAACCAATGCTCAATAATTGACATACGGATACTTTGTGGTTCATCTTCTGTTTCTTGTTTTTTAAATTTTACACACACACACACACACACACACACACACACACACACACACACACATATATATATATATATATATATATATATATACATAGCAAGCCCTGGTGGTGTAAAGCTACCATACTTGCCTCCTAAACCAAATATCGCGGGTTCGAACCCGGCCAGGACCGATGGATTTTTTCGGGCGAAAATCCTAAGCAAGTAAAGCCGTGGGTCCTGTGTCGTACATTTACGGCACGAAAAAGAATCTCAAGCCTAAAAGAGAGGCCTCTGAGCAAAATTTGTCGGCCGTTTCACGCCCTGAGTTGAATGGGACGCTGATGACCTGAGCTGCTAAAGAGCGTCCATAAATCAATAAAAAAATAATATGTATTTCATATTTACTAAGCCGGTCAACTTCTTTTTCCGAAAATATTCGCTCGTAATGCATCTTTCTGCTTTCCACTGAAGCCATTCCCCTATCCCTCAATTATTGGGTGTATTGCATTGATTACTCACGCTTCTTCCCTTCAGTAGTAATGTAAGTTTGGGTGCTATTAATACGAGCAATGTAATTAGAAGGAAAAATACGAATAGGTCAGTTGCACCTCAAAGGAAAGGAATTTGGCCGGAATTAAAAAAACGTGCAGGAAATAAGTTGCCTATCTAATCAGAATGTGCAAGAACAACTCTGATAAGAACCGTTTTGGTTTACAAAAAGATTTGAAGGATGTAGGCGTGGAAATAAATGCTTCAACAGTGCGGAGGTGACTTCTAGAAGTTGGAAGGAAAGCTCGAAGAGGTTATTAAACAGCTATTGGCATGTCCTATGAAGAAAAAGAGATTGGCAGGGGCTAGAAGATATAAGAACAGGACACAAGAAGAGTGGAGAAGGGTCCTATTTTCTGATGAACGTAATTTTTAAGTGTAGGAATTGAACGTCTTGCATGTAGGGAGAAACTATGGAGAGGAAATCTCGCCAAAGTATATCAAACAGACTGTAAAGTTTTCACAATAGAAGATATTTTGGGGCTGTTTTACATTAGTAGGCTCTAAATGTTTGATTACTATTAACGGAATATGAACAGCGACAAGTACATCCCAATTTTAGAGAAAAGAGCCGCCCCAGAACTGAAGAGATTGGCAGAGAACTGAACATTAAAAAGACAATTTTTCAACAAGACTTCGCTCCATGTCATGCATCGAAGGATGTTAAAGATTTCATGATGAAAAATGGTTTTCAGTATGACTTGGAAACTCATCGGATCTGAACCCTATAGAGAATGTTTTGGCGATTGTCAAGAAACGGATAACAAAAATGGACTTTACTACCAAAGAAAAGATTATTCGTATTATGATAAAAATGGGGTTTCATGACTCAGAAATAAGTGAAATATGTAAGAAACTCATTGATCTATGCCAAAACGAGTGAAGATTGTAATTAAGGGAAAGAATGGGCATATTAAATACTAAAAACACTGTTTAGAAAAAGTAACATTGAAATTTTGTTGCATAACTTGAAAAAAAAATCTTTGTTCACACATATTGATTTTGAAGTGTCCTCTTTTTGTCCAAAGTGTCCAAGTACTTTTTAACATTTTGTGGATAATTCGCGGAAGTTGGTGCATTACCGCGAATTATCCGGAATTGTCTAATATAAAGCACTTGGGCTTTAGCCAAAAAAAGTATTATATTCAGTAAATCTATATTGAAAATATATATAGATATAATTTTTGCATTCTATTTAAAGTTAAAGAAGACGAACCGATATTTGGGTAAGAATCAATTCCGGCATTTTGAATCTTCTATTTCTTGCAATACATAATTTTTTTTTTCTTCTCAATGATCTAATGTTTATCATTGGTTTAAATTTTTACAAGTAGAACACAAAACAAACATAACTGTAAAATTCGATTAGACTGCGAAATATTCAGAACAGATATTACATTTTATTAAAACTAGAAACTTTTGCACTTCATGCACAAAGAGTTACTGATTTTGCTATGGGATTTGATGATCTTTAATACTTGCCGCAAGAGTTTGGGAAAATTTGAGAAATTGCCAAAAGTTCATCACTAGCGTTTATCGAAAAATGCCCTACTTAATGATACTCTTTGGTAGTTGCATTATTAAATAGTTTATTATGTTACAATTTCAAATATTGCAATATGAGAGCGTTTACTTGGTCTAGCATTGCTGAGTTCTGGCTGGGAGGTATCCATATTTACTCCTAGTAACTACTTATAAATTTTCTAAATTAGGAAAGTCTGGATCACCTAGACTCGTGAGAAAGATAGAAAGCTGTCTCTGACCAAACCGCCGCTTGATGGCACCTACAATCTACCTGTACTGTAATGTTGCAGTACCAAGTTTGAGGACGCAAAGGTCGTTGCAGCAGATCTAAAACGTATAGTGGCTAAAGAGATGTCGATGAGAAAAAAAAAAATATTGTTGTAAGATCAAGTACACTCGTGTATAAATATATGATGATATTTGTATAATTCATACCATGTATTCCTAAATTGACTCAGTGAATCTTAATGCATCCGCAGCCTTGCAAATGGACAAATCAGCTGTAGCATATTACTGCCTTAGCAACGATATGCTTGCAGAACAATAGCATTAGACCGTTATACACTCTTTCTGAAATCCATAAGATACTGAGGGAGAGTGTTACAACCTTTGAAGCTATCATCTAAAATCTCTGAATAATCGAGGTGGAAATATATTGACATAAAGTTTCCAAACATATCCGTTGCTGTATTTGTGAACATTTTCGTGTGGGAAACGGTAGGTTTATACAGAGTTCTTATATTATCCTTTGGAAGAATTATGGTTGTTTCACGAATAATCATTTTGTACATATTTAAAACGGAATTTAGATTGACTATTTCACTTATGTGATGTCATCATAAAATGGACCAATGGAACATATCAAAATTTTGAAGTTTGACCAAATACAGCCGGATATCGCAGGAAAAGTATGGAAAACAGTTATTACATCCGTTTTATCATTCGACGTTCATTTTTCTTGTGGTCAGTGTAACCAATTCTACTCTTCTACTATATAATTCCTGGGTACGCATCACTGACCACCTTTCTATGTTTTCAGTAACTGTAAATTTCACTAACTTAATGGGTATACATTCAAGCAATTGTTTTTGTGTATTGATCCAAACAGTCTGAAATAATTTTGTCAATTATGTAACAATATCTGCCGAAGCCGCCATAAATCTTAATAAACACGTTGTTCAGAATAATAAAATTTTTTCTCTATTTTGTTTTTCTCAGTTGGTATTAGTAAATCTAACGGATGCGATGATAATAAGCTATTTTTTCATCCTCACTGTTTCTGAAAAGGTACCTGTATTCATAAGTAAGTATAATATTTTATACAATGTTAATACTCCACGCGCGAATTTCTAATACTTTTATTCTTATTCTATTTATGAAATAGTCCCAAACCCGTATTTGCCTCTTCTCTATTGGGATTACTGACAATCGACATTCATCTTTGCTAGATGGCTTGAAAAGGTTCAGTATTCATAACAGACAGACATGTACAACTATTACAATATTGTAAGCCAATTTTACGGAAATTATATTTAAATTCTTATTTTATTCCTGAAATAGTCCTAATAAATATCACAAGAGAGCCTGAGATTTGCCGATAAACTCACGAACTTAGTGATAAAAATAGTTAATGCTTTGTAAAAACCGCATTATAATATATAAGTAAAAAGTATATTTAAGTATACAAGAAATGTGAACCGAAAGTGCATCTTATGATCGAAATTAGTATAAGAATATTAGGCTACATAAACTAAATGGGAAATTTCGTACAGAACACCGTAGCTGAGCAATTATAACATTGGTATGGAGGTCTAAAGATCTGTGAATCCAACTCTGAATGTGACCTCCAGTATCTTACTCCCAATCCAGATTCTTTACCAAGGTTCTAACTATGAAAAGGTCTAAATATAGATTGTTGCTCTAATAATTTTGGCAATCGTTCATAACAAACATAATGACGACAACGAGAGCTACGTAATACTATGAAATAATAATAATAATAATAATAATAATAATAATAAATATAACACTGCGCATACAATTCCATAGAGAAACCAAGTACTTTGTGCTTCAAAAGCAGTGTGGTAATTTATGATGTGAGAGGCACGGGAGTAATCACGGCTCTTGAGGATGTTTCTCCTATTCAGGCAACCAACGAGGGGATGCATTATGCGTGTCATTATCCAAGACGCAGGGGTAGGAAGGAAGCGAGAGAGTGTAGGTAGTAACACTAACACTGGAGCTAATCAGAATAACGCCGTTGTAAACATTCAGAGCTAAGAGCTTATGACATTCCGTCTCCTTAGTGTTCTTCCAAAATGCAACTTCTGCCTCTAAATGTTAACAAACTTGGTGTATAATGGACATACAGATACATGTACAAGCTGAGTCTCTCACAAGTATCTACTGTGTGCTAGGATAACAGGAACGTCATTAATAGTGATATTAATTATTATCATAATTTATGGTAGCATTTCTCTCTATAAGCGAGAAGTTCTGATTTCAGTATCACCAATAAGGCAACTGAAGTCTGAATCACTTAGCCGATCTGTTCATCTTCATGCCAGGACTATAGGAACAGACTAAGAATCCCTTTGGTTGTTTATTATATTCTACTATTATTTTGCAAACATCCATTCCACATTTAAAACGTTATAAAATTTTGACGATTTTAAATAAGATAAGAATGGAACTTTGATGTCCATCAGAAGCACACCATGATCCAGTTACTCAAACTGTCCTAGCTTAGACTGGGAGATTGGAGGGCTCAAAAAATAACGGATAGTTCTGGTAGAAGAATCTGCCCATTTTGTGGAGGGGATGAGGAATGGGCACCTATTCTGGCAGAATATATCCACTGGGAACATCTGAGAAAAACACTGTTTCCTGAAAATGTTTAAGGCAATTACAGGGCGACTGGCATGCTGGGATCTATTTCCAAACCACACTAATTGGTTGAATATGGGCATTTTCCTAGCCAAAGTGCTCGAAGCTAGAAGCAATTTATTTTCTGGTTAGAACGCAATAAGTAGTGTACTTATAAATAATATAATATGTTTCCATTCATATATCTGTAAATGTCCTTCTTCCCAGTTTTATTCGCATTGATGTTGTTTTAATTTTATTATTATTTATTCCTCTTTCTAATTGTGTGTCATACTTAAGCTTGTACGGTCTACGACCCATCTATAAAATATATTTGTAATGTGTATATAGAATTTTATAACAATAAAGATACCCATACCACTACCTTTAGTTCAGCAAGCTCGCACTCATATAAAACACATTTATTCATTTTACCCAAGGAATAATTTACATTTCCTCCATGGAAAATGTTACAATTGCATTTCTTTTGTTTACGTAATATGAGATCATTTTTAAATCGATAGAATATATCAAAAAAGAAAAACATGTATCAGCTTAGTAGAAAAATCAACATAGTCCAAAATTTGTTAAAAGGAACTTACGAAGTCATATCATTGTGTCTTATATTGATATAGTTTATGTTATGACGTGATATAAAGCGGAACAATTGCCTGATTGATAGATTATTGGAGATGTGGAATAATGTCCAACACAAACAAAGGAAAATAAACATTTAAACAAGTCTATGTGCACTTCATAACTAACTCATGATCTTTTTGCACTCTATTGCACACCCAATTTTTATGTTCTAATTGGTGTTATGTGACAAGTTTTCATACGTTTTTAATTTTTTTTTTATAATTTATGATATTGAAGATCTTTGTATATGATTATTTTCAACTGTCTGAACGTGATGTAAACGAAATACTTATGCTAGCAAAGAAGAAATAAGAGCAACAAAATAATTTTAACCGCCGGAATAACAATAGGGAATAGTTACCGGCCTTAGAGCTGTGAACTAAAGCAGAATAATAAAAGTAAATAATATATTATGTTGGCTACTTTATGGTGATTTAACTTCTGAGATCGAAATCATTCGACCCATCATATGCGCTCTGTAATGCTAAAATGAACGCAGCAAAGGTATGATTATAAACGTATGTTCCGAACAGTTTGCCATAAAGCGTTATGATTTGCAGTACGATTTCTTACTACATCTTGAATTCAGTTATAAGACAATGTTCAGTATCAGGTGAAGGAGATATTGGTGATGTTGGATGTGGATTTGGAATGGCCAAATTGGGCGCCAAAGTTTGAGGGAGAAGTTGGTGATTAGTTAGGGTTTTGATTGGTGATTGATTAAATTGCTTTGGAGTGTTATAGTAATTGTCTTGGGTCGTTAGCTCGTAGCGGTAGAGCAGCTTCGCTGTAGGAGATGATGGCCTGCCGCAGTTCTCGACACAGCTGTTCCTGATCATCAACTCTTCTTCGCAGATACTTTCTCCAGGTGTTCTGCTCAAATTTTGGAAGTTATAGCTTGCCGGGACTGAGGAAAGGAATTGTGTGAAGTAAAGGACGGCATGTAACACCGTTTGCTTGCTAATGAAGTTTATTTGTCAGACATGCGTATTTGAGCGTTTTCTTGTCTCAGCGAAATTCAGAGTTGCTGGGCTACTTTAGCACAACACGATGATTAAGACGAGTACCTTTGGCCTGAATTAATTGTTGTTTCTCGTCGATGATTAACGCATAAGCGTATTATTGATCTTTGTGAAAACCACTAAATATTTCTGGATTATCTGAGTTGTGACCTCTCCTCTTTCCTTAACGCGTAAACTTAACTTTAACTTTATGTCGCGGACTTAAGTCCCTCTTCCTCTGACGCCTGGAGGTGGCACAGCAACTGCACTGCATTGAAGGACTGAGAGGAACCTGCTCCTTAAATAAACAAACACTATCAGCAAAAACCCACGCGATATTTCGCGCCGTTTTTCTGTCAGCCTTTCTCATATATTGACGATGACATCATCTGTCTGTCATTCTATTTGCTAGGTCGGTCAACTCAAACTACAAGCCCTTCTATTCGGTTTCAGTTTGGCTTCAAATGGACTGCTTCCGTTGAAGTCAGCACCTCTTAACGCTGCCCTACTCGTGTTCACACGCTCACTCTGGGTAGTTTCATCGCCTGAGGAATAATTAGGCCCTTCACGCACGTACCAGAGAGTATTAACATTGCCAACTCGCCTGCCCCTGGTTTGAGCAAGAGAACGAAACATTCCAGTACATCGCTATACTATTACAAACAATTACAAAATTCAACTAAAATAAAGTATTATAAGCACTTTGATTAACTCTATACACTATGCAATCATAGTTTTACACGTAATAAATGGGTTATGTTTCTTTAATGAAAAAAACACAAATCAACTGTAAATAATCACACAATTACTGTTCATAGGTTATGCGTGATAATGACTTAATTACATCATAAGTAACGGAGTACCAGAGACGGTTTCATAAACGATATCTGAAGAAATATTTATGAAACTGTCCATCAACTCATTTGTTCACTATGTGGAATTAGTGCATGTCAGTGTGATCTGAAATGGGGGTTTTCGATTCGCGCAATGTGCTTACGGAAGACGAATTTCTAAATATTTTTACATCATTGTAGTTTAACATTTAACTGCTGAATCAAAAATTGGAAATGAAATAAATGTCAGTGAAAAGAATATTCGCAGTGAGGGTTCCCAACATAAATGTGCTCCGCAAGTTCCTTTCCTTGTTTCATTGGCTAGACAATGTTAATGTACAGCATTAACAATGCATGACATTTATAACATTGCTATGGGTATAAGTGGTGGAAACTGTGATTTCAATATTAATGGCACTAGTTTAATTATTTTGGTTTGCCATTAAATTGACTTGCAATCAGTGGTGTGCAGGAAAGTCTAATGAAATTACAAAAGAAAATAATGATCAGAGAATTGAATTAAAATTACAAAAAAGGAATAAACGCAATACAAAAGTCCGAATCTTAACAAGTAAAAAATATGTTAATCTATAAATGTAAACGCTAAAACCAATGAGAAAGGTCAGCGCAGGGGCATGCACTGGTATATTCATTAAGCAGTGAAAGGGTTAAGAAGGAAAATAAATTGACATAGGAACTCCAAATGGTATACCATGTTTTATCTGAACACAATCCCTGCCCCGATAAATGTCATAGTTGGATGAAGAAAAGAGAAAATTAAAGGCAAATGTTCATAGCTATAAAGTAATGAAATTAGGCATGGCTGTACATTGGAGACACAAGTACAATTTTTAAAGGAATTTTGTCATTCTTAGGAGTTATTTTTCAAACATGATTAATGTGTACTATAAAGGCGAGTGTTACTTAACCAGTGCTCATAGTGTAATTATGGGAATAAATTAATATTTAATATTTTTGTTGTTTTAGGAAAACAAAAGGAATTAACAACCTTTACAAATAATTTTACTGGAAGACACATAAAAACTTTTCGTTTTTAACGTTTCAGTTATTATTTATTTATTTTTTATGTGGATATTTTATATTAAAACCGCTGATATTTCTCCTGCATATTTATTGTACCATTGCGCAATATTACATAATCTTGTCTAACACATTTCCCCCCTTACCTTTCTTTTCTGTTATGCAGCTCGATTTTCTAGAAAGTGAATGTTGAATGGTTACAACATGCATCGTTCACCTGTCTTTTCACTTTTACCTTGTTTGCCGTGTCTACTAACACAAAGTAAATCACCTGCCCAGCTCGCAAAAACAAATTTGGCTTAAGACTTTAGAACCGTGATAACGAATCAAGGAGACAGTAATAGAGAAATATACTTAAGAGTACTTGTAAGAAATGGTTTCAATTTCGCAAACTGTACACATATATAGATGAACGATACGTTGGCGTTGTAGAATTGTCCTTCCAAAATAATAACCTTAAACATGAATACGAAAGCTGTAATGGGTCATAATCCCCAGAACAATGAAAGAAATCTTGTATGTCAAAAAGTTTGTGCTTCGCGCGAAAGGAAAGCGGCTAGAGCCTTAAGTGAAAAACAAAGCATTGTAATATCTAAAACATTTAACGAGAATCCCGAGATTTGTGCTAGTATATTGAATTTTACTGACGTTAAACTATTACGCTAAGACATCTACAGAGAACGACGTCACTATATGCCGAAACAAACAACAATATTACTTGAAGTTCACGAAGCTTTAATGTCCTCCACTAACGAAGATTGTGTGCTACTGAATGATTGCAAAAGCAACCTGGGTATTTCTGAGGTGAAAGCAGTTTGCTAAGCACAAGTAACGTAGATGGAACTTTCAGATACTGCGCAAACTATTTTACACGTTGTTTACATCACATTTCCTTCACAGTGAATGTTACATTCGTACACTTTTTGTTTATTACCAAATAAGAACACACACACACACACACACACACACACACACACACACACATATATATATATATATATATATATATATATATATATATATATATATATTCCTAGCTGTTTCGCTTTATAAAGAAAAAGTGCGAATGTTTAGGGTTGAAATTTCTACCAAAGAAAATAGTTGCAGATTTCCAGGTTGCTGTACATGAATTAATTAAGCCGACATGGAGTGAGACAACTCAACTCTTGGGTTGTCGGTTTCACCTGGTCAGACATGGTGGCGTAAACTGCAAAGTATTGGCCCAGCAAATGTGTTACAAGATAATTCGTCTGACTCTGGTAAGTGGCTTCAACATTCTTTTATTTTATCATATTTAGCTTCAGGCGAGGTAGAAGGGTTTTTATTTTTTGTTTTTGATATGGCTGACAGTAAGCCATAAAATGAATCCTACAGTATGGACCGAGTAATGGTCTGAAGTCACTCACTCTTTGAACGCATTGGAGTCATTTCACAGTAAATTCAAATTTTTATTTTATGATCACACGCCGACATTTTCTAAATAATTTCACTTCTAAAAATATTCAAACGGATATTTATATGAATTTTAATGGCATGCACCTACAGGCCCATAAAATGGAAAAATAGCAAACAAAGAACATTGAAAATGAAGAATAATGAAAATTACATTAAAAGCTACTGAAAAGGTCGGATTTCTCATATTGCTTTTGTGAAGTATGTTTCGTATTTAAACAAATCCCTCACATGACAACCAGCATAATTTTTAAGTATTTAACCAGCACAATTTTTTACAACCTGTAGTTAAAGTCATACAAACACATTTTAACTACACTGCGCGCATATTCCCGCGACAGTCTGCAGTACATGAAAGTGGGACGGAAAATTCTGCCCTAACAGCGTCACATGGTAACAATCTAAAACAAAAAATGTTGCATAATGAGTTTGATTTACTGTACAAACACATTATGGATCTAAAACAAACATTTTTGGCGTAATTGGATATAGTGCAATCATAGTGTTTTTCCCCTCCTGGGGCGGATCGAGGTGCAGGGCGGCCCCACTATTGACAACCAAGCTAACGATAACGGATATGTCACCTTGTACATAAACACTTAGCAGATAAGTTATATTATAGGTAAACAATGGATTATTCTCCTGCTACTAAAAAAAAAAAAAAGAAATTACGTTAAATAACTTAAACTACACTGTACATATTACATTTAGTAACTAACAATATTATGATTAATCTCATGTAGCTTAACCAAACACCACCAAAACTTAGCTATCTTATGCATGATTTTTGTTTAAATTAAAGGTATTATTAAGTATAATGAATAAAGATTAATAAACGACAATGGCAATTTTTTTTCAAGCCAAATACATTAACTTATCATTGCGATAGCACAGCACACCCAACGTACAAAACATACCACAACGAACAATTAACCTATGAATTACGAAATAAGAAAATATCTAACCCACAGAGAGCGAGCAGCACAACACCACGGTCCATACAAGAGCAGTACCCTCTCCTACTGGCAGCCACCGACGCCAGATAAGCCCGCCGGCCAAGGCCTCATACACACGTTATGAGGCCACTAGCAGGTAAGTGAGCATGTAAACTACACTTAAGTAGGCATTAGAGCATGATGCCTCACACCACTGTCCTTCTTGCACGAGCATGCAATCCACCACTAACACCTAGGTTCTGTTCTGGGCCTAGCCAAGTCCAGGACCTAGCCCACCTCTGTCCGTCTCACTCTCTTGTGAGCGGGGTCTTTTAGTGTGCACTCACTAATCTCAGGTTGCTTCGGCGGTACCTGACACATCTCACCCGCTTCCCAACCACCCCGCAGAGTAGAAGTTGTGCAAGGTAGGGGAGGCGATGTAGATCCGCTTCGGATGATTGTCACCTGGGTGGGCGGGGGAGGGGCCCACCCATAAAAAAAAATCAACGCTTCAGACGCCGTGAATCAACGGAGAAACTTTGTCCACGCCACTGAAGGTGTCTGCCGTAGTAATTACTACTTAAATCTTGCTTTGCTATAGCTTCCCGGGGTTTATGTGTCGTTCACACCCTTTCCTTCACACTTCTAGTTCCTGACTGACGCCACGCTAGGCTGCTATCAACGGTCATCCTGAGCTACCTCTCTCCTCTATACCCTTACCCTCTTTATCAAAGAAACTGTGTTCCCTGCCCAAATGTCTGTGGGTATCAATATATGGCAATAATGCATTATAATGTTCTGTAACATTGCCAATACATTATTACTGCCTATATTCGCCACAATAATATCTTCAAAATGTTTTCATATTTTGCAATTTGAACAACTGTTTCCATAAATATGACATTTTAAAGTTTCTATCTAGACAGAAAATTGTTTCACTAAAGTTTCAGTTTTTGTACGGAATTAAAGAATTTAACAATTCAATTAATTATTTTAGGTTCTGATAAATGGCTTGCTAATTTTCAATGAGTTTTGTGCTTATCTGAAGAACAAATGAAAATAATATATTGGTTATGTTTTGGGGTCTAATCAAAGCTTTTCCGGTGTTTTTTATAGGCTTGTAGACATTGATTGATCATTGTAGACCGGTTGGAGCAACAAATTTTTTAAGAGCTCCATCATTATGAACGTTAATCATGTGATGATGTAAAGAAGTGACATTCAGTACTAATTTTATAATTTTTTCATGTAAGACGATACTTATTATATATTTCTGGAATGTGATCTTGAGCCGTCAAAAAAGTAGCTATTTTTATTTACTCTTGTATTCCTGCTTTAAAAGAGCGATTGCTTTGGATTGGAAATATTGAAATCTATTTCATGTTGCAAGGTTTCAGAGAAATAAATACCTTTTTGTAACGATTTTCTATTCATTCTCTGAAATAAACTCTAAATGGATATAATATGGCTTGGATATTGTTCCTTTGCCCAATCTTATATAACAAAGCATAAGTTACAGAAAAATCTCCAATGGCCTACTTTCCAAGTAGTAATTATTCTTTGCATTCCAGAAAAATCTAATTTTGTTTCAGAGCTATGAAAACGAGCAGCAATAACAGAGATGGCTCTTGGCAGTTTGTCTAAAATTCCTCTGCGACTTTAGAATTTGCCGACAAGAATTATGACTTGAAACGGCAACTTCTCGTTGATGCCTGCACCAGCATTCAATTTAGTTGAAAAGAAGACGACCAGAATATGATGGGGAAAGATATTTTCCAAGTACGAGAGAATATAATTATTCAATATTTGTATTTATCATAATTATCATGAAGCTATACACAATATCTAATCATGGTGTTTTAAACACGAGAAGAAATAACTTGTAACCTGTAAAGCTGTGGAAGCATCTTTAACCTCTACATTATATTCCAGTAACCTGGCAAGCACTTTATTAAATCCGTGAAGGAGAGTTTGTATAACAAACATTTGATATCTATGTACTTGTTCAATTTAACCTTGAACAGCAGGCAAGAACGTTTAACCAGAACTTGCCTGCTATTTAACATATAAAAGTATATTGGATAGGAATGTTAAAAAATAGAAAATTAAATGATTAGTAATACAAGGTTCTGGTCCAATATTTGTAATTATCAAAAATCCTCAAATTTTTTTGCAATTAAAACACAAAGGTAAAAGCTGAATCATAGATGACAACATACATTACAACCTTTGTTGCTTTGCTCGGTGCGTGAGGCCTGGGAGACCGTAACGAACCTAAAATCTAGAACCGATTATCAAAAGCGACCTAACCCTGATAAAAGTGCTACTCTTTCTAAAGCAAGAAGCGCGCGTTAGACAGACCGAGGGTCATCGCGCTTGTAGAATATTCGCCGTTAGTATCTGCGGCACCTATGGTCTACAAATTTATCCCTTCTTAAGCTACCAATGGTCAAAATGGAAAATCTTGTTTAAGAAGAATATTAAGTTAGCTTGAGTTCAGAGTGGTAGGAAGCATTCAAAATTTTGAAAAACCACCGTATTTCGCCACCGGTATAGCACTGGATTCTCCCCATCCTTTCATATTACGGGCTGACGCTTGTGGTACTGCATATTCTACAATCTTGTTACGTGAATACGTGGAGGGTAAAAGACACAGCTTGTGCTTGTTGTATGCTTACGAATCAGGAACGGAAATATTTAGTATTTAGGCTTGAAGTCCTTGCTGTATTGTATGAGTTGGAAAAGTTTCGATTTTATTTACTACTTTTCATTTTGCCCTTGAAGTCGAAAATTGGGCTCTTTCCTAGGAATCGTTCAAAAGCCGTAAGACTGGTTGTTTGGCACCCCTAGGCGCTCATAAGTTTTGCTTTTAAGTTCGATGAGATATATATTTAAGGAATAATAAGCTATGCAACAGACTCTTTCTCATGAATATTGGCTGAAATTAAATACAGGAAGACTTACCACTTATTGTTCGTTCTTTCTAACTGCCCCTTCGATTTTACATATTTGCGACAGCCTCACCGTTCTGGTCCTCAGCTTGTTCCACTTATTGTGAAATTACAAAATAGCACTATTGTGAAACCTTATAAATAGGGATGGGGGTTCGAACATCGAACATATGATTAAGTACGTCGCGTGTTATACATATCTTGTTTTCTGCAAGTCAAAGTTCTCTTCAGGGGAGATATTTAATTTTTTATATGAACGTGCAGATACACCAGCAGTAAACAACTGAGATTATCCTACAACCAGCGTTAAACTTGTAGCCCGCAGCTAGCAATGTTTCGGTGTGCAGACTTCGTTCCCAACTTATAATCTCAAGTATGATATAATTAACTAAGTCACAGATATTTAAAATTATCTATAGGAAAAATCTATAAACCCTTCAACAATGGTCATATTTGCCTTATAGGCATCCCGGCCAGGGTCAGTGGATTTTTTCGAGGGTAAATATTCCTAATTATGCCTTCCTTCAGAAGTGACGTAAAGTCGTGGGTCCCATGTCATAGATTTACGGTACATGAAAGAACCTCAGGTCTAAAAGAAAAGGCATCTGAGCAAACTTTATCTATCGTTTCACGCCCTGAATTGAATAGAACGCTGATCACCGCAAACATTAAAGAACCTCCTTAAATATACCAAATCAGCAATAGCTACAATGCAGTGTTTCCAGTTGCAAACTACAACAGCAACTTTTAAGAAGGAAGTAAGGGCGGCATTATTCGGATTGAAAAAGGGAAAGACTCACGGGAAAAATAGCCTCTATAATGAACATCTCAAAGGAGGAACAAAAGAAACTATCTGTCCGATTACAGTGTTCTTCAACAAAATACGGGAATCAAAAGCTATAATGCAGCAGTTGAAAGGCTGTACTCTACAAAAAGGGAAAGAGAACTTAAACAACTACAGCCGAATAGCTTTATACCGGGTGTAACAAAAATTGTTACGGCCAAACTTTCAGTACACTTCCTCACACTAAAAGAAGAAAATATATTATATGAACGTGGGTCAGGAAACGCTTTATTTACATGATAGAACTCATTTTCTATAAGTCGTCATAACACATTAATAATGGGAAACACACAGGAATAGAACGTACCAGCATATCACATGAAACTCTTTCTTGCATGAAATGTTTAAAATGCCCTCTTAGTTGTGTCTGTCTGGTAAAGTTGTAATTAGGTTCACCTCCTGTTTTGTGTTCCATTTGAACAAAAATAATATTGATATGCGACTCACTTCATTGATAACACGTAGTATCAACTGTTTAGTGTTCATTACGGACTTGGCAGACACGTAACGTTTACTAGTGTTCATTATGAATTTGGTTTCCGGTACAGTGCAATGGAAGTGTACACAAATGCCGAGTTGGCAAATGCTCACTTGGTGTATGGATTAGCATACGGTAATGGGCGTGTCACTCAACGTTTGTATCGGAGAGATTTCAAAACGAAACCTCCCCTACAGGAAGATGTTTGAAGCAATTGATCGTCATCTTAGGGAGCACTGGACGCTTAAGCCTGCTACTCGCGACTGGGGGAGACTTAGGAAGATAAGGACATCGCAATTGGAGGAGGCAATTCCTCGTGTATTTGACGACAACCCTAGTGCCAGCTGCAACAAGTAATGTTGACTGTCTGGAGAGGGTTACATGAGAACTAACTGTATCCATATCATTTACAGTGTATGCATGTACTATCAGCAGCTGATTCTCTGCACGGATACACTTCTGCCAATGGTTTATTCAACCCTGATTTTACTTCAACTGTGCTGTTCACGGATGAGGCATCATTTCAGTGTAATCAGATTGTAAATTTTCACGACTAGCACTTGACGTGAATTTTCATGCAACTATTGAATCACGTCATCAACAAAGATTTTCTGTCAATGTTTGTACTGGCATTGTTGATAACTGTTTGTTAGGGTCTCGTGTTCTGCCACCCAGGCTCAACGGACAAACTTACCATGCTTTCTTAGAGGATATTCAATCTGTTCTGCTAGAAGATGTGCCTTTTCTAGTGTGACGAAACATTTACTTCGTGCAGAAGGCGTTCTTCCTCATTTCAATGTTAATGTCCGTCGGCTTCTAAATAACAGATTCCGTGACAGATGGCTAGGTAGAGGAGGTTCCCTAGCATCCACGCTCTTGAGTCTAAACCCACAAGACTTTTATTTATGGGGCCCTTTGAAAACTATTGTGTTTCGAATCCCGGTACAAGATGCAGAGTCCTCGTGCCCGAATTGTGTAAGGCTGTGAAACAATACACTATTCTGAAGGGATACATCAGTTTATTTGGGATTTAATGCGACAGCCGGTAGATGCATGTATCAGGGGGGCATTGTGAGCATTTTATTTAAGAAAGGGTTTCATGTGGTATGCTGGTACGCTCTGTTCCTTTGTGTTTCCCATCATTAATGTACTAAGAAGAGTTGCTGAAAACGAGTTTTAACATGGAAACAAAGTGTTCTCGAACACATGTCCATATAATATATTTTCTTTTTGAACGTGTGCGGGAAATGTCCTTAAATTTTGCCGTACCTTATTGTTACACTATAAATTTCTGGTATAATGAAGCTTTTGCTCTTTGAACTTAACCCCAACAAAATTTTTGCTTTGAAAATTATACGCAACAACTACAGCAATTCTCATTTTCATTAAACAAACTGCCGTATCAATAGGAAGAACCAAAATGTAAAGGACCCTATATTAACAAATTCTGTAAATGAGTCTAGGATAAGATTCATTGAGTTTGCCTTGCATATAAATGATTAATTTTTCCTTTTTTCCTATTGCATTTAGATACCTCTATTCGGGGGCTTCTGGATTCACTATCTAGGCGATAGTGGGAGTATAATCTGCATCTGAGTGAAAGTATCTAAAGAGCGTCGAATTACAGAGCTAATAATGGGTATGAGTATGATATATTCGAATTGAGGTATCACGGGTAAACTGAAACAAACATAATATTGAGCGAACCTACATCTGAACCTAATAATTATCTAGGTCATTGTTTCATTGAGATTCACCCCCGAAGCAGCACATTTCCATGGTTCGAGAATAGAATCTGGGACAAAGGAAATGGTACACTCGACCTCAGACTAGTATAAGGCATTATTATTATTATTATTATTATTATTATTATTATTATTATTATTATTATTATTATTATTATTATCATCATCATTATTATTATTATTATTATTATTTCCTTACCATTTCTTTATCATTACGATCGTATACAGGGTCCATAAATTTTGTAGAAATTAAATACACAAATTTAATAGTGTTTTAACTTCCATTTTTATTACCGTTGCACCATAAAACATTTGGTGACTGCAGATATGAAAAGAAAGGCCGATAACCTCATCAAGGGAAGAAGCCAACTGCTACGTGGAAAAAGTGAGGTATACCACGTTTATTTAGTCTTGCAATTTTGAGGCCAGCAGTTAGTTTTGGCAAGAGTATTCTGCGGGGCAATATCAGTGGAAGAGCCTTCTCAGTTCCGTTCAATTAGTGGAAAGCTGTAGTTAGTTTTGGAAGAGTATTAAGTGGACGAGTTTTATTAGTTGAGTGCAGTACATATTATGCACAATAGTGTATGAATAATAATTCCATCTTCCATAACGGAAAATATTATTAACCTCATGAACCCCTTCCCCTATGGGTTCAGGGCCATAAAAATATTCTACAGCAGAGTCTCAACAGCCATGGCAAAACTGTAAGGCAGCGGTAACCATAGTCGGATAGGAAGAAATTATTTACCCCTGAAATTACATCCTAAACCTATCAAATCGAATTTCTTGTCTCAAATTCTTCCTTCCATGCATTACATATTTAATTAATCATCTTCTTTCTTATAAACTACCGCTGCAGTCGTCTATAGATCATGTAGATACTGCAATATTTATTGTTTCGGGCTTATCGGTATTTATACTTAGAAATGCCTTGCGATCAGATTAACCGCTATGATATTATTTTACAGATCTATATTGGTAATTCAAATTCAAACTCAACTGATTGCTCAAATATGTGTACAATGGTTTGATCTTGTAATAATGAGTTTGAACAGTGTTAGGAATTTCGTTGAGAAGTGACTTTTGAGCAGTAAACATGTCAAAGCGATCGCAGTAAGCAAGGGCCTCACGCAGATGAAGTGCTGGCTTACACAATTCCACATGGAAACGAAGACACAGAATCATTTTTATAATCCTATGTTATTACTGTTAATATTCTTATTATGATTGTTATTGCTAATGTTGTTTCTGTATTTTTCATTATTATTATTATTATTATTATTATTATGGTGATCTTTACAAATACCACTATTATTATTATTATTATTATTATTATTATTATTATTATTATTATTATTATAAGTCTGATTTGGGTCAAAGAGATAGAATTTTATAAGCTAAGAGGTTCTAACTGACATTTTTCGCGCACACGCTGAACCTGAAGATTATATTAAGCTCGTTCTGGTACACGTTGACTAATACACATTTTTCCTTGATCTAACTGCCATCAACTCATGGATCATATTCAAATCTGTGACTGGACAGCAGATAGGCGAAGAAGTTTCACTGTAAAACTTGGAGCAGGAATTAAAGGTGCGTGCGGGGGCGTGGGCGTATGTTGGACTGCTGGTGCCTGGTCGTGGTTTCGATGTTCCGGCCGGGGCTGCTCACTGATAATATCTGCTCCAAATCTGTTGAATTTGATCTCAGGGTCCACTGGAGTGTTTCGCGGATCAGTATAGATCCACGGGAACGAGAAATGTGTTGCCCAAAAGATACACAGGTTGACTTTGTTTAAAATACTTTATTCACATGTAAAAATATGGGGCTACTTCCTGACTGTTCGCCGCTGATTTCGCTACTTACTTAGACTGGCTTTAGAAAAGACTTAAACTGATTGCTTTCGTGTGACTTAGGCGGATTGCTTTCGTGTGACTTAGGCTGCCGGCTTCCGCATATCTCTGGAGTAAATCCTCTCGTGTATCGCCTGAATGAATGTCTGGATGTGTGAATCTGCGAATGTGCGAATGTGTGTGAATCTGTGAATGTGTGAATGTCTGACTTCTGCGAGTGTCCCTCTGACTTCTGTACTCCAGTTTTTCTACCACATCGCCACGCCTCTCGCTAAATTAAATTCCCTCGTATGTTATCCTATTTCCGTGTCATATGTTCATCATTGGCTATCCTACAAATACTTATTTGTAACTAAGTTTTCCTTATTGGTTGACTTTTATCAAATGACCATCGGCTAGAATTATTCTTTCCCCCCGGATCTAATGTCTTCCCACGAACTTGAATTTTCCCAGAACAACCTGTCATAAATTTCGGCCCTTTCCTTACATTCTGATTTCTATTGATACTCTTTTGCCTTCCTTATTTTGTAGATTTCCAAATGTTCCCAGAGATAACGCACGTATTGATGGGCTGTTTTCGGCTTTTCTGTAATAAAACATTTTCGTCTCCGTTCTGACATTTTCATTTTCTCTTAAATTATTGCTACGTCTGACTTTGTTAAATATTGTCCCGTTACGGCCACATGTTTCTCTTATTGTCAACTCCTAAGTATTTCCTGGGCAGAAGGTTCGTGACCTAACAAAAGATAGTTTACCCTTTCCTCAGCCTTGTCTAAGGAGCGGTCAGTGGAGAGGCGTCAGGTATACATCTTCGTCTCTTTCTCACATATTTTACACAAAATGTATACAAAACCCTTTTGTAAGTTACAAGTTACAAATTATTTCTATTTCTGTTATACCTATCTCTAAAATATTTCTTATACCTATACATAATAATTATCCTTATCAAATCTAATGTCTTTATAAATATAGCTCTGCAGCCAATAGTTATTAAATTAATAAAGGCAGCCTTATTTCCGGCTTCAAACTTGCAGCAGAACTATGCACAGAATAAATGAAATCTAAAAATCAAACAAGAAAAGGAAAGGAAGAAGAGGATGAAATGCCAAGAATGCAGCCGAGAAAAAGTGCCGAATGAAGAATTGTAGAAATAAGACCACTATAACTTATAGCAGATGCAAAAACGATTTGTACAGTTTGTAACTAGTTATTCTACAGTCAAACAGTACATTATTCTGTTTACGCTTTAGATAATAACATAATGTCTACAGAGAGAGATGGAAAAAAACAAACCTAACTTTGTCATGTATGTTAGTGTGGTTATACAATAGCAATTCAACAAATATGCACACTATTGTTTATTGCTTCAATTCTTATCACTTCATTACTAAATTATTATTATTATTATTATTATTATTATAAATGTGACCTGACATATTAACAAGTACATTGAGTACTATGGAGTCAAAATTTTTGCTTTAGATATCCTCAAAGAAGTGACAAAATGAAGTGAAAAGCAAACTCAATTTGAAAAGTTTCTATAATGATAGTAAAGATGCGCGCATATTACACTTTATTAATTTGAATTAATATTAATTATTTGAATTAATATTGTAATTTTATTTGAAATAATATTGTAATTTTATTTCTAATTATGTTGGTGTAGTCGTATTATAGAACCATTGTGTCGGCTATTTTGTTGATAATCTGTGTTTGAACAGGAGCGGTCAAATAGACAGCATTGGACGTTTTAAGTATATAACTGGCTCCGGCGGTTCTAGTGTCAGACTAATTATAGGCACAATGGAGGACTCAATGGCAAGACAGTCAGCATGGCGATCAGCTGTTAGGCAGCATATGAATGACGCATAAAACCCATCCATTCCCCAAGACGGGTAAATTAAAAAAAAAAAAGAAAAAAGTAACACAAGGTGCGCATCATGAACTTATCATGAAAAGACGTAATAAAAAGCCAGTCTCTTTTAGAATATATAACATATTTAAAATATAGCGACAACAGATGTACGTGTGGTCCTTAAAGTTGTATTATAATATTTCTTCATTTTATTGACGTAAATCTTATCTGGATGATGACGCAGTTGAAACATTCACAATACGTTGCATTCATTCTTACAGATAAAATGGCTTAAAAAGACCGCTTCCGCGGTCTAATGGTAGCATTTGCAACGACTAATCCGGAAGTTTTGAATTCAATTCTGTCAAGGTCAAGCTGTCTGGGTAAGGTTTATTTCGAAGTTGTTCCTTAAACCGAGAAGGTGAATGCCAAATAGCTTTAAGGCGCCAAGAATTCTAAGCTCATTTGCGCCATTTTATTTCATTCCTGACTAGAATCTAATCTACTGATGTTGCGAGAAGACCAATGAAGTAAATGCAAAAATAAATAAAATATTAAAACAAAATGGCATAGAATATGTTTCAAAATGACACATAACTATGCATGCGTTGCTTTTGAATTGCCCATTGTAGGTTTCTTATGACATATCAAGTATACCTTAAAGTGGTAAGGCAAAATGCAATCCTGCATCATAGAAGTGTGAAAGGGTGTTGAATTTTTTGACATAACTTTATTCTAACGCAAAGAAATTGATAACAAAGCCATGAAAACAGATTATTTTTATTTATTGATTTAATATGCCTCACTATAGGCTAATAATGCAAGTGCATTTTAAATATTTAGGTACGAATCATTAAATTTAATTAATAATTTAAAAATATAATCAATTGTTGAAATGCATTATTTTTTTACAGAACTGAATTCAAATCTGTTGAGGCTACTGTTTAAATGACACAGGACTCAAACCTATTTGTCGCATGGATCATTTGAATGTTAGGTTCTCTTTGTTTACATTTCCGCATCTTTTCGCAAAAGTTTCATGATTAAAAGTACAATGTTGCAGTATTTGCAGCAAACGGTTAATGTACGTTCTTCCCATAATCCATGATTTGTTTCATTGTATATTTGGTTGTTATTCCAAAATGGAGACTAGACTCCTCCCACAATTGGGTATTTGCTCCTCTCACATTCCGTTCCAGTTCATTTCTCGCAGAGGCAATAAAGCGCTAGAAACCATCTTTCCTTAGAAAACGGGATAAACCAACACTGCTTACTTTGAACTTTACTGGCTGTTTAGAAAGCCGCACTCCGAGTATTTCTTTCACAACGAATATATTGCTGACTATGTTTACTCTGTATGTGAATAAAACATAAAGTTCGAATGATGCATGTGTAAGAGGTTGTGAAATCAAATAATGAAGATTTTTATATATGGTATGCAAAGTTCTAGATCATTGCGTACAGCCGCGGTACAACCAAGTTGAACTTTGCTCCTCCGATACACCTGGAAATTATGTGATACATTACTAGAAAAGAAACATTATCATTATCCCACTTATCAAGAAAGTGTATGGTACATTTTAAAATGAAAGAATCAGAGCAGGATAAAATGAGAACCCCGCATATGTGAACGGGTTCATTGTCACGCTAAGACATGAGCTAGGGAATTGTAGCTCCAGGAGTTTCCAAAGGTACACTTAAAAACCTTATGCCATAACAAATACTTTTATTACCTGTCACCTACGTCCACGGTAAAGTATCTCCTCTACAAGTATTATTTAAATAAGTAATAATTTTAACGTATAATATCAAGTCATGAAAACCGACGGAACTCTTACCTTTGGGACGATGTCACTAAGTCGAGGTTACCTAGTGGCGAGCAGCAGGGCAGGGAGGATCTAGCGAGGAACGTAGAAGGCGCGTCAAGGCTGTGCTGCCTCCTAATAAAGCTTCGCGATTTTACATAATGATGTATTTACCAAATATGGTGCACCAGCGCCCTAGGTTTAAATTGTAGCAACCAATGAAAAGAGAGTACATAGATGTTAGAGTCTTTCCTTCTCATCCGTGATGGTACTAAGCTCAGCATGATTCTGCTTGTTGTTAAGCGGAATCCCTTGAGCAGTCATCGTAAGTGGTAAACCAAATAGATTTTTATTTAATAAGTAAGAACTTTTCGATCCATCTAAGTTTTAAAAAAATATAAAATATTTCAGCGAGTAAAATTACCTTTTCTCTTATTCATTTTGAATAAATACCAGATTAATGAACCCCTCGACCGTATGTGAAAGTGTATTACAGTATATTACAACGTTCCAAAAATCCCTTCAATTGTTCAATGTAAAATTTTAAAATTTTGGCAAGGGTTGCTATTTTTGTGTGCCTAAACAGTGTACACACAATAATAACAAGATCATTGAGTATACATATATTGAATTAGCGATAAGGAATATGCCTAATGAGCCGCGTGTTCAATTCCGACATTAAAAATGACATTATAAAACTATCATTTCAATTACCTTGAGTACAAGGAACTCTCTAAATATTCCACTTAATATATAAAATGAAAATCAACCACATTTAAGTTAAAAATATAACGTTTTATACTACTTAATATTAAATTAAAGATCTTAAATTTTAAAACAATAATTTGATCATATATTTGATCATGTATATATTTTGACTGCTTAATAACTGCTTAGCAACAGTTTAATAGATACCTATGACTTATAAGCATAAATAAAAGAGGTGATTTGATCATTAAGAAACAAGTAGCCAGGAGTCAACAGTAGTCATAATGGCTTATCACATTTCATATTTAATAAGAGATCATAGTTAATTTAAACCAAATTAGTTTTACTTTGCAATTAAGTGGAGGAGCAAGTAGTTGGTCTAAAATATATTTCTAAGTGTTTATTCCTATCAATATTGCTTAAACAAAAATTATAATTCATTTTGATTGAAAGGAATGGTGTTTAACGCCTGGTTTTTACTACTGAGGACCACAGCTGGTGGACACTGATGATACATGATAGAAATTATAAACTGGGAAAGGATTTTTCTTTTTAAAGGAAGGAAAAGTTCCAAGCCTAAGTTTTAGAGTATCTCCCCGGCGTTTGCCATTTATGAGGACTGAGGAAAACATGGAAAAAAATCTCAGTCAGGGAGGACGGTCCTGGCGGGATTCGAACCCAGACCTCCCGCTTACATTTCGCGCCTTAACGACTCCGGTTTTCTGTGGCGGTGCATTGTGATTGAATGGAATATTATATAAAGGTCATTCATTAAGTATTATACATATCTATTCTACGTTATCAAAGATATTTATATGATGGAAATAAATTCCAGGCAAAATCAACTTCACATCATCAAAATTGGGTTTAGAAACTGGCACGGAACATAAATTTAATTTCTTATACATGTGAAAATTAATTATAGTATATCAAAATAATTGTTTTTATAAATTTCACAATAAAAGGGGCTAAATTTTATGGAAATGATTCCGAAAAAATATTTACTGCAGACCTTCCTTTTGGAAACAAGATACAACATTCTCGTGATGATCGCAAAACAAAGTCTTTCGGATTTATATCTTGAGAATAGTTCACTGCTTTACATTAACAATTGCATGCTCTTTTTGGTCAGATATTGTAAAGCTGAACTGTTCCAACCCAACTGCTATACGCCACGCAATGACGCAATTATACCTGATGGAATACGTATGATAGATGGATGTAATATTTTCATGATCCAATCGTTACATTAGGAGCGGCGGCCGGCGGCAATAAAACTACAGCACCAACACAATAGGTCCATTCCCCCACTCTGGAGGTACCGGCATGGAATGTTGAGGGAATCAGAAAACGGCTGAGTAATGATAGATTTTTGGCACTCTTCAACGACTTAGATGTGGTGTGTTTAACAGAGACTTAGCTGAAAAACGGGTAGGAAGTTAAGCGGGGTGGCATTCTCAGTTTTAGTAAAGGAAAGCAAATGAGTAGTAATAGAGGTAGGTGGCCGGGGGGAGTTTCAGTTTATTTCATATATGGGCTGAAAGCAGACTTAAAATTAGAAGGTGTAAATGGCATGTGTATTGGCATAGGGGAGAGAAGTCTTTAATATTATTGCACTGTATAATTATCGAGAAATATCCAATTATGGGAAAATGCACTTTTTAGTGACCTTGCAGAAGCGTTGTTGTAGGTGCATTAGAATCTCCCGGAAGGCGATATTAACATTCTCGAGGATTTTAAAGCCAGGATAGGAGAGAAAACATGTCGCTGGAGGAAATTGGGATTGGGAAATCATTAATGTAAAGTATGGGCGTTACCTGAAAGAAGAACTCATGTTTATAAATGCAAATGATTGGAGCGTTATAGATTTTATATGGGTAAGCCAGAGTTTAATAGGAGGAATTAGGGGCTTTTGGACGGGGTACCGTATTGAATCGCACCACTGTCCAATTGTTCTGGAGCTGGATTTGAGAACGAAAATGTATCTTCGTAGAGCAGGGGAGAGAGGGGAAGGAAGCGTGATACATAGACAGGATGGAGACTAGAGAAGGCGGAACTTTACCTTAATAACTTGAGGTATGGCATAAGGAGAGGGGATATTGAAACCGTTAAACGCCTAATAAAAATTATAAGTAAAGCTGCTATTAATTTAAACTTCTGAATTAAGAACAAGGAAGAGCAATCGTACGGACGGTACGACCAGCATTATAGGGACGCAAAGGAACTAGCAGAGGATACGTTGAGAAAATTCAGAAGAAAGGGAACTGAACACCAGCGAATGGTCTTAGTTGAAAGGAGGAAAAATACAAACAAATTGTGAAGGAAAAGCGAGAAAATTGGCAAGGCAGACATACCGAAGATATTTGAGAGGTTATGGAGTGGGAGGACAGTGCAAAGTTATGGCAGGTGACCAACAAGCTAAAGGGTAGGTGGGAGATGGTAATGAAATTTCACCAGAACAAAGGTTGCCACACTTTGGTGAGGTGCTGGGAGGAGGGAATGTGGGAGCGAACAGTACTCTGAGAGAGGAACGACGGTGGGATGGCTAGAGATACCCATGATCAATGCAGATAATTCAGCAGGGGAGATTTCGTGGGCAATCAAAAACAGAAAATGGGGCAAATCATCTGGATGGAGTGGATTAGACGGGAGATACCTAAAACCGCTGCGAGCATTAGTGAGTTTGGTTTGGTGATGGTCTAAATCTTTAAGAAAGTAATTCATGAAGGGAATTACCACAACAGTTACGTCAAGGGAATCATTCGTCACATTTGTAAGGCAAAGAGAATGATGCAAACTTAGGGCATTATATGGGGAGGCATTTTGTTACCAATAATGGAAAAATACACCTAGATGGGGAATAGAAAGTTTAGTAAACTATGAACATTTCAACATTATTCCTTGAAGGACACGGTACGCTAGGCGGCGCATTTATTCTAGACCCCCCAAGAGTAAAACAAGTGTTAACTAAAAGAGGGAAGCTGCGTTGCGCTTTCGTTGATTTTAAGAAGCTCTTTGATTGTATCGATCATCAGCAGACAAATCGCGGGTAAAAGGAATATACAGAAAATTCGAGCTCTACAGGCTATATATAGAAATGTGGAATTCTGCATTAAGCACGAAAGGGATAGAATATCGGAGTTTCCTAAGAGGGACAGAGTGAGGCAAGGATGCATTTTATCACCCTTACGTTTAATCTCCAAATAGATGACATTATTGACATGATGTTAATGGAGGGTTGGAGGCACAAGTGGTAGGAGATACGCAGGTGCCAGCGCTCTTGTTCGCGGATGATATAGTAGTGTATTCTGCGTCGATTATCGGCCAACAGAGAGGACTAGGCAGACTTTGGTCCTACTGCGAACAGTGTTGCTCACTGTTATGAGAATAAGACAAAGCAATGACTTTCAAGAACGGATCGGTTAGTAGTAGGGCGGAAACATGGGAGTACCAAGGGCAGACGCCAGATAACGTGAAGTCTTTCGTGTAACTTGAGCATTACTTTTACAATGCACATGACACGACAGAACATAAAGCAGGAGTGAAAGCAGTAGAAACTCTCTGATTACGTAGCAGAATCCCAGACATAACTTTTGGTGTACTGGAAACCGCCTATGGGACACATGAGATCTATAAAGACACATGGGACTGAAATTTAAGGAAGGGAAAAACTGCGAACTTAGATTTAATAAGAAAGGAATTTTGGGGCTGGAGAGGGTCACAGCAAAATGCTGAATTAAGAGAGAATCTGGGGTCTACAACGAAACCATAACGTGTAAGATGAAAATAGTGAAATACTAGCCACAAATTATACATGGAAACTAAACTTTAATTAGAACATTGTTCTATCATGAAGAGCTGGGGATGGGAGGGAACAAGACGGGAACATCCAAATTAAAAAAAGAACTAGAAACAATAGGGTTGGGCTTCATTTGAAAGGTGGGTCAAGGGAACAGAAACAGCGCATGAAGGGCTTAGGAACCGCTTGAGGGATGTGGATAGGCAGCAAACAGCACATTGCTGAGAGATGATTTCTCTAGCAGTACAAACGGGGCAAACATCGGAAATGGGATGGAGGAGTGCATCATTACATTTACTAACCAGGGGCTCGAGACAGCGGTCGCGTGTCTTGGGCTAGGAGCAAGGCGATGATTAAAATCATTGTCGAATATGAACGGAGAACTTGTTCCATCTGTGAGGAGGGGGAATCATGGAAACATATTCTGACTGAATGTAAAGGTATGGAAGAATGGAGGGAAAAGTACCTACCGCATTCCTTTACATGCTGGCACAGAGGGAAATGGTCATGCTGGACTTTTTTGACAGGCAAGGAAGGAGAGAAGAGATTAGATAATGTTCCGATGAAAGGGAGAAGCTGATAACGAGTAGTGAGTTGGGGAGGGGGACTATTGCCTGAATCCAGTTTTATGTCATTCACAAGTAAATTTCCCCTTATTTAATATGTATTTTTAATATTTTAAAAATTATTTTATGGTATTTCTTATTTTACTGTATTGTCATTTATTTATTTTTCATTTTTGAATATGTTTTATATCTTATTATGAATATCTAATGTAATATATTGTGCTAAATCAAGCATTTCTACTGTATCTTAAGGACACGCTGGACTGTTGCGCCTGTTAAAGTTGTTTTGTTTTGTATTGGTGTCATTATAATAATACACTTCTCCTCTTCCTCCTTCTTCTCCTACTGCTACTACTACTCTACTACTACTACTACTACTACTACTACTACTACTACTACTACTACTACCACTACTACCACCACTACTACTACTACTACTACTACTACTACTATTACTACTACTACTACTACTACTACTACTACTACTACTGCTACTACTACTCTACTACTACTACTGCTACTACTACTCTACTACTACTACTACTACTACTACCACTACTACTACTACTACTACTATTACTACTACTACTACTACTACTACCACTACTACCACCACCACTACTACTACCACTACTACTACTACTACTACTATTACTACTACTACTACCACCACCACTACTACCACTACTACTACTACTACTACTACTATTACTACTATTACTACTACTACTACCACCACTACTACCACCACCACCACTACTACTACTATTACTACTACTATTACTACTACTACTACTACTACTACTACTACTACTACTACTATTACTGCTACTACTACTGCTACTACTACTAATACTACTACTACTACTACTATTACTACTACTACTATTATTACTGCTAATGTTAAACACACACGCCAACATTTAACACAAACCTGAAATCTTAGAGAATGTGGCGAATACAGAAAAATCAAGCGGAAAAAGGAGAGTAAGCCAACGGAAGCCGGGTAGTGACTAAGTCTTTGAAATATGTGCTTCTAAACTGACTCCGCAGCATATACTCTTACCAGAGAAGCGCTTCCATTGACTCTGAAGTAAACTCTACTAGACCTAGCACTCAGCTACCATAAAGAAATGAACGATTGTGGAATATAATCATAATAAAATGAAATGTGCTTAAATAGAAAAAATTCTAAATAAAACTCCTAAATAACTTTTGAAAGGTATTGAGGTGATAATTCGCTTACGTGCAAAGTCACAATAAAAATTAATCGGACTAAGAGCCATTCAAATTACATCATATGTTGCACATTCTTTACCATGATATTTAACTTGTTACACATCTTAATAATTGGCAGTACCGTGATTTTTATAAATATCATTAAAACTTAGAAATGTTCAAATTTATAAAGACACTCATAATTAATAAATTACTAACATCGCCTGCAGCCTGCAATATACTAATTCTTTTAATCATAGTTTCAATGATCCTACAGTCTTTAAAATTCAATAAACTCTTTAAGCCTCGCTGAATTTTATGCAAGTATTTACTTCCATTAAGGTTTGCTGTAATTGATCCAAATATCTCGTTGAAACAAACACCATTCAAATTAGGAATTCCACTTCTGGCGTTAATGGCCTACAGCTGTTTGCTTATGTGGTTTGATTGATTTACAGCATTTACTCCTATTTCTAGTCCAATATAATGTGAATAAGAATGTAAGTTTATTGGTTTAACATATTTTGGAAAATAAAATGCCAGTAACAAGAATTTATTCTGGTTATGAACTATATTCCATTTTGATTTTAAAACACATTACCAAATCTTTATACGAATAGGAAGAACATCACTTTTATACTACAAAGAATTTTCTAATGGGATTAGAACTAAAGTGCACTACAGAACGAAAATGTTTCTTTTCGCACTAGATTAAAACTTCCCAGTTTCCTATCCGAACATATGAACTTGGCTCATTTAAGAGTGCATTAGAATGTTCTATCAATCTTGCTAAACTGTTCATAGTATATACTTTTAAATTATTTCTAAATGGAATAAATTTTGGAAGCATTTTAAATTTAGATTTTAAAAATATTGCATTTCTGGTTTTATTGCATAACAAGCAATGGTGGTAACAAATTAATATAGATTTTTGTATATAAATTTGGTAGAACACTAGGCAGCTAAATAGGAGGCCATTATGAGAATTTTTATTTTAAATGTGAGAATTATGCTTGATATTGTTTAACAAATATTATAAAATCTAAATATTAAAATACATCAACATATACTCTCCACGCTTCGCACTCTATTTTTGTTTCAATTGTATTATTCTCATCATTATTTTATGAAGATATACTTGCTCATTAAAACAGGAACATTTGTAAGTGATAAGAATTAGTTCGATTGCTTTCTCTGCTCTGTTAGAATTACTCCTCCCCTTATGCAAATTAAAAAAGAAAAAAAAACAGTACCCAATTTTTCACTGATGTAAAATATAGCTCTGAATGTGAAATCAGCTCAGGGATATTAGGTAGGTTTGGTTTACGCATCCTGGTCGTATGTACAATAATCTAATGCAACTATCTGTATTTATGACATGGAAATACTAATGTCGGTAGTGTAGATATTGTGGAGATTCCAGTTTCTCTAGAAAAAACATGTTTATATTGATATTTTATGGCAGTAAGTGTGCAACAAAATAATTGTGTCTAAGTTGCAGGTAATACAGCCTGATTACAACAGTGCAAAATTTATTCAAGAGATTTAAATATAGGGATGAATCTGAAAAGGGAAGCCCTAATTTTCTTTCTTAACGATGAACTAAAGGACGCGGTCCAAAATATTCCCAAGTAGACATGTCAATTTACTAAAAGAAGGTACTGCTGCTGGGGACTGGACAGTTGGCTAGTCAGAGAAATGTGTTGATAACGTCCAACTGTTCATTATTAATATTCTGTTTTGTTAACGCAAAGATATGAAACGATTCTTAAGTATTTGAATAGATGATAACATGTAGTACGTAATGTTTTACTTGGTAGATAAAGCCCTCTCCCCGCTATATCGCTAGCCATTTCTCCAGCTCCCAGCAGTACCATGTCGGTAATTAAGCAGCTTACACACATCGTCGAGAAATAGCAAAGGAGCACAAAATTAAAAAATGGATTCCATATAAACGGACCAATCTTCAAAAGGGGCAGCGACTAGGGGTTTTATGTTTCTCTCCTTAGTCATACCTTGAAGATTTTCTCGACTGTGATATGACCTGTGATGAGAAATGAATTCTGTAAAACAATTCAAAGCATCTGCCACACTAGACGCACAAGCCATATACCCAAACTTCTGTTTCAGCAATTAAAAAAAATCCTAATATTCTAGCAAATGTTTCATGGTTCATCACGAAAAGAGAGACTCTAGCACCACTTGCATTTATAACAGCTAAATCGAGTGATCGAAACACTTTGTCAGAAGCAACCTGGGTTATTCAGTCATAAAGGTGATTCTGTTTGCATGCCAATGGAAAATCACATTTCGCAAGAGACTGTAGAGGAACTGTGGGGTATAACTCCAGTTCGTCCTCAGTAATTTGAAAATCATTCAGCATTGCTTAATTTTTGCTTCCCTGCAGAATTAACTGGACAAGGGTCATGTCAGAAATAATGATAATATGCATGAGATTCTAAGAAGTTCCATCGGAACCAAAAACCATATATTTATAAATTAGTTTCATGTTGCTGAAAGTGAATCGGTTTTTATTGCCTTTTCTTTAGGTCTCGAACGTTATTTCCTATACAAATGACTTTTCTTGGTCAGCTAATGAATTACAAATACAATTAATTTTCTGTCCGCTGTCCTTAGATTAAACACAAAGACAATTGAGACAATTATTGTCTAACATCGGCACCATGCTCACTTAGAATAATGTTTATATATAATATAATCCCAAAAGGGTCATGGACATATGGTTTACACGTGGCGCTTACAGGAACAAGAAAGAAGGCAAAATACAAATGAAAGGGAAGGTTTCTCAGAAACAAGCATTGTAACCTTTTAGACGAAGAAGGTTTCCTTTTGTGAGATGCAGGTCAAAGGAACCTTGAAAGCGGCCGGATAGGGGAACTAATCGTGATTCCAAGGATTCCAAGTGTTCTTTAACTAGAATTGCCGAAAAAATTCATACAATAACTAAGAGGAATTGTAAAATCGTAAACCCATAACCTTTTTCGATGGGGATTTCTCTTATAGTTTAGTTATTCAGGTCAGTACCTAAGAACTAAGACCTAAGAATCGATCGTGTTAGGCTGTATTCAAATCTTAGATAAATAGCCAATGAAAGGGAAACGATATAAATTAGCGTAAAAGTCTACCAATAATGAGATATGTGTAGGAAGATCATATCACGTGATATTTAGAAAATTATGTTCAAGGCGTTAATAGCTCATAATACCGGTGGAAGGTCGAATTAATAAAAACAGCTATAATGGTTTATAGAATACTTGTTACTTGCTATTTGTTGGTTTTAGTTGGGGCTGAAGTGAGGGGGAAAAGTGTAAGAAAAAGCAAAAGAGCGGAACAGGAAGAGTCAAAAGTTATTCTGATACGAGAATTTATCAGCTAGATAAGTTACATAAGCTATAGAAGAGTGAGTCATTCAGTTAAGTTAGGTCAGAGTTGAAGTGAAGATAGTTGATGTGAAAATAAAATCGGTGAAGGAACTCTCAATTAATCAGTTAGATAAGCGGACAATTTTTCAAGATTCTGTCGGGACCTGATATACTTATGTTAATAAATGGTGAAAACTGAAACTACGAGTGTTATTTTATTATTACTGGTTTATCATCTCCTTTCCTTGTGATTGTGTATAGCAAAAAGGTTGAAGTAAGAAATTGAGCTTATAGCCCAGGACAAAACATTACAAGACGGCGGCATTGACCAATTCGACCAATCACGCATGAGATATCAATCGATTTATGAACTTCGATCATCTCCTTATAAACAACTAATCCAAGCCCAAACATAAAAAAATAAATTATTACAAATACCGCCACACAATTCAATTAATAATCTTAATGAACTTAGGTAACAAGTACAAACCTAATTTATCTTGCAGTCTCAAAAGTTTTCGGGAATTACATCTTGAGCTGCCTCAGTAATTTATGGAATTCACTTTTTGAATTACAAACTAGTAAGCATATTTCTTAAGCAGCAGAGCCTTTCATGGCCGGAATCAACAGGATAACTTTCCCTAGTCTTTCTCTAGACTTGAAGCCTCTGGTGCAATGAAACATCTCCTCCTTCCAATAGAAAACGGCCTTCTTCCGGAAATTGTTCATTCTATCCACATTTCTCTCCTTTCATAACCCACCACCACCATTGTCGTCATCATCCTCTCTTTTTGTTGTTGTTAAGGAAACAGTTATATGTAGTCGCTACTGAACTGAAGCTTTTAAATAGCCTGGTTTATTTAAAGTGCATGCCAAGTATATAAGTTGCAAATCCCAAGTGCGATTTAGCAGATATACTTCCACAATAAGCTATTTAGCTGAGATTTACACTGCAAACATTTCCGGATATAATTGTTCTAATTTAGAAACATGATGATAATAATGAAGTGAGTAAAAAAGAATTTTTTGCAGAAAAGGGATGAGATGATTCGTTAAAAAATATTTTAGAAATCACATTCCTAGCAAGAATTGCTCCCCAGCTTAATAAAAAAGTTATAAGAGAACAGGATCTCTTTAGATGAAATACAGGAATTTCCTAAGTAGCCGCCGGCAATGCAATGTCGATGAGGAGTATAATTTTCAACAGTTATTGTCACATTGGTTGTTGTTTATAATTATCAGTTTTAAATATGGTATAGTTTTACGTTCCCAATACAAATATTTAATATAAAAATATTACATTTACACGCGCAGACTCTATCCCCAACGGCTAGTAACTCTAACCTCATTGTAGATGGTAACGGAAGAGAAAACAGCATGGCCATTTGGTTGCAGTGTTCATCTCTAAAACAACTGAAAAAGCTTATAAACAATTGCATTGACTAGAATTTTATGAATTCAAGAAGTTTTTCTACTAATGCCAATACTCTCATTTACTTGTAAGGTGCTTTAGAGATTAGATTTGTCGTTTTCTCCCATCGTTTATATTGTAGATATCCTTCCTATAGGCGTATTATTGGGTAGGAATATTTTCGAAACACGATGAACTGTTTATAGGACAAGAACATTTTGAATTATGACTTAGCCTGTAGAGGCAACAATTTCTTCCCAATGCTTTTTATAGTTATCATTTCTTCAAAGGAGTGTAGTCTACTCGCTGGTTTAAATGCTGCTTTCTTCCACTTCTATAGTTGATGTGAAAAATAAGTGATATTTTTATATAAGTTTCCAATGTACTTGGAAGAAAACGGCCGTTTGCTTGCTATATAATGCAGCATGGTTCCTAAATGTTTTTCATCCAAGTGGCGCACCTAGGGGTACATTTTCTGAACCTAATACTAAGGAAGTATACACTAGCAATGGTCTAAGTACGTTCATTTTCTTTTCTTTGTTATATTATGAACTTGATGGGCAGTAAAAAGTTTCCATTCGGTTTTTAATGCACGCTTGAAAGTTCGCAATGCTGCCAAAATGCTGGGCCGTAAAAATGTTTAAATATAAGTGCCCTGCAAATGTTCCCGAAAGACATTTTCCTTTTAGGGCTAAAAAACTTCTCAATAAATTGTTCTTTGTCACAATGCTCAGTACCTTAGCGTGGTCTCACTTGTGTTCAGAATAGTTCAGTCATTTTGATCAAAAGTTATAGTAATAACTTTAATTTTTCGAATGTGAATACTGAACAAACTCAATTATAATTATTCTAATTTTTATCTTTTAAGCCAAAATTTCAAGAAGCAAATTTTATGATCCCTAAAACTGGGAAATGTTCAGAGATGAGCATAATTTTGCACTAACCTAGTTACATAAGTACTCCAACATAATAAACACTAATGTAATAATGTAATCTAATGTGATGTAATACACTAATTCCATTCACTTACATAAACATTGGACATATGTTTCGGGAGTGATCCCTCCCATCTTCAGCAGATAATAGATGGCAGAAACTAATGGGTACAGCAAAGACACAATAATAAAAATCATTAATACATTCAAAAAACATAAAGCAATACGAGATGTTTCCACACTGAAAAGCACAAAGGAAAGGCACAAATTCAAAAGTTTTATATGCCACTCAATTTACCACAAGATATTCAAAAAGATATTCAAAGAACAAGGAATTATGTTAGCCCCAAAGAATAGTTTTAATATAAAGAACTTATTGGAATGCAAAGTAAAGGTAAGCAACAGAACAAAAGTCAGGTATTTATGAAATAAAATGTGCAGATTGCGATAAAAATACATTGGAAAAACGAAGAGGAATTTGGAAATCCAAAAAAATAACACTTTAGAAGTATTCGTTTAAAGCAAGTTGATAAATCAGCAATAGCAGCGCACTTTTGGAATAATAATCATGAAGTAAAACCAGAGACGAAAGTACTGAAACAACTTCACAACGCAATAGAACTTTCCACTGGGAAAGAATTTTCTCATAAAAAAACAGGGAAAACTTAATGAATTTCGATTCCCTCCGATGGACAAACTCAGCAAGTTCCTAATAGAATCAACAGACGCCGCCACAAGAACATTAAGTGGGTCAGCCACCATTTTTAGCAACATCAGTTGAATTTTTGTTTTTGAATGATTTATTTACGGACGCTCTTTAACAGTTCAGGTCATCAGCGTCCCATTCAACTCAGGGCGTGAAACGCAACATAAGTTGGTCAACAAACTGAAAATGGGAGGGATCACTCCCGAAATATTGTCCAATTTTTATGTAAGTGAATGGAGTTAGTTTATTACATTAGTGTTTGCTACATACCCCTCCATTGTCGACAGCTTCGTAAATACATTTAATTGACTCCAACATAATATTTATTCGTTCTTAGTTTAGAAACTATCGCCTTTAAAATGTTATCTTTTACAATTGTACACTATCAATAACCATTATAAGTGAATTTACATGACATATGCCATTGAGCACAGTTATAATGAGTCATGTCGGCGAAATGAAGCAAAGCCCTAGTAATTAAAATTATAACGTTGACAGAAAACACTGCTTTGACACTGAGCCAACTTTAGGTAGGATTGAGTGCTTACAGCCTTACAGTAATGTTGTAATGTGAGACCATTCATCATCTGACAGTTCATATAAACCCCAGCAGAATACAACACTTTCCAACTCATCATTCGGTTGCCAGTTTAAAGCCGTCCTTCGCCCTCTGCTGACAGGTAAATAATGTGATTGATTTCACCCAATACCACTTCATTTGATATTTCAACATCTGTTAATTATGCGGAATATCGTCGAACGAATTTACGCGTTTTACAGCTAATGGTTAGCTTATAATAAAAAATATAATCTTATAAATTTTATGTATGTATGTTTATATTTTTGATAGAACACAAACAAATATAAGCATACCGTTATTAATAATCAGGTACTATAGAATATTAAGATGGTCGCAAGTTACATAAAAACTAAATGTCTTATTTTATCTTCTCTTTTATTTGTATTTTTCATATTGTTCTCTTTCCTTACTTAAACAACTACTCTCCCAAGTAGTTCCCTTTCTCGTTCTCTTTTTATTCACACATCTGTTTTTAATATTGACTTGTTTAACATTAGCTTCTTAACCTTTACAGCCACGGATGGCCGAGTTCGTTAGGATGCGGACTCATTATCGGGAGGTCTGGGGTTCGATTACCGCCAGGACTGTCCTTCCTGACTGAGGTTTTTTCCAGGGTTTCCTCAGTACTCATAAATGGCAAATGTTGGGGAGGTACCCTCAATTTAAGCCTAGAACATTTTCCTTCCTTTAAAAAAATCCTTTTCCAATTTATCATTTCATTTCATGTATCATCAGTGTCCACCGCCCGCGGGGCCTCAGTAGTAAAAACCGAGTTTAACGACTATTTTATTATTCTTAATATTTGAAATATTGTGGCATTTCCCTGTTTCTATCAGTTTAAGTAATAATCAAATTTGACATTACAATAAATGCAAAATCACCAGGAAAGTTCTTCAGTGCTCCCATACCGATTACAGTAGAAATTTGGGTACAAAGTGATCAATCTATTGGGTATTGATGCGGCTGACAATTGTCCGAAGAAGTTTGCCTATAGATTGCATGCTACAGAGATTTCAGGGGTGGTCTAAACTATATTCCATTACGAGTTGTAACTCTTTAAGTGCAGCGGTGTGATTTCATCAAAATAAGTTGTGATGACTCTGAATACGACTAAATACGTTAAATCGTATACTATAGGTAGTGCAAATGGTTTTCTGCATAGAGGCACTCCTAGAATTACTATTGTCACATGCTGTTTATATTTTATTTTAAATCTATCTCTTAAGAATATGTTTTATTCCTCCCTTGAAACCTCTGTAGCCTGCAACCTATATTACTGGCTGGTTAAGGGTAGATGTCTTCCGGACTGATTATAGAGGTATCTGTGGGGGTGTAATTTTGAGTTCTAGTAAATTGGGTATATATCGTGTGTGTCCTTTTTGAGTACTTTAGTTTTTGGATTGCCCCTTTAATAAAATGTTAGAGAAGTGACAATATTATATAATGCCCCTATTGGGATAAAAATTAAAGGTGAGTTTTGCAGTAAACTTAAACTGCATTAATGTTTTAACAAACGAAAAATTGTATTTTTGTTTTAATACTGTGCTACTGCAGATACACGATGTCATTAGATGATGTATTTTTCATTGGACCTTCCGTCTGGCTCTGCTTTATCTTTACATTCAGGTTAGAAAACAATGACACATCACTTATTATAACACAGGACTGAATGCTGTCGTTCATCATCCCTCGGAGTGCTTAAAATGGTAAAGATGCACTATTATCCTCGTAATCCCTTCATAGGAACTATGGCGTTCTTTTTCGCAAGCGGATAACGACAATGTCTGATGGCCTGTTGCAATAGACTTGTGATTTTTGATGTTTCCGTACAAAAAAAAATCTATGGCCATGACACCCGGCCAATGAAGGGACCAGGTTATAGGTAAGGTGGAGGAAAGCCCGGACGATAATGTCATAATGTGCCGGTGTGCCATTCATCTGCAGCCGGTGATGTGTTTCCAGATGGAATCTAAAACATCAGTGCCGTCCATTGGATGAGCATGCAGGGAGGCCAAGAAACATTCTCCTTTGAGATCGCCTTCCAGGACTCTGGTCCAATTAAATGATCTCTTAAAATACTTCTATATAATCTGAGTGTGATGCTCACGGAACCACCAAGTTTTGCGATCTGCACATTTCATCAAGTGTGTGTACCTCTTTAAGCCGTCAGTATTGCTGAAGAAATTGGCGAACGAAATTCGGTTGTTGTTGGACACAGGGTATCATTGTATTGCAATGGGTGTTTTGGGTTTGAAATTCATTTTCTACAAACATTAGAACCAACTAAAGTTTGTATGGGTGCCAACTCCGTCCTGTGTATTTATTGAATGGAAGACTTGCTGTGTCCTAAATCGATATCAGCTTGTCTGATATTCCAGTGTTTTTTTTTCTTTTTTAGTCAAAATATCCTTACCAACAATCGGCTTAATGATTGGTGCAGGCATTAGTCGTAGAGTTCCGTGAGTTTCCATTCGCATAATGTGGCTCGTGGACAAACACCGTTACGGAAACTCTTGTTGATACAGTGTTCGTGCAACCCCAACCTCACCAACTATTTGTACCATTGTCATATATTGTTCATTACACTATTGTTGTAAGATATTCTCTTACGAGAATACTATTGCTTTTATACGCAATGTGAATATTCTGAAATGTGTTCTTCTGGACTAGTAAGGCACTGATACTATAAACCCCAAGAAATATGACATAAGTAGGTAGAAAGAAATTTCTATTACATTTTTAAAAAGCCCTGGGAGAAGCGGTATTTGAACTCGGCACTTCTTCATAGAAATCCGCCACTATAACCACTCGTACACATATGAATATGAAGTCCAAGTCACAACCTAACAGTAAATCTTGAGGTTATTCATAAACGACATATTATTATTATTATTATTATTATTATTATTATTATTAAACCTTTATTTAGTATTTACATTACTAACATAATGCTGTATGATTTAACAATAACAAATATAATAAATATACATCGTTAATTTAAACAAATCAACTGCTAACATTACCCCTTATGCAGTGACATGTTAGCAGTATCAGGGAAAAAAAAAACAGTTTTAAACATAAGAACTAAAGTGGAAAATAGTGGTCTTACTTAATGTAGGGATTTTTTCTAGTGACTTTGCCCATTTCTTAGGTTGTCCATTGGGTTGCTCATTCAAAAAAAAAAAAAAAAAAAAAAAAAAAGAACAGTGATTCAGGGACGCTCTATACAGCGAAAGTTGATGTAGCAGTAAAATTGGCAAATATTCATGATAGTATACAAAACTACGAAAATATGTACTAAAACGGGAGAATAAGTAGAAATAAAATTTATAGAAAATTCAAATTTGGAACATAACTAGTTTTAAGACACTAAAATATTGCAAGTGTCAACGGTTGAATGGGGCGAAACCTAATGTAAGTGCACATTCATTTAATTAGAAAAAGTTGCTTATGATATAAAATGGGTAAATGAAGTCCGCTTTTATGTTTAGCTGTATATTTGTACTGATATTTGCTGATACTTTTTATTTTCTATAAATGCATTAGTGCAACAAATTCCACAGAGTAGTGCGGGAATGCACGAGTGAAACAAAAAGGGTGCATATTTAAAGGAAAATAATCTTACGTCCCCAAGTATTCACAGAATCCGTAAATTTTCTAAACAAGCCCTTAGAAAGCGTGAAAGAGAGTTGCTGATATGTAAATTTTCGCGATCTGAAAAATTCTTCATTAGCAGATACACATGGCAAAGTGTAAAGGGGAATATTAGGAGGAACAGAAGTTGGACATATCTGTGTAGAATACAATAAGAAGTTCACTTATATGAAACTTCCTGCAAAGTTGATCGCTATGAGCTTTGCACATGGTATAGCGATCACCGTGGATTAATAATGAAACTTGTACTCTGTAAGTGAATGTGTTCTATATGTCCTCTTCAGAGATAACGATTTATAACCTCTTGTGTGGGGGGTGGGAGGTGGAGAAGACAGAGTGCTGCGTTCGGCTATCTGAATATGCAGATTGAATTACTTTTTTCTCAGTACAAGAGGATTCCGACGACTTTATTTTTCCACATAATGGAATTGGTTGTTATTCTGATCACAAAGACCACTTAATGAATATGGGATCGGGGTGAACAAAGTATGCCAAATGACTTGCGTCTAGAGCTTTGAAAAGCTCGGTGTGCTAGTAAAGGACTTGGTTTTGTTGCAATCACTACTGCTTCCATTATAGCTAAATAAATACATCAAGAAATTGAATGAACAGGCGTGAGAACCACGTGAAAGATATCCTCTACAAAATCAAAAACAGGTGGACAATTGCATTTAAATAAGTAGTAAATTTCTACTTACAATATAAAACACAACCTACGTCTTTTAAATAATTTATTTTTCTGTTGCTAATTGACTAGTAGGTTATTTTTCAGTCTTTCCTTTCATTTAAAAAAAAATATGTTTGCAACACCTGGTGTTATATAACACATTTAACAACTAGTTCCAGTTATAAGGTGTCACTGATAACACTAAATACTTTCACCAGCATGCAGTTTGCGTAAAGATGCCTTCTGGCTACAACAAATAGCTCCACAGATAGATTTCATGTTACAGTCTATAACTGCAAAGGTACTGCTCTACAAGTCCACCTTTATACTGCAGTAAATTAATTACTGTGTGGTTAAATGCATTGTCAAGATTGCATTTCTCAAAAATATTCAAAGAGACTCGTTTATGATAGAATTTCGTTAATGCAAATTTAATATGTTAACAAAAACGGCTAATGTTTATAGCTATTATCGTCCTGGAATTTAGCAAATTCCGAATGTAAGCTAATGCAATTGTATCCATGGAACGATTTTGAAAAAAAAAATCTTTAAATCTCGATCTCCATCGATGCTACGAAAATATTTCCTTTGTATATTGTAATTGTTTTTAAATATAGTAACCTGTTTTGTTTTATTGAAACATATAAACACATGTTCTTAATTACACAATGTAACTCGACACTTTCTGTTATTATTCTGTATTTTAGTGAATGTAATAATGATATCAAGGGTTCAGTTCATAAACATGGTTACATTTAAAAATATTTATAAATACTCACACAGTATAGTTTTGTCTAACAATGGTCATATATTTCATTTAATTAATTGTATACCATTAATTTTTGTCGTTTAATATCAATAATAATAATAATTATTATTATTATTATTATTATTATTATTATTATTATTATTATTATTATAAAAATATGGTTTCTCTTTTGTAGTACTTATAGATTGCAAGAATTTTAATATTGTCCCCTAATACCAACAGTAATGCCATAACTTATTTTATTTCATTTATTAATAAGGTCATAATTTGGATTTCATAATTTTTAAAGTTATTTAATAGGAAATGCATTCGTTTAGTTTACGGAGCTCCACCTATTTTGCAACGCTGTTGGTTCGTACAGTTTGTCTGCAGTAGATAGTTGCACCACTTACCATGGTCCATTCTGGGCCGTCAATAACATCCTGGGTTCACACGGGATTAAGGAACTCTTAAGCAATTGGTCGTTACAGTGCAACAATATGACTTTTACGTATACGTATTTATTTAATTGTGGTATCAGAGATCAAGCACAGAACAAAGAATTAAAATTTTCGAACAATTTGCTCATTGAAACGGAGAATTTTAGAGCATTTTTTCTGGTGCTTAGTTACCTAACAGAAATACAGCTCATAAAATTGTAAATACATTTCGAATCTCGTTGTGTGCTCTTGTTGCATCTTTAGTGGTAGGGTGATCAATAAGGTGTTGAGATGATAGTAAAGCTTTATGGGCTAACTTCTGCAATGTGTATTTATTTGCCATAAAGACAAGGTGTCTAAATGAAATCCGTGGATATTAGATAGTTCAAAAGTTAACATGCGAGAAGATGTATAAAACATTTTGTAAACCAATTGCAACGCGGGAATAAAAACTTGGTTAAACGCTACAATGTCTGTCTTTCAGCAAACATTTTCAGTCCTTGCTTTAAGAAGGCAAGATTTTTTTTTTTTTTTTTTTTTTTTAAATATTCGGCCTTTAAGATTGTGTGTTCTTGATTCACAAGTGTTAGAGGAAAGTAAGTGCAAAGCAATCGAATGGATAAATCCGATGGCACCAAAGCGACTCACATCCTTGATGAGGCATTTTATTGCCACGGAATGCCAGACTGCCAAACTTTAGAAGCATGTAATAAGAAATTGTTTAATATTATTAGAAATAATAGATTACCCTATATTTAGATTCCTTACGTTACAATAGAGTGTTTATTTGTTTTATCTTGCTGTAGAATTATTCATTCTATTATTACTATCATAAACGTTCTTCCCTCCTTCATAGTATTGTTAGGGTTTTTCATTTTATGTTTTATGCTCGTATATTTATTTCCGCTTTCAGGATTTACATGGGTTGATATATGTATAAAACGTCATTGTTGGTGCTTGTATACTGTTGTTTTTATTTTGTATTTTTTCTTCTTCTCAAGTTATTATTTTTCATTATCCATATTTATGTACTCGTAGCACACATTTATTTATCTACGTCATGTTTCACATTGATTCATATGTGCGAGTATTGCCCAAGTTACTGTCAATGTTATGATTGTAATATTGTCGCTATAACTTAGTGTAATTATTATTAGATTGGTCGAGCAGTAGAGTAAATAAATAAATGCATTTTAAAGACCCAAAATTAAGCTTGTACCAATTTTCAATTCATGTTTTAAGAAATTATTTTTACCTTATGCTAAGAAGAACACTTTAACTTAAGGTAAGTTTCATGAACAAATGTTTTCAATTTAATTTTAAACGTATACTTTGGTAATGAAGTGCATTATCAAGAATGAGAATACGCAAAATTAAACACACTAATTCACATTTTTAATTCTCTCGCTTACCTTAGACTTACAAAATTTCCTATAAATACTCTAAGCTAATATACAGTAAATGTATTTAAAGAATTTGAAAAATAGAACTTACACAATACTAATAGAATGCATAACAGAAGATCCAAATTAAAAACACATTCCCTAAGTTGAACCTCCTATTGCACAATCCCATTTCACGAACAAAAAATCTTATGCGAATTTAAATCATAAATATTTGAAAGCTAACTATAATACCGGATAACGTGAGAAAACTTACATGGGCATCAGGAAGTCGCGAGCTCATCCTTACTCCAGCGCAGAGAGTGCAGCCCTCAATTTTCAAAAGAAGTGAATGGGGAGAGTTTGCCTGTTTCTTTCTGTTAAATGAAGTACGAGTCTTTGAGTGACGCTGTTATGCCGCCAGATAAAACATGTATTGTTTATTATTTATTACATATATGTTAACAAGGTACAGCAGTTGAATTGCCACGCTTTGCAATATCCCCACCGCTCTATGCTTTGTAAGATACGTTAAGAAAATGAAAGAATGCTGTAAAAGAAATAGGTAAGCACAACCGTTTGTAAATTAATACAGTGCATCATACATTCTCTAATATTTAAAATAAAAAATAAATACGTAATAGGAAAATATGTACCACTAGGCTGCAATTTATGTCTGATTGAAAATCATTTTGGCACTTATTGCTCTGCCTGTTTAAAAAGAACTTAGCTATAGCTAATTTTGAAAAAAAAAATCATGCTCTTTTATATAGTTGGCACACAATCTGTGATGAGCTGAATAAAATGCGATTGAGCCATCTAAATAAAAAAAAATATGGAGCAAATATATGTGCAGATAGGTGCATTGCAATGTTGAAGATAGATTCTTTGTACGATCTGTTTCTTTTAATTTTATTTAGCGAGCAGTTCTTGGCAAGTGTGAAAGTGCTTCAGGCAGGTGAGCTCTCACTTTGTTCATTTTATGTAAACGTTAAAATAGTTTTGGTAAGCGATTTTCTTAACAGTCAAGATTAATTACATCTCGTTCAGCCATTGAATGAATGTGTACAATTGAGAAATTATATGTTTTCATTATTACTGCATTATCTATCAAGAATAATATCAAGCAAGTTTAATATATTGAATAAACTTCTTCTCTATTCTTGAATGTTCCGTCCTCAATTAAACACATGGTTTCATTTTGTTCTTGGTCTTCCTACTTGGCGATATCTTCTAAGTTTATCATTTAGTAAATTGTTTTGGTATTCGTTCCTCTTTCATCCTTAATATATGCTAATAACAATTATTTTAATTTTCAATAATTTTTAAATTAAATTTGTAGCAGAAAATTATAGCTCCTTAATATTAGGTTCATATTGTAATTATTGTTAAGATTAATATTTTATGTATGCAAATATGATAGAAATATTTTCTGCATATCGGAGCAAGATGGAAGTATTGTATTCATTTCTCAAGTTCTACTATTGTGATGGATGAAAGTCACCTACCTGTATGAAAGTTTTTTTGCAAGAGCTATTGTGTTACATGTTTAAGGAAGGTTTGTCAGCGGGGGAAGCGGGTATTAGAAAGAGACAGAGATAGGTTAAGAATTGTTACTTTTCATTGTGTGAATACTTCAGAGTGAACATTGCCGGCATACTGTGAAAGGATCATTTCCACTTTAAGGATAAAATTATACTTGTCAAACGGATTAAGGGAGGTGCGCCACACGTAGGAAATACAGATTTCTGATAAAGCATCGAAGATGACAGATATTAAATAGCAAGAACACCTTAAGGGGCCCGACCGCCAAAATAACACTTTCCCAGGAAATAGAGACAGAAAACAGATAGCTAAATACGTTATCTAAAAGTAACTAGGAGTGAAAAGAACCATTATTTTAGAAGTTCGACGTAAAAGGTGAAAGCCGAAATTTATAACACAGGCTTTTTCTGGGAAAAGAACGGATCGGGAAAATTGTAGGAAAGTAAGAAAAGAAATAAGAACCGAATGAATGGCGTTCTAAATCATACAAATCACAGTCAGTCTGCACGTGAATAGATATTAGGGGATGTCAATAAGAAAGCCTGGAATTCACTCTGATTTCAGAATAACATAGAATTAAAATTCGCGTAAGGCTGGGCTTAGGAAAAAAAAATAAAATGTTAGGACGTTCAGGGGGAAGTAACAAGAAGTAAGGATTCGAAATCAGGCAGTAAGAGGACGGGAAGCTACGAGCAGAGATCAGACAGTAAGGGGCAGTAAGAAGGCTCGAGAGTTGTTTACAGTCACGATTTAGAAAAACTGATAACTGGAATTCAGGTCTCCGTGAACAGTCCGACCTATAATGATAAAATATTACATAACGAATAAATAGTGAGATACAGAAAATGTCGTGTGTTTTTCTCTGTGGCTAGTGTTCGAAACCTTCTCGTCCTGCTGGCCTTCACAAGTCCCAAAATATTCAGTATAGCACCCTGAGAACACCATTCTCCTCCCAAAGACGAGACTTCAAGAACTTCAAGAATTACAAGAACCTCGAGAGCCCCAAGAACAGCCGCCGTACACGTCAAGCATGGCACCCACTCCTTAACATTACTGCTTTAAATTGACTTTCAACGTAGGGCCTTAAAATTATCCAACTTATTAAACCATCAGCACTCACCCCTAAACAACACTGCTTGAAATTATATGTATAATTTAACTGTTTTCGGTTTTCTTGATTTCTTTGTTTATCTAAACAATTATAACTAGTGACTTGTGTTATTTATTCATTAATAACTATCTTACGCGTTACATGATTATTGTAATTGAAAGTCCTTGATTTTGGTTGTTGAAATCTTTAAATTATTGTCTCCATGATATCTTTCGGGTAATTACCACTTCTATGTAGCCCATCTTCCGTTTCTTCAAAAATAACCAGCAAGAAAAATTGTTTTCAACTTATATATATATATATATATATATATATATATATATTAATTTGAATACCTTCACTAGAATAGTTTTTCCACTCTATATGTACTTCGTCTATATATATTAAATAATGGTGGCGATAAAGGGCATTCCTGTTTGACGTCTTGGTTTATTTCTTTTGTTTTGTTTCCAATTTTAACACCATTAATCAATAAAAAGTGTTATAATATATTTTATTTGCTTCACTAATAAATCACCATTTGAATGAAATATCAATAGACTAAGTGAAAGAATAAGTAGATTATTATGAGCATAATAATATAATAACGAACTTGCTAGTTGTACTGTGCCACATTAAAGAAAAGCACGGATAGAAATCCACGCGGCAACTTAAGTTTTAAACATATACTTCATTTAGGTCAAACAAAAAGTAAAAACATATTTTATACTATGTTAATCATATTTCGAACAATATCCATAGACTTAAGTTTATTATAATTTTTATTAATTTCATTATTAATTTATTATCTTCACCAATTGCTTTGATACTTAGTCAACTTTTGTTGTTAATTACAGCCAATTGAAAGTATAGACACACATAAATTTGTATACTAGACGAAACATGTGAGAGAATTAGAAGAAGTAGGTTAGCAAAGGTCTGTGGTAAATGGCAAATGCTAGTACCTATGAAGAAAGTGTTTTCATATTGAAAGTCCAGTCATTCAGATACCAGGTCTATCGTGGTATCGACACCCGTTTCACGGCAGCTGGCGGGTCGGTAGTTAGAGCGGAAACTCCTGGCAAAGCGGATGCAACATCTGCGCAACTGATTCAAGTTCATCAATGTAGATATTTTAGCATGAGAAATTACGCAGGCAAGCAAAGGTCTAAAATGAGGTATACCATGTGGATGAGATGGATTACCACTGGGAGTATTTCAAGTCGCGGCAAGCGTTATGAGTGTAGTTTGGTGATGCTCAGAATCTGTAAGAAATTATTTAATGAAGGTAAGTAGCCCACCTATTGGGGTAAGTGAATCATTTAACCCATTTATGAAGGAAATGGAATGATGGAAACTTTGGACAATTATAGGGAGGATCCTTTTGTTACCAATTATGACAATAACATACTGTAGAATATTGTAAACAAAATAAAAGCATGGGAGACAGAATATGATAAACTATCAAAATTTCAACTTGGTTCCTGAAGGACCGGTGCGGTGGACGGCGCATTTATACTAGACACCCTTAGAGTAAAGCAAGTGTCAATTAAAAGATGAAAACTGCATTGCGCTTTCGTTGATTTTAAGAAGGCCTTTTACTCCATCGATTGTCGGGCACTATGGTTCAAATTGCGAGCAAAGGGAATATCGGGTAAAATGATTTGAGCTGTACGGGCAATATTTGGAAATGCAATAAGTAAGACAAGGGTAGAGTATCGGAGAGTTTCGTAAGCGGGAGGGGAGTAAGGCAAGGATGCATTTTATCATTCTTACTGTCTAATCTGTTTATAGACAGCTTTATTGGCGTGATGTTGCTGCAGGAGTAACATCTATAGAGAGGAGACACCAGTAGTAGGAGGTATGCAGGTGCCAGCGGATGATATGGTACCATGTTCTATGTCGATTAACAGCCTACAGAGAAAACTAGGCAGATTCTGAAACTACTGTGAAGACTGTTGTGAGTAAGAAAAAAAACTATGAATTTCAAAAACGGATCGGTTAGTAGTAGGCGGAGACATGGACGTACGCGGAGCAGACTCTAGGCCTAGATAACAGGAAAACTTTCGTATACTTTTACGATGAACGGAAGCGCATGATTTGACAAAGCATAAAGCAGAAGTGAAAGCAAAGAAACTCTCCGGTTACGTAGCAGAACCCCAAACATAACTTTTGGTCTACTGTAAACCGCCTATGGGACATTAATAAGATCTACAATGACATTTGGTGCAGAAATTTGAGGACGGGAAAAACTGCGAACCTAGATTCGGTGAGGACAGATTTCTGAAAGGAATTTTGGACTGGGGAGGGACAAAGCGAACTGCTGAATTAAGGGAGAATTCGGGGCCTACAACGAGACCATAACGCGTAAGATAAGAGTAGTGAAGTATTTGCTGCGAATTATTCATGGAAAAAAAATAATAATAATAATTAGGACATTTTACAATCATGAACAGCCAGGAATGGGAGAAAACAAGAACCGCGCATCCAAGGGACTAGAAATAATACGAATGGGCTCCATTTGGATGGCGGATCAGAGAAACAGAAAAGAGTGCATGGAAGAGGGTTATTAACCACTGAGGGATTGGGATAGGCAGCGGACAATTGCACAATGCTGAGAGATGAATTTACTGAAAGTGCAATCGGCGCCAAAATCTGAATGGAGATGGAGTAGTACATCAAAACAGGAACTAAACTCATTAGACAAAGACTCGCTGGATCAGACTAGGAGCAAGGCGGATGATTAAGATCACTGACGAGTATGAGAGGAAAATTTGTGAGGAGAGGGTCATATAAGCTTTTCTTCCAAATGTAAAGGTACGGAAAATTGAAGGAGAAGTATCTACCGCACTTCTTAACAGGTTCGAACAGAGAGAGAGAGAGAGAGAGAGAGAGAGAGAGAGAGAGAGAGAGACAGTCATGCTGGGCCATGTTGGCAGGCAAAGAAAAAAGATTAAGTAAATTTCTGATGAAAGTGAGACAGATCAGTTCTAAAAAGGCCGATAACAGGGTAGGAGATGAGGAAAAACAAATTGACTGAATCCAGCTGTATGTGCAATCCATAATGAGGTTTCTTTATATCTTTTATACGTATTGTTAATATGTTTAAAAATATTCATCTCGTATTATTGTTTTATTTTGATTTTTAGTTTATTTACTTATTTATTTTTATTGCTGAATATACATTTTTTATATCTTATTGTGAATATCTAATGTAATATTTTGTACTATATCAAACATACCAAGTGCATTATAAAAGCACATATGGTCCGCTGGACCCGTGCGCCTATTGAAGTTGTTCTGTTTTGTATTAGTGCCCCTGTAAAAATATACGCCTACTACTTCTACTACTATTACTACTACTACTACTACTATTACTACTACTTCTACTACTATTACTACTACTACTACTACTACTACTACTACTACTACTACTACTACTATTACTACTACTACTACTACTATACAACAATTGCAATGAACTTGAGTACAGGAGAGGTTGGAAATGCTACTTTGCCATATCCATACTTTTCTAACATCTTTTTTATAGAATTGCCATTTTCACGCACAGTTCATCCTCCGAAATTGAGATATTTATATTTTAAAGCATATAAGTTTGTCCATGAATTGCAGGCTGGTGATTCTGATATTTGGGCAAACTATGTAATTGGCGTGACGGAACATTAATGATGTAATTGCTCCATGCGTAATATTTTTACTGATGAAGCATTGTTCCATTTGCATGACCATGTTTCGGCGAAAAATAACAGTTATTGTATTATAGAAGGGCCCTATTTTATAAGCGAAACTCCTTGCATGACGACAAAATCTGCTTATGCTCCGCCACAAATTCATGGAGGAGCGATGAGTGACAATTTTCTAAAAAAATATAGAAATTTATTGACGCAGCAGAACAGCATTTCCAAAATATTATGTCGTAAGGCTCGTAATTATGTGCATTCTAATTGAAGTTGTTTTTAATCACGAGAACAATCAGTTGCGCGGTTTTACATTCGCTTCGCCAAAAGTAACCGATCTGACTGCTGACTGCGGACGACAAAAACATGAAAGTACCAGTAGAAAAATATCTAAGCAGCACTTGTAAATTATTTTATACAAGTTTAAGTGAAATTTTCAAATTTAAAAAAAAGTATTATACAAAAATGTTCGTTTTACTCATTATAAATTATATAGTTTCTTGCAAAATGAACACACAGTTGCTTGTATGTAGTTCGTTGTGTTATGAAAACTCCTTTGAGTAAAACTCGGGGACAGAAGATCGCAGAGGTCACATTGCTGGAAGTTCTGCTGACATAACCCCCAAAGCTATCTCTAACTATTTTTTTAAATTTAGATGTGTTGTTACGTTGTTGTTCATGAAAATTGTTTTCCGACTGTAAAAGTCTTATTTTAAAAATAGTAAAGTTCTGTAGCACTTAAAAAAATACATCCTGTTTACCATAAACTTCCTTTCATTTCTGCTTCGCAGAAATATGGACCAATGATGAATTATTCAGTGGAGGCGTAGGTAATAGACAATAATGCTCAAACCTCACAGATGCTATTGAATTAAACTTGAATTATTTTAACACCAAATACGGAAATTAAACGCGTCAACTTCATCATCAGGAAATAAGCTGAACTTTATATGTCCAATAAACTCTGCCTGGCCAATAATTATATTACTTTGAATGTTTACTAGCACAACATTGTTTCATCCTTTCATTATTGTTTTTACTTTTCATGATAAATTATGATTACATGGTACGAACCAAGATGCTTTCTCAGAATTCTTAAAATTGTGTTACCCATCGTTTATTTAAAGATGCCAGGACATAATTATGCGAAAGGTAGGTTATTTCATTAGCGCAGGACTCAACTAAAACGATAGGTGTAGGAGGAAGGATTGATGCAGTAGTAATTGATTTTTTGCAAACTTTTGATTTAGTGTCGCATTACTTATTAGTAGATAAACTGAGTGGACTGGAAATAGATAAAAGGGCTGAACTTTGTTTATAAAAATGTTTCAGAAGAGTGGGCCCAAACAGTTAGGCTAGGTCAAGAAATGCCAATTATCGAAAATGTGACATCGGAAGATCCACAAAGTACTATTCTTGAGCTACTATTGGGTATTATTTACATTAACAACCTGTGCTTAAATCTGAAGTCAAAAGTTAAGATTATTTACCGACGATTGTAAATATTTTTTGGGAAAAATTAACTGCAGTTCCGATATGCAGTTTTACAAAGTGATCTTAATAACATTTTCAATCGGGCGGTTAAACATAGGATGAAAATAAATGGTTCTAATAGTTAGGCAACAATATTTTATAAAATCCGAGAAGAAATTAATCTTAATTATAAACTCAATGACGTAGAAAGTCCCCATTAAAACTACCTACAAATACTTAGCGTTACGAGAAAAGCATGGAATGGTTACTCTTTGTTATGAAAAAAACTAAAAGCCAGTCCAATATCGGAGTAAATGGCTTATTTTCATTAGTTCAGCTCTTAATGGAGTATGAAGCAGCATTGGGGTCCATACTGCTTATATAAAATAAATGCCTAGAAAAAATCCAAAACAAAGCAGTGGAGCAGGATGGCGTGCGGGGGCGTAGTGTTGTTAACTGCTGGTGGTCGTGGTCTCGATGTCTGCACGGGCTGTTCACTAAAGACGTCTGCTCCAATTCTATTGAATTTTGGTCTCAGGGTCCACTGGAGTGTTTCGTGGATCAGTACAGATCCACGGGAACGAGAAATGTGTTGCCCAAAAGATACACCAAGTAGACTTGTTCAAATATTCTATTCACAAATAAACATATTGGGGCTACTTCTTGACTGTTCGCCGCTGACTTCACTACTCACTTAGACTGGCATTAGAAAATGACTTAGAATGACTTAGAATCCTTCAACCGCTTTAGAATGACTTAAACTGCCCTCGACTGACTTTAGAAATGACTTAGACTGATTGCTTTCGTATGACTTAGGCTGCCTGCTTCCGTATATCTCTCTCGTGTGTCTATCGTGTCTCTCCCGGAGTCTAGTATCCATCGTGTCTCTCGTATCTCTACTGTAGTCTGAATGTCTCTCTGACTTCTGTACTCCAGTTTTTCTACCACATCGCCACGCCTCTCGCTAAATTAAATTCCCTTTTATATTATCCTATTTCCGTGTTATATGTTCATCATTGGATATCCTAAAAATATTTATTTGTATCTAAGTTCTCCTTATTCGTTGACTTTTATCCGATGACCATTGGCTAGAATTATTCTCTCCCTCCTGATCTACTCACGAACTTGAATTTTCCAAGAACAGCCTGTCATAAATTTCGGCCCTTTCCTTACATGCTGATTTCTATTGAAATATCTTTTCCCTTCCTTAGTTGTAGATTTCTAAATGTTCTCAGAGATAACGCACGTGTTTATGGGCTGTTTTCAATACCTTGTACCCCCGGCTTTCCTGTAATAAAACATTTTCGTCTCCGTTCTGACATTCCCATTTTCTCTTAAATTATTGCTACGTCTGACTTTGTTCAAATACTGTCCCGTTACAGCCACAAGTTTTCCTATTGTGAACTCCTAAGTATTCCTAGGGCAGAAGTTTCGTGACCTAACAAAAGATAGTTTACACTTTCCTCAGAAAAACCAACATAATCTGATAGAAACGGTCTTAGTTTTAAAATCAATTGTAGGTAACAGACAACCGAGTAGGTAGATTATCTTTCGTAAATAAAACCATAAATGACTAAACTGAATTACCTGCAGTTGTCTTTCAGGATTGTGGTTTTCTAACAATATTTAATAGTAATCTAAAATTCAGTGTATAGAAGTATATTAGTAGATATGAATGTAATAATGTTTAAATTTTATATTTTTCCGTACTACATGAATATTGTTTAAGTCATTGCGTTATTTAATTGACTAGCATCTCTTAATTGTTTATAATATTAATCAAGCAGATAAATATCTAGACCTAAATATGCTGAGCTATGTTTGATTATGTAAAACTTTTGTAAAGGTGTATAATCGAGTTAATATGCGTAAAATCAATTTGACATATATTTAATTAGTTTAACTAGCATATATAAATTTAACTAAATTCACATGATTTTAGTTAGGTGTAATATATTTATTTATATATTTATTTATTTAATATGTCTAAAATAAGTTGACGTGCATTTAATTACCAGGCGTATTTAACTATATTGATTTGTTTTAATTAGGTGAAATGTATTTAATTAAGCTAATATGCATAAATTAAGTTGACATGTATTTAATTAGTTTCATATATTTAACTATGTTGATATGTATTTAACTGAATTTACATGTTTTTAATTAGGTTGAATGTATTTAATTAAGTTAATATATGAAAAATTAAATGAAAATGTATTTAATTAGTCTGAGTATTTAGCTAGGATATGTATCTAATTAGAATGATATGCTTTTAGTTAGGTGAAATGTATTTAATTAAGTTAACTGCAAGTAAATATGAGTAAAATGAATTCTACATACATTCATGTTTATTAGGTTGACATATATTCATTTATGTTAAATGGTTTATTTATTAATTATTTGTTGTAAATAATTATCATATTTTCATTATTCTTTACTGCCACTGAATGTAAGCCCATTCGCAATTAATAAATACTTTCATATATACATATTTGCCATTCCACAATAATCACTTCTACCATTTGTATTAATCTATTTATAACATTTTAGCAGCAATGACAGCATTTGATTACCATTGGTTTTCTATTTTCTTTCTAACCAACAATTGTTAAGCGTTCTAAGTTTTCTGGACACCAATGACTTTCATAATATTAGACCAACAGTATCTAATACAGCTAAATAGGACATTTTTGCTAGTAATAAAAGTGTTCATGTTTTATTTAACTAAACTACACATGTAGAAATGAGTAAGATAGGGTTTTATACCATGTTATCTGCTCAATGTAGTAACGCGAATATTTTCTGGGTTCGGTATTATGATCTTCGAAGTTGGAAATGACAATTGCAAATTATTTTTAGAAAGCGTCTAAATTATACTTAATATAACTTGATCAGTTGTGTCCCCAAGATTATTAACTCTCTACGGATTAATGACAACAACTCCTTATACAGCCATCCAAAAATGAACTATAGTCTCAGAAAGAGGGCGCTTTATATAGATAGATAAATATGTGGCATGTCAGTAAAGAAGAATGGGATAAGCTTTAAACTATATAGAACAGTATCATCATGAAAAGTTATGCTCTTTTCACATATGTTAATCAATGCAATTTAGATATAATCTCACTAAAGTAATTAAATAATACACTAACCCACAGAATAGATAGATAACTAGTTTTATGGAAATAAAGAATGTAAGGGAGTAGGGGAAAAAAGTTTTGAATACTGAAGGTATTTTTTCCCGTGGCATTCTTGCTGGTTCACACAAAAAATAAAATTAAATTCCAAAGATAACAGTAACGTAATCATAAAACAGAAGCTGAAATCAACGTTGATCTTTTAATAGATTGCTCGACAGTTACTAAGTTAAAAATAAGCTCTCTAATGTTGATCTTAATGTAGTATAATTTATAGATAGCGGTGTGTTCGACCTGAAGGGTTGTAGAAAATGGAGATATAAAGGATTAGTACTGAAATTCCTTAATTAGACGCAAAATGCAGAATACTTCAGAAAATCCGTCAGCATATTTTACCTGCACGACAGGCGAGTTATGGTTCAAGCTACGTTAATTTTCGGAGTTCTTTATACTTCTCTCCTGGCACATCTCTAATGAGCTCTCTTACCTTCAGTTACAGAGTTCGCCTGAGACATGAATCCTCTCAGAGTTCATGCATTTATGCATGAATACCGGCACATTTAATATCCTATTTCACGAATAAATCAGTTCATGACTACAAATACACAGCAGGATATATCTATATAACGAATGCAGATCTAAACCAAATGTCAAGCTGTTTAAATGTAACTGTAGGTGTTCTTTTCAATTGAATTAATGTTCTTGAACATATTGAACTGAATCTGCACTCCCTTTCCTTATCTCCACAGAAGAGAACTGTGTGCTTTTATTATATTTACTTTCAGTTTTAAATTGATTTATATTGAAAGTTATAAAAATGGCTAGTCTAAACATTTCATAGTAGAACGTCCATATTCTTATCGATAAGAAAGTGGACAAACAACTTCAAAAATGGACAATGTTTGAATAATAGAAGACATAAAATAAAAATAGACATTGGTTGAATAATAGAAGAAAAAATATTAATTTAAATTTAAGTCTATATCATACTTAAAATTTTGTGTATATCTATTTTAAACAAAATGTTTATAATAAAGTTTAATAATCATTATGAGTTTTAAGTTTGCTACAAGTGAAAGACAAGAAAAATATAATTCTAAAGATTGAATTATCAAAAGAGAAAGAACAGCATAAATGTTTTTTTTTTTTTTTTTGAGTAGTGTTTAACGCCCGTTTTCACTACTGAGGCACCACAGGCGGTGGACACTGATGATACATGAGATGAAATGATAAATTGGGAAAGGATATATATATATTTTTTTTTAAGGAAGGAAGCGTTCCAGGTCTAAGTTTAGGTACCTCCCCGGCATTTGCCAGTTATGAAGACTGAGGAAAACCTGGAAAAAACCCCAGTCAGGGAGGACGGTTCTGTCGGGATTCGAACCGCAGACCTCCCGCTCACGAGTCCGTGCCTTAACGACCTCGGCCACCCGTGGCGGTACAGCATAAATGTGAATTTAATATCCCTTTGGATATATTTTGGGAATAATTGATTGTGTGTCTACTTTTTGAAGTTGTTTGTACATTTTCTTATAAGAATCTGGACGTTCTACTATGATATATGACATGTTAAGACTGCCCATTTTTAATCTTCAACATAAACAGATTTAAAATTGATATTACATATAAGAAAAACATACAGTTTCCTCCTGTGAAGGTAAAGAAAGGTGGGGCAGACGTAGCTCAATATCAATAAAAGCATTAATTCAATGGAATACAACACCTACAGTAAAATTTAAAGATGTTAATGTTTGGTTTAGATCAAACCAATTCGTTCTAAATTCCAGTAAAACTCAAAGTATTGTTGTTAAATTAAAAATATAAAAAATGCGTTTGGAAATACATTCAAGATAATTAAATTGTTAGGTACTTATATTTGAATTGGTCTTCTCATGCTGAATATGTATGCACCGAGCTGTCTTGAGCCGTGATTCATTTAGTCTCTATACACCAGGGGTTACCAACGCTACTTCAAACTACAATTGCAACCCGCAACATATTACTAAATAGCGGACAGGATTCCAGAGTAGTCATAACATAAAGGCATATCGATAACATATTGCGATCCTTCACTGCTATATATTGCGAGCACAATATAAACCGAATTCGACTGAACATTGGCAACCCCTGCTCTACACTAAGTTCACCCGAAATAGGTAATGCGCGGAATTGACAGCGAGAGGTTTGGGGTTCGATTCCCACCAGCCCTGTCCTCCCTGGCTGAGGTTTTTTCCAAGATTTTCCTCAGTCCTCATAAATAGCTAATGCCGGGGAGATACCTAAACTTAGGCCTGGAACGTTTCTTCCCTTAAATAAAGCCTTTCCCAGTTTATCATTTCGTCTCATGTATCATCAGTGTCCACCGCCTGTGATGCCTCAATATTTAAACGGTCTTTCAGGGGATTAGAAAGTTGGATAAATTGTTCTAAATTAAATAATATCTTGATAATTAGAACAAAACTGTTAGGCTTAATGAGTATAAGGTTAAAGTATACAATAAACCTCAAATTAGTGATCTTGATTTTCTTTTCTGTTGATTGAGTAAAACATAAAAGAGTAATAATATTATTGGACAACAAATTACGTCCATTAGCTCAAAAATTAACCGATCTGAGTTATAAAAATATTGTATTATTAGTTGATTGTTAATACTGTTTATAATTTAAATTAAATATGAGAATTTGATTGTTTTTGTATACATTGCGTGGTCTGTGTATTATTTTCTATTTACGATGTCTATTGTATATAGTTTAATGGTAAATTATAATTAACGATATAAAATGTTAAGAGAGATACCAGGGTGCATAGGCCACTAATTTTCAAATTATAGTGAGAGTATGTATTTTCAGGAGGACGAAAGGTAGCGAATGTTCAAGTGGACAATTTGTGAAGTATAACAAAAAGGAAAAGAATCCACTGCTAAGTGGTGAGAAGATCATTGTAATAAATACTTTCCTCAAACTTTGTTTATGACCCTCAAAGACATAAACTGAACATTTGGGTTGTTGATTTGAAGAATTTAAGTGGGAACGGGCTTCGAGTGGCACGTTTTCCTCCCAGGTCGTTGGGTATATTTACAGGATTTAATGGTGTAGTTTGACTTGGGGTATGACAGTGTGACAGTATGATTAAATCAACTGGGGTGGCTAAGGCGATTTCGCTTGTGACTCGCGTTCTGCAGGTTTGGGTTCAAGACTCTCAGGGATGGACATTCTGACCTTCTTTCGTGGTTTCCCCTGGTCCCTTAGGCTAAAGCTAGTGTAATATTACCTTTTCACAAATCTTTGTCTCTCCCATTTCATAACATTTCATTCCATAGTTATGGTTGGAAGATTTAAACTGTCAGATGCTGTGCGGCGTGACGATGTTTTGCGCTTTGATAGTTCTGACATCTGGTGGGTTTTGCCTGCTGCGTGCTGACCCCTTCAGGGCTCACCATTGAGAGAAGATCCTCGTTGCTGTCGTACAGGCAGAACGTAAGTTCTGGGAAATGTTAAGGACTTCACCAACCTCGTGAATTACCGCTGGCCTAGAGCAATGTCTCTGTCATCTTATCCCTTCAGGTTTCCCCCTTTGGGAACGTAGTTACAAAAGACACATCATGTAGTCGAATTACCGAAGCATCCTACTCAGTCACAACCTAATCATTTTTAGTTTAAATCTTCTAAGTGTTAAGCTCATTTAGTTGCAATGTATTACAGAGTTAGTTAAATTTCCCGCACCCATAAAGCATGTGGTTCAGTGGCATGAAAATCGATGAATGAGGATAGCTGTACCCAAATTTATACTACCGACTATTTTCTTCTTGGAAGTAGCTACAGCTGTCTTATTTTAAGTGGAATACCCAGTAGTTTTACATTTTCGAATAATGTTTATTAAGATCTATTCTAAAAGTACCCACACTAGATACTTCAGTGCAAATTTATTGTTGATAAATCAAGAAAACAAAATTGTGAAGTGAACAATAAAACCCTCCTTCCTTAACGCAAGCAAACAAAATTAACTCAATGCATAAATTTCTGTGTTCAAACTGGTATCCCCCAGCTCCTTGACAATATGCCATTCGATCATAGAAATCATTTTAAAAATAGTTCAGCCAGGATTTAGATACTCCATATCTTCCAAGTGCTGGGTCTTTCTCGATATAATAATGACTTAAAATCACTCCACAAAAAAGAAGTCTAAATACCAACCAGGGTCGACGGATTTTTTCGGGCATAAAAATACCAAAATACCAAATATGATATCCTTCGGAATGGAAATAAAGCCGTGGGTCCCATATTGTAGATTTACGCATGTAAAAGAATCTCAAGCATGAAAGAAGAGGCCTCTGAGCAAAATGTAAAGGCCGTTTTACGCCCTGAATTGAATATGACGCTGATGAGCTGCGATGTTAAAGAGCGTCCGTAAATAAATAAATAAATAAATTTAAAAATCTGGTAGCCCCTGTTTGATTGGATGTGGAAAATAATTGCGTTAACCGGTACTACATGTTTTCGATGAAAATCCAAATATACATTAGCATTTGCGTTTCTCCAAAGAAGAAAGAGTCAATGCTGTAAACACCAACAATACAAACCCAAAACATTTTTTGTGGATCTGGTGCAATTCTCCTGCATACATTGTGGATTTACATCTGACGACACAGACAGTTGTGTCTAATAACAAATCCATTCACGCAGAATGTGGCTTTATCTGAGAATACAGTTTGTCTAAGAAAAACTGGAATGCCGTTAATACGCTCCATTATTGTGCATTTTTCTTTTGCGACCTTCCTCTAAAAAGTTCCAGCAAAAGTTGACTTTTTATAAGGATGTTGCTTGGCACTTTTAAGGATTTACATCACGAAACTTTACTTGTATTTGATTCTAACGACCCATTTGTAACAGAAACATTTTGATTTTCTTGCACACAGAGGAGATCTCAATGAAGTATTCTGATCAGTTTGGGCGAGCTGATCTTGGAAAGTGCTTTACGCTTCCAGTTTGAGTAAATTTCTTCACGATTCTTGTCGTTGATGTATGGATTGGATTGAGATACGGATGCATATCAATAAATTCTCTAACTCTCGATGAGATCCTTGCCTGTCTCATAGCCAACCTCAATTAAAAGTAGAATTCTTTCTCTTTCGCTCAACACACTAGATGTCAGATTTAATCCCTAAAATAAAACGTTTTGTTTCATGATTCCATGCATATAAACAAAGGACAGTATTTATGCTATCACTAACAAAAGAAGTGTATATTATTCGCAACAGTTTTTTCTTAATTTAGTTATAATAAATTTGTATAAAAGTATATAGTGTGTAAACTTTATTAAAAGGTGTATATATACGTATGCATAAATAAATTGGATATTTCATTTAAAATAAGAGAGCTGGAATTACTTTCGGTTAAACCGGAAGTAAAGAAAAGTCGGTAATATTTTTGAGTTCCCAGAAAACGGCTAACCTCACACATCGGGTTTTATATCACTGACCATATACTTCAAAGGTTATTTAGGTGGTATGTGGTGTAACAATAATAACGTTAAAAATACCCCAATAAGGTGCCCCAACAGTAGTTAACTGTTGAAATGCAATATCATATAGACTTTCACGATCGGTGTCAATTAAATGAACTGAGTCTTCCGGGTTGTAAGGCCTTAGCCTTTGAGATTATTCTCCATCTTCCCAGATATTTCGTCCACGACTACGATCTTCAGTGGTGTAGTCACCGTAACTTCTTGGGGATGGGGCCCTGGTAAGATGAAGAAGCATCCGAATGGACCACGGCCTTACAGCCCTGAAGACTCAGTTCCCACAATATATATATATATATATATATATATATATATATATATATATATTGTTGACTACATATACATATTACAGAAACACTCAATCATGTTGTAATGTAATGTAATGTAATGTAATGTATCTATTTCAATGTAAAGACGGAATTATTCAAGAAAATAATATATGGGTATCTAGCATTTATACTGGTATATCTATATGGTCATTGGTTCCACTGGGGATTAAATTAGAACTATAATAGGTGTACAAATTAATGCACATCTTGTCATAAGTTAGTGTCCTATGCTTACGACCATAGTGGCATGCCTGGCAACACTGCTAAATACACAAATTCCCTTAGGAATAATAAAATTCTATAAACATTCGGATGGAAGGCGTAATGAAGAGAACGTTTTATTCTTGAGTAAAATTAAGATAATTAAAAATATATTTGAAAAAGGGCATGATAATTGCCTGATTGAAGTGCATTTTACCTAAACAATCTATGCAGAGATGCAATACATCCTTTCAAAGGAGCCATGTGTACATAATCTTGGTATGAAAAGAGTTTTTTTTTCTAGGCTACTGTGAAAACTCACTAATTACAGATACCGACCCCTAAGCAAAAGTATCTTACCATCAGGTTCCAAAAACTCACAAAAAGTTACTAAATTGCTAAAAGTTGAAGTGAAACTTCAGTAATGAAAATATCTACAATCTCTCATATAAGCCTTATTTAATAAAGTTCGAATGTGATACAATTGTATCGTCATCAAATGATATACACAACCATAATTAGAAGCATGGGACATACCTCTATCTTAAGCACAATTAATACCAATACACCTAAGTGACACAGATTACAAAGAGTGTTTCTTTTTTGACAATGCCACGGTTTCATTCAGTCGAGAATGCAAATGATTGCCTTTATAATTAAAGTTGGTGCTTAAGGATGCAAACTAAGATTCAATGTGTTTCTTTTATACGTGACCTGAAAGATACTATCCACTCAAGAAAGAATAACTGTGGTGTGTGTTTTGTGTGTGTGCTTGAGGAGATTTACTTATTAGGAGGTTTAAGCGGACTTTGAACGACAATTCTATAAACCCACTTCCGACAGGGCAAATATCAAACTACTGGTTCAGAAATTCAAGACCGCGGTTAGTGTTCAAAATGTGAAACGTTCCAGTAGATCAGTGTGTCAGCTGAAAATGTGCAACAGTAGAGGACGCAATTAGGAGAAGTCCATAAGCATCAACCAAGAGACTAAGTCGGGAGTTAGGTGTACCATGACCGACAGTGTGGAAAATTCTGCACAACTTGACAAAATGGCCATACCACCTCTAAATCCGACATAAGCTGGAAAGGGAGGAAGAACTTTACTGGTCTCGAAGCAAAATGCACCGAACTGTTGCAGGCAGTCGAAGAAATAATTTGCTGCAAAATGTGCTCTTTAGCGATGAAGGCATCTTCCACACATGTGGCATGGTCAACCGACACAATTGCAGAGTGTGGACAGATTAAAAGCCAAATGAGATCCTCGAGTGACATCTCAAAAGTCATTGTGTAGTTGGTGATCACAAAGTCTAAGGTGTATGAACCATTCTTCTTCAGCAGAACCGACAGTGACAAGCATTTCGTACCTCAAAATGCTGCAGTTCTTCCTTCAACCACAATTGCAGCAGGATAGCATCTTGGAAAATGTAATTTGCCAACTGGATGGAGCATCCGCCTCTTTTTGCACGGGTCTTTCGTCAGTACCTGGAAGCCACATTTCCACTTAGGTGGATTGTTAGAACTTCATATAACGTTCTCCTGATCTCACACCTCTTGACTTTTTTTTTCCATGGAGATAATGGAGTCATAAGTGTACAAAGTCAAAATCAACTCCATTTACTATTTAAAGAAGCGTATCAGGAATGTGGTGCTCAACATCACTGTCTGGAAGTGCATAGTGGATGGTTTATATGTTACTGTGTGTTA